>JALMQS010000128.1:35769738-36133750 GCA_024734495.1 Forficula auricularia | reverse complement strand
TCAGGTCCAAGCGATTTTACAAACCCCTACAACTTCTCACCATCTACAAGGCCCAAATCCGCCCCTGTCTCGAATACGGCTCTCATCTGTGGAGAGGAGCCTCAAAATATTCTCTTGCTACCCTTGATGCAATTCAGAAACGAGCCGTCAGGCTAATTGACGATTCTACCCTCACCGACTCCCTCGACTCGCTGGCTCATCGAAGAATGTCTCTGCCCTTTCCCTTTTCTATAGATACTATCACGGCAGGTGCTCTAATGAGATAAAATCAATAATTCCCCCAAAGCATGCTTTACTGCACGCAGCACACGTTTTGCCGACTCCCAACACTCTTTTGCGGTCAAATTGGAAAAGTGCCGGACCACTTCATTCACTTGAATACATATATCCCCATGACTTCAAGGAACTGGAACTCTCTCCCAGCCTCTATCTTTCCCAGCACCTATGATCTTCAAACCTTCAAAACCAGGGTGCATAGACACCTACGTCTACACCCTCTCACTTAATCAACTTTCCCTTCTCTTCGGTAATGCAAGGGTCTTTCGAGATCCATAGGGGCTACATCTTTACTGGTGCATTCGATTGCATTAAAAAAAAAAAAAAAAAAAAAAAAAGAAATCGACTATACATTTTAAACACTATAAATATTCTAATTCTTCTAAATTTTCACTAGTCTTAAAGGTTAAGAAAAGAATTGGCACTGCGAGGAGAGCTTAGGCAAAAATATTAAAAATGCAAAATCTTTCCAAGATTTTTATTTAAGGTTGTTTGTTACAAAAGAGAAAGCAGGTCAAGGATTGAATTAGTTAAACAACTCGCTTGGTCTTTAATGGAGTTTTGTTTGCATTTTATATTAAAAAATCTTCCCTCAGTGCTCAGGTTGAGTATTCTTGTTGGGCGCAAAATTACCATCGCTTTTTCTTAAGATAAATAAAAACAAAACAAAAAAATATTATATCGATGATACTTGAAAAGTAATAAGAAATTTGATCATGCACTTCGACCGACTTTTATAAAGCCTTTTATGTTAGTATAACGAACATATAAAAACAAAATATTTCTCTCGGAAGGCAAATTATTTAATTTTATTCTGATATTTTTTATGTAAAAAATGCAAAATATTTGTGGGTTCTTCAATAAAAACTTTCACCTTAATACTTAATACCTTATAAAACCGTTTTTATTTTTCTAAAATAATGCTTATTTTCTCAGAAAAATTTATTTAAATTTGAAATTTTAATCCTCTCTACATACTTAAGTATTCACCGGAGCTAATTATAAATAATACCTTACTTACTTACTAAATACGAAATGTTTCTCCATTAGAGTTTTTATTATGTAGAATATCTAAGGCGATTGAGCAGTATTTTCTAATACTCCACATCAATTTCACCGTGCTAACCCTTTGAGATACATAAATTTATATAATGATCTATATTAAAGAAGATTTAATTTCCAAAAGAAAAGTTTATATGAGTGAAATGTTTAAAATCAATAGTTTACGAGTTAAAAGATAATCCAATATTCTACAGTCACTCTAGTTGAATCAATAACAAATGTGTCTTGGATGGCGAGACAACCTCACGTTACAAGAGACCGAAATAATTTTAAATGAGAAAGAAATCGATCTTATTTTATTATTTTATCTATCTAGAGGTTCGGAAAATTACCATTCTAATATAAGAAAATAGAATTTGATTTAGAATTTTGATTTAGAATTTCATATTTTAAATGAAATTTTATGAAATGATTCAATTTCTTCTCTCCGGGAACGAATCAACTGGAAATGCCAAAAAAAAATTTTTTCTCATTAAATATTTAATCAAACCTATTGGAAATTTCATATCTGTCTGTTTTTGTGTTCTATCTTTCATATCAAATAATTATTATTGGAAATTTTCTTGTTTAAAAAGGTAGTTTATCTGAAGTCAATTTAGAAAAAACGCTAATAACTCCGTTGAAATTTTTTTTAAAAATATGAAATTAATAGATATTATAAAACACCGAAAACCGTCTGTGCAAGACCGTTTTAGAAAAGATTTTAAAATTCACCTCCATGTCACAAGTCAATATTTCGTTTCATATGACTTTTTTAAACTTTTTTCAAAGGGATCGTGCTTTCAAAAAATGTCGTTTTTTTGACAGTTCAAATAGTTTTTGACCATTTTTTTCAAAAAGTACTGAATCTATCTCGTTAAAAATTGAAGTAAATTATTAAAAATTAATTGTTTTTTTATAATATCTATTAATTTCATATTTAAAAAAAAAAAAAATTAGCGGAGTTATTAGCTTTATCAAACTAGACTTCAAATAAACTACGCTAAAATCCAAATATTCTAATAAAAGTTATTTTTTACAAAAAGTAATACAAAATAACACACAGATATGAAATTTCAATAGATTTGAATAAATATCTAATTAGAAAAAAAAACTTTTTGAAATTACTAGTTGATTCACTACCGGAGAGAAGAAATTGAATCTTTTCATACCTTTTCTTTTAAACTACAAAATTCTTAATCAAAATGCTATTTTCTTTTATTAGAATGGTACTGTGAATCTCCAGATAGATGAAATCGATAAAATAAGATCGATTTCTTTTTCATTTACAATTCTTTTGGTCATATCGAGCGTGAGTGGATGTCGGAGGGAATCTCACACATTATTTGTTACGAATTCACCAAGTCTCCAATATTATTATTAACCTTTCAAGCTCATTTTTAATATATTTAAATATAGGATTATACAATATAATAAATATTAAAATTAATTAATTTGAATACACGAATATATTATGTATATAAATATAAACTAGTCCTGGCAACAGCGGCTTTAAATTTCGAATAGTTTATTATTTTCATAGTATTGATGGAATAAGGTGGAGCCTTGTATGATAAAAAAGAAGAGAAAGAAATTTCAGGATTCGGAAGGGTTGAAATTTATATATAATATATAATTTTTTCTTATTTTTCTTAGTTTCCTTTGCTCCTCCATCTTAGTAATTAGAATCTTGCTCAACGATTAAAGCAGCTCCGCTATATATATATGTAATACCAGCTGCAAAATAAATTTATTCTAATCAGGGATTTCCTCTCTCTCTTTCTCTAGTTGAATCCTTTTACTATCCGGGTTACTTTATCAGTAAAATAATAGAATAGAGAAAAGCCAATGGAGATTTTGCGCGAATCATTAACATTAGAAGCTAATAGAAGTGGAGCTCAAGGAATGCATTTTGCATAGAATTCAAGTTCATCTCGAGCTCATTGCTACATCTACTGGAAGCTGAGAAAAATCTCTCTCTTTCGTTCAACACCCGCCTCTGTATATATTAACATTCGCAACTATTGCCAATTTACTAGTGATTTGCTGTCTGCGAAGAAAAACTTGAAACGTATGAAGCATTATTGAAGAATATATTTGTATAGTTGCATTAAGTGATTATATTTGTCTAATTTTCAATTGATAAAGGGAAAATTTCTCTCATCTTGTCCTCACCTTCTCTCTTTCCATAATTTATAAATATATTTCATAATTTTAATATTAATTTACTATTTCTAAATTTTAGTGTCCAGTCAAATGCAGTGGCTAATCCAGATTGCAAGCGAGTCTCTCCGAGTCAGCCAGTTTCACCTGTGAGTTTCTATTTTATTTCCTCTAACCCGTCTTTCTAGCCCTTCTTTCCTGTGCGAACTTATTCAGCCCAGTCAAGACGCTATATGGTCTCTTAGTTCTAACAAGTTCGCACACGAAAGAGTCTGTGCTGACCTTTAGACCTAAGATTTCTCATATTAATTTGAGATAGTGTTAATATTAATTTGCTTATGTATTGAATAGATATTTAGGATTATTAGTACTAAATCTTGAGATTGTTATTTCAGCACCCCTCGGCGGGCGTTTCTACCAGTATCTGCTTTTCACACGTAGTAGTAGTGTCACTGCTCTAGCCGAGAATTTTTTTCTGGGAATTCCCTATTTATATAATTCAATAAAATTATTTATTTAAATATTTTAAAGCTTTTCTTTTAATTTTGAATATCTAGGCAAGTGGTTCTTAACCTATGGGCCGCGACCCAAAATTGGGTCGCAAAGCATATTCCTTGGGTCGCGCAGAGTCGTTAATCAAATATTTTACATATTATTATAAGTTGAAAAATATATTTTGATTTATTCAATACTATAAAAAAAATGAAAATATGAAAAATACGCTCTTTTTCATTAAATTTTCTTTAGATCGAAAAGTACCTACCTTTGGTTATCTTAATTGTTACAAAATAATATCATATGTGATTTAAAAAAAGTCAACATTGAAAATTGAAGAAAATTTCTCAAATATCGTCTAAAAAAATGTTATTAAATTTTTTGCCGGGGGGGGGGGGGGGGGCAACAAAAACAAATTTCTCAAATTTGGGTCACAGCATAAAAAGGTTAAGAACCACTGATCTAGGCCACCAGGGAAGATTTCGATAATTAATAAAAATGAGTATATTATTTTTAATTCATGTTATTTTATAAGTAATACGTCCCAATAATTAAGTAACATGCTATATGGTTAATTTTTGGATCAGTGGCTGTCTTTTAAGAGGGTTTTCTCAATACTTTAGAATCAGTACATATACATTAGAGTGTTCCTTATTTTGGATATTTTCGAATTTTTAATAATTATATCTAAAAATCTGTAAAATTTTTGAAGAATAGCCACTATTATAAGGATAAAGTTAACAGTGGTTCACATTTTTTGGACGTTAGATTTGGCCGGAATAAAAATTGATAGTTCAATGCCAAAATCCCCATGTTATTTAGATGAGAAACTTGCATCGCTGTTCGGCAAGGTTAAAATTGAGATAGGGACTTGAAACTTGTGGATTTTTTTTTTTTAATATTATTTTAAACCGTATGAGCCTCTCTCGAAAATACCCAAAATAAAGACCACCCTAATATAGATACATAGATCCGCACAGACTCAATGAAAAAATCACACTTTTTGGCCTCTGGCCGAGACCTCATGTAATTTTTTGCAAAACCATCACTTGGTAAAATTCAACCTAAATGAATACTATAATTTGTGACTTTGATGGAGACCCTTTGAAATCGAGCTTGGCGCGAAACCGATTCCAATACTCACATTGGATAAAGTAATAACATAGTCCCAAATCCTTGCTACAACAGGTGTATCACACAATTCTAATTCTATATTATTTCTGAGTGAAATTGAAAAAAATGACAAATAAAAATAAAAATTTATTGATAATATTATTGATAGCTACAAATTTTTAATTCATATCCTTCATTATTTCTGTTTACCTCTCTCTTCAATATAAGCAATAATATCGGCCCTCTTTTGCGGATCTGATACACCCAGAAATCTCTTCCTCGTACCTGGAATATATTTTTGCGGATCCTTCAAATATTCCCATAATCTCTCCTTGGTCCATCTGAATCCTGCCTTTTTATTTGCATCTGAATATCGGAACATAGATGCCCGGCCGGCCTTTCGTCCGATTACTCCGAATAAATTCGGACCGAGTCCATTCTTACTTTCTTTAGCTATAGTATGGCAAAACGCACAGCGGATTTTAAAGAGAACTTTACCAACCTCAGCATTTCCTTCCGGTATTTCACTCATCTCTCCATTTTCATTTAAATGAAGTGTTATTAATAATTTAATTTCACAATTAATATATATTTATTTTATAAAAACATTATTATAAATAAATAAAACAATTGTTTACTACACGTTTTATATTTAGAGATAAATAAAAATCCGTGATTATTTTTTTCACTAATAAATCATAATAAAACAATATCTTAATTTTTCAAACTATACCAATAAAATTAAATTTAAGTAATTAAAAGTAAAATTAAATTTTGATTTAGTATTTTGTGTCCGGAATCATCCATAAGTAGCTATAACTTTTTAAATGCTATTTTATTATATTAATTTATTTGATTAATATTATACATGAATATTGACAATTTGGGGCAAACTTTCTCCACCGGATCGATCAAATGAATTTTTTTTTTAATATTACAGTGTGAACATATTTCATTGATGTTTATTCAAGCAGGCTTTTAGAACGGTTGTAAGTTTCTAGGAGTCGATTGATAATTTCTTTTATTATATATTAATTTAAAAGTGCTAGATTACTGTCGAAAGTCAAGCTAACTGTGAACTACCACTTTTCTTCCCATAAGAATATGTTTGTTATTCACCGTTGACGAGTCCACCAAACTGTTGCCCATAGACGCTAGAGCAGGGGTCCCGAAAATTTTTAGATATTGCGCACAAGTGAACGTTAAAAACCATGGGTGGGTCAGATATAACATATTATAGGGAAATTATATTAATAATACGCTATATTGCATTAATATTTAATATAGTGAATATTTGTGAATTAATTCTGTAGTAGCGGGGGCTGGATGGAAAAGTTTCAAGGTCCGGATTTGGACCGCGGACCGTAGTTTGGGGGCCCCTGCATTAGAGGGTAAATTTTATAACTAATTTTATATATTTTGAATAGATGTAACCCCTAACGAGATTTCCGCTAATATTTACTTGGACTAGTTTAAGCTCAAATTTTGATTTAAGATTGTTTGGGTCTGGCCAACCACTAAAAATTTAAAGGTCTGAAATTTAATATTTATAAAAATGTTCAAACTAGGTAACTAAAATAATTTATTTCATTGACATATATTATTTGATTTAAATTTACAAACAGTAAATTGATAAACTCATAGAAATCACAACCGTTTTTATGAAACCTAAAAACCCCTGAAATAAATGCATATAGTCACTCGATTGATAGTCTTATGTAATCTCCCAATTACCTACTAGTTTACAAAATTTTAACTTTATTTTTTAGGTATAGGTAAAACACCAGATACTTTTAAACTTTTTTAAGGGAAAAATATTTCACCACAAACCAACACCTCATTCTAGTAGTTTAATAAAAGTGTACTTTAACCCCTTCAGACCTAAATTAAATATCATTGATAAAAAAATTATTTTTGCATTTAAATAAGTTGCTCGATATGTATTTTTGTAATATATTTCTACAATATTAGTAGTGTACATTCGGTTTCAGTGGTTTTATCTATTTCAAATTTTGAATACAATTTATTAGAATATTATGTATATGTTCGTGTACAAGTGGTCTGAAAGGGTTATTATGATTGAAAGAGGCTAAAACCTTAAATATCATCTTCAGCAATAATATTTATTTTATAAATCAAAGTTATTGTTTTTGAGATTAACTCTTATTTCAATTTTTGAGACCATCGAAATACTTCCACCTTACGGAGTAGGTTTTATGTCAGTTTGGTTGCATGTCGAGCGTGGTTTAAATGAAAATGTGTAGGTACTTTTTATTTAACAGCTATTAAAAACTTAGAATGATATAATAATTACTATCGAATGTTAAATTGTCAGTTAATGCATGATGAACAAGTAATTTGCAACCTACATACAGGATGGGGGTTACCATTTAAAGTCGTTTGTCTTTAGTAGGTACGTGTTTCTTTAAGAATCTAGTAAGATTTTCTTACAAATTTTGTTAATATTTGTTGGAACTTTTACAAAATACATGATCTAAAAGATTATATTGAGTTTTTCTCCCAAGTTAAAATAATACTTGAAATTATATAACAGGAATAGTAGGGAATTGGATAAAATTAATAACACAGGGTTTTTATTAAATGAGCCAGACGTTTCGTCAATTTATTTTGACTTCATCAGTAGCTCATTTTATCACTATTTGTCAAATAATAATTTTACTATAAGAGAAAATAAAAAGTAAATTTGTTTTTTGTCAAAGAGTGATAAAATGAGCGACTGAGGAAGTCAAAATAAATTGTCGAAACGTCTGGCACATTTAATAAAAACTCTGTATTTAATTTGATCCGATTCCCTACTATTCCTGTTATAAATTTACTATGGATACGATGGATGTAACATAATACTTAAAAGTTTTATAGTCCTTTCTAAAACGTTTCGGTTTCTGATTTTGAAGCTGTCTGAATGTTGATAATATAAAATAAATATAATGAGTAAATGCTTAGCGCACAGGCTGTTAAACTCTAAGAGATTTATATATCAAGAAATCCACAAGAGGTAGTCAACTACTGGATTCGATTTTTTGATTTTTTTCATATAATTATTTTTGTGGCTGTGATTTTTATAATACAAGTGGGCAGGCTTTCAAGGACGAAATTAGATTGATTTTTACATGATTCACATTTGAGTGTTTTGATTTGCTTCGGTTGATTATTGTTCGGTAAAATTTACTCGCCTGATCTGCTGTGTGGCGGATGTAACTCGCCTGATAAATTTTGATTCATTCAGCTTTGACATTTTAACTACTTTGATTTTCAAAAAGAGAAACAAAGAGGTTGTCCTCTGCTTGATGCAAATAAACATACACACATATATATCGAGATGATATATCTGTATATATATTATTTATTTATTTGTTTCTCTTTGTGAATCAACAACTCTGCTACTCTCGGCAAAACAAAAACTTTTCAATTACTTTGATTTTGCTTATATATTTGTTTAATTTGTTGAATTTTACTATTTATGACTTTTCAATTTTGATTTGTTTGTTTGACTGCGTTGATTTTATTTATTTATTTAATTTATTTCTGTTTTAACATTCATAACTTTTCATTTTTGGGTGGGTTAATTTATTATTTTATTCATTTTTTTGGTTTTAAATTTTTGACTATACTGATGTAATTTGGTTGTTTGGAGTTTGTTTTGGTTTTTAATTTTTAATTTTTAATTATTTATGACTATTCAATTTTAAACTTGACTGACTTAATTTATTTAATTTATTTGGTTTTTAGCTTTTTGACTCATACGATTTAATTTATTTACCTTTTGATTTTAATTTTGGTGACTATAGAATTAAATTAACTTTTTGGCTGTTTGGGTCATTTTAGGTTGGGTGAAAGTGGGCCACCGGGTGAGCCGGCGAGCCGTTTCGTTTGTTTGAGAGAGGCTCTGTTCTATGTTATTGTTTTGTTTTTTATTAATTTGATTTAAATGTAATTGTCCAGTTCCATGCGATTCCTTCTATTAAGTTTGAAAATGGATAAGAATCATTCAACATGCTAAAATTTGTATTTCGGGCTCTGTCCCTAGATTCCAACTTTGTTTTGTACTAAATCTCTCAGTGAGAAAATGTGTGATAAGTCATAGTTTTTTTATTTGTTCTGATCTATATTATGTTTGTTTTGTATTGTGTTTTTTTTAACTATGACTGTTGTTTTCTCCAAATAAATAAATAAATAAATATAATGCCCGATGGGAATTTGCTACAACCGATTGGTTTGACTTCATAACACCGAATCTAATAAGGTTAAATATAACTGGGTGTCCCAGGTGCACAGTTTTTCTTATAAGAATTGATGGGTTGAGACTATGAGATCCCCAAAATGTGGATGCAATCAGGGCAGCTAGGGGCGTTCTGGTGGGTGGATTGCGGAATATTTACTGCCTTGAGGACCAATCGGCTATAAATGGTTCGACTTATGCACCCTTATATGGGCGTCTGGACCCTAATAATAATTTTCTCCTCAACACGAGTTTGCCCAGCTCCAAAACGCGACTTATCCACCAACTAAGAACCACAAATGCTCGAGTCGAACATTTTTATGTCAACTCCAACAGTTATAAATTGGACCCAAATGTGAACTGCACGCTATGCAATATGCAGGCAAAGGAAGATTTAAAACATATTCTGGTAGATTGTCCGATATTTACTGGTTCGTGCAGTCACTATTTGCATAAATATTTTCTTGCCTCTGAGGTGGTAGATGAAGATAACTTCGTGGAAATTATAATGAACATTTATAATGAGGAACAAGCAAAAGACTTGTTTCACTTTGTGGTTGAGGCTCTCCGCATCCGGGCATTCATAGTTAATGAATAGATAAAATAAAAAATTTAAAATAAGATTTTTTATTTAAATTTTTTTTTTCGGTTTGTTTACTTTATTTATGTTTTTTGTTTTTGTTTTTTTATTTTATTTATGTTTTATTGTTATATTTTTGTTTTTTGTTCTATTTTTTCAAAATTGTATTAGCCAAACTGGCTTTAAACAATTAATTATTATCTATCTATCTATCTAATGTCCGATGGGTTGTATTCACTCTCTCAGAAAATGAACCGGAGTGTCAAAAAGCGTTACGGGCTAAGTGAATTGTCCTCTGAGCTAAATTTGTTTATTTATTTATTTTTAATTTTGCTTAAGAGCCGCATCTTGTCCAATCATTTATCTATATAAATTATAGAACAATTTTTCTTTTTATTCCGGCTGAGCTACTCCGTCAACGGATACATTTTAAATGGGATTTTTTGAATATTTAAGTTGTATCGGAATTATATAGCAACAGGTGAAATTGGTATCGGCGGAAATTGAACACAGGGTCTTTTGATCTCTTTTTTCACTCATCAAATACAACAAATGAGATTTCCGAAAAAATAAAAAAGTATTACTTATGAGAGAATGAATGATTATTACACTATTTCTTCTTAAGCTCAAATGAAACTTTTGGAGAGATTATTGGACTTTCATTTTAAAACATGCCATGGAAAATTATATTCTTACACTTACATTATTCTAGTGTAATCCAAAAGATCAAGTAACACGCACGCAACAGGCAACACATGTTTAAGTACAGATTCTAACTTTAATAAAAAATACAAAAAAATCAAATAATTTACTTAAATTATTAGTGAATCTAATAAATTTTGATCGAAACTCTTTTTCATAGTCATAAAAGTGGAATTAAAAAAAAAATAAGCTGGTGTGGCCACCCACATGACTTTCCACCTGCCTTTAATATTATTTAATAAATTAATTTATAATCATTTACGAAAGAATCTTTCCCCCCTCTGAATTTTGGACTTATTAGCAACAACTTATGATATCTCCATATAAATGAGAATCTTCTATTGTTAATATCAGCTTTCTTCGATTTTTATTTACAAATTTTATTATTTAAATTATTTTTGAACCCCCTCTTTGGTCACTATCACTTTCACATAAGTAAGTAGTTAGTCATTTTTATAAAGTCATATATGCGAAATTTTGTATAAATCGATCAAAGGGTCTAGGAGTTAAATTGATAGCTCAATTTTTTTAACCCCCCCCCCCCCCCTGCCCATAATTTTGGCACCAGAAAAAAATTATGCTACCTTTTTTTTTATTATAGATCTATTTTATAGTAAACTAGCTACCAACACTTGTTTTTTTTTTGCTATTTTAGTTCTTTTATTGCTTGGCAAGCTATGTTGGCTAACCTGAATTTTTTTTGTTTTTTCCTGAATTTTCCAATTTTCCGGATAACTTTTCTATTTTTTTTTTACGTATTAACCTGAATTGGACTATTACAAACATTAAAAAAAAAATTAGACAAATCGGTCCGGCCATTTGAGAGATCTGCGCTTACAAAGAAACAGAAATTCATTTTTATTATATAGATTTAATTTTAATTTTTTTTTGTTTTTTTGAAAATTTTATAATTTTTATTTTTTAAGAGTCCCCCACTCCCTTAATTTTTGCTTCGATTTCAACCTAAATCAAATCAGCACATAATCTCAATATAAAGCATCTACATTTGAAATTTCGTTTTAATATTCCCTAGTTTTTGAGCTAGAGAGTACGCAAAATTTATTAATGTAACTACTTACAGACATTCAGACATTTTGACAAAATCATTAATATCTCGTAAAATATAATTTTTTCGATGTTTAGTCATTAGGGCTTTTTGTACAGCAAAACGCCATGGTTTTGCTCAATTTTTTTTTTAACAAAATAGTTTCAGTTTTTTTTTAGATTTATCGAAAAAACGAAGCAAAAAACCCTCTTTTTTTCATTCACGATTACTATACTTGACCATACCCTGTATGGTAAAATAGAATTTTTTTTTATTATTCATATTGAATTGTCACAATGCACCAGAACTATTCGCTCTCTCTCTCTCATGGTCTGGTTTCTTTTTTCCTTAAGAGTGGAAACGATGACATTACTTGTCACAATTCGTTGAAAAACTACTATGCGAATCTATATATGTGTAGTATATGTAATGGAATATCGTTTTCATATCTTGCTTAACTGCTTTGAAATGAAAACTTTATAAGAAAGTGCTGACGTGTCAAGACAGCAAGATGAATTCTGATGAAGCCCCCAGGGATGATTTTTTCATACTTAATTCACTCTAAGTCAATGGAAAAACTTAGTGCAATTATCATTTATAGTATATAGTACATCTAACAAGAAAAATATTAGTGTTTTTGCTTAATTTTTTCAAAATATTTCATGTTTTTTTATAAAAAATAAGTGGGCCAAGTGTGATTCCTCATTTCTCATGTCTAGGGTTCAATACCTTAATATCTTTCTAATAACTTGGAGATATCAAATTTGTTTTAATTTTTCTTGATAGAAAATAATGAAGGATTTTATAGGTTTTTTCTCATAATTTTAAATTAAAACACTTCTGAACGCCGACACCTGACAGGTACTTAAAAACTAAAACTAACTACTCTCTAACCTAAGATTCTCCCCCAACGTGATTTTACAGAGAAATAAATTTAAGGAGGTTCTTTCGCGACAATCCACCGAAAAAGTTTTACCCTCGAAAGCACTCTATAAATATGATCGGTGTTAAAATTTTAGGTTATGTTTTTTTAAAGTGACTGTACTTTTTACGCTACTATATTCTATTTATGAATGGATCGTTTCCAAGCCATTGATATTTTATCCCCTCCACTAAATATAATCGCCCAAATATGTTCTTTTTTTTTATCAAAACTCCATGGTAAATAATTTTAATTTTTTTTAAGTTATTCCGAATATATTATTCTAATTTTTTTTAGAACTTTTTTTTTTCATCAAGATGGTGAAAGTCCTTCAATGAAAAAAAATAAAATAACGATCATTTTACCATCCTTTCCCAACCTACCATATGTAAAAAATTTCACTTTTAATTGCAATTATTTCATGTTTGGTGTGGTAAATCGTCTTCAAATTTTAACAGTGCGTTTATTATGCTTTTAATGACTTATATTCCAAGTTTCGAAGACTTCTTGAATTTTTGCATTTGTGAAAGAACTACATTAAAAAAAAGATTTAGCATAATTTTATTTAAGGAAAATTTTACAGGAGCCCCTTTTTTTTACAAAAAATTTCACTCTTTCTAAGTTCGTCCGCTTCAAATTTTAATACGATTATTTATTTTGGTAAAAATGAATACATATAACTAGTAATATAAATTTATTGTTTCATCTGATAATTCTAAAGCTGTAAAATTTAAAATCTAATTAAATCATCATTTCACAGATTTCACTCCATTTCTACTAATATATAATCGTAAATTGTTCATTGCAAAATGACTTTATATAACAATTGCCCCACCCAGCTATTTTAAAAAGCTGATTTTTTCATTGATAGTTCCCTTAAAACTAAATTTGCTCTTTTCAGATTTTTAAAAACTTCCTAATTATTAGTTTTTAAGGAATTTGGTGTTGGTACTTGGTCAAACATTTTTTAAAATTATTGGATAAAAAAATACTTGGTAGGTTTCACATGTTTTACATCTTAATGTGAAACCTACCAAGTATTTTTTATCCAATAATTTCCTAATTATTGATCAGATTTTGAAAAAATCCCAATAAATATCTTTTTGATAACTTCATCGCGTTTGAGCTAGAGCGTACTCAAAATTTGGTAAAACACACAAAACTAACCCATCCACTAAAAGACATTTAAGCAAAATAATTAATATCTTTTAAAATATAAGTACATTTTTCGATGTTCACTAAACAAGATTTTGTTGTAAACCAAAACCATGTGAAATTTTTTTTACCATAATAATTTTAGTAGTTTTGGAGATATTTTCAAAATACAAAGCAAAAAAAAAAAAAATTCTATACATGATTACAATACCTTACAATAAGACATGTATGGTAAAGTAAAAATAAACCATAAAATCAGCTTTAATTTCTAAAAAAGTATATACTATATATACACAAATAGGTATAGGTATATGCATATTAACGCTAAATAATATAATTTATTGAATAATTTAAGAAAGTATTTTTAGGTAATTATTCGAATATATACAAATGTTGATAATTTTATTTTCAGAATAAGAATTCAAAGAAAGAGATAATTCGGCCGGGCGACTGCTCATCGCTAACGGGACATTTTGCGGGCGAGGCGCCTCAGTCGGAGGCTTCCTGCCCCAGGGTCAACATCACAGCGCTGACAAGTAAGTAATTACTTCATCACTAATTAATATCATTAATTATATACAGTCCATCAAAAAACGTAACATGTGAAATGTTTGTTTTTGTGATTTTATTTTTATAATACCTATATTTAATTTTGAGATAGATGCATGAAATTCATTTTAATGATCGTTACATTTTCAATTTATCTAAATGATTTATAATATTTTTTCCCAAACCTGGACACAATTTCGAGAGTTCATTTATAATAAATAAATGATCAACTTCTATATGATTTTACAAAGAGAGAATTATATTCAGCAAAGTATTTATGATTCAAAAAGTTTTTTTTGTGAAGTGATTAACAAAGTAAAATAATTAAGTACTAATGATTTTTAATTACTCTTAACTGACCTAAATTATTAATATATATCACTAGAATGAACTCAGATTAAAAATTACTCCCCTCAAGGTGGGCCCTAGTATTAAATCACGCGAAAAAATAAATATTTGTTTATTGTGCTTTAAAATGTCTAAAACGTGCAAAAAAATATTTTTTAACTATGATTTTTTCTCCTTGTGTGTCTGAATTTCGATACGCAAGATAGCCCAAGAACGGAAAGTCAAAAATTATGTTTTTATCAATACGTAGTACTGATTAGATTTTGGTTTAATGCAAATAAACAATTTTATATGTTTAACAAGGGTTCAATAAAGAGCTATGCAGATTTTGGTATTTATTTTATTTAAAAATTCTCACTGACGTTTCGGCTATTGGTTCTAGCCATCTTCGGAGCGTGGGCATTTTACCATTTGACTTGGAATCAAAACTTTTTGTAAATATCAATACATCTTTTATATAAATATCCTTTATATATAATCTTGTATAAATATGTCCTTAATATTTCCAGTATATATTGTATGTATTGTTCTTTGATAACTTCTGTATCAAAATTTTTTATAAATATTAATAAATTTCCGAAGATGTGTATAACCAATAGCCGAAACGTCATGGGAATTTTTAAATAAAATAAATACCAAAAGCTGCATGACTATTGACACCTTGTTAAATATAAAAAAATCACAGCTATAAAAATTTATATATACCTATATTTAGATATTAGTATACCAAATATAAATATCTATATAGGTATATAATTTTTGATTTGTTTGAGACTAAAGTCTTGGAGATTTGATCTTCAACATTAGTTTTTTTAATTAGAAATATTTTATCTGTTATTTCTCACGGTGTCAATTCGTTTTAGTGTTATAGCAAGGTAACCACACAAACGATTAACAACGATTCATTGAATTATTTTTAAGGATCATTATACGAACTACCTACTGTAATAAAAATATTAAGACGATTTATTTCATAATTACTTGGTTTTTATTTTGATCGGAATCGGAATATATATAATTAATCTTTGCATAAATTTTTGTATAAAAAAACAACCATCGTTTAAAATTTCATTTTTATTAAATTTATCAGGCACTTATACAAATATGCTTCAATATCATAACTTCGCTTAGTTTTTTTTTTGATAAAATAGTTTTTTCAATTTTTGAGAAAATTTGACGATTTTTTTTTCATTCTTGAATTTAGTCTTAAATTATTGGATATTCTAATAAATTTACAGTGGGTCCCTATCTCTATATTATATCAGTTTAATTGTTTGCTACTATTCAAGACAAACCAATATATCGTATCTTGTAGGGTTTAGTCTTGCAATGGGACTAACAAGCATGTCTCGATATGCATTAATGGGTACCGAATTGATTCCACTTGGGGAATTGGGTGCAAATAGCATAAGTGGAATCGATTTAATCTATATCCATACTCTGTCTATATTGTGTTTATACAATGTTTGATTGTATACTTAATTGAGGTAAATAACCAACAGATTTAAGAATTCTTTCATTGTTTAAAAGTATAGGTACCCTTTTTTGAAAGAAGCCTATCTATTTTGTGGGGATGATGATCTAAACATGTTTTATATTAATAAAGCACATAAATCTTAGAAAACTGTTATTTTTACTTTACCATACAAAGTATGGTCAAGTATTGTAATCGTTCTTAATAAAAGTGTTTTTTTTCCTTCTTTTTTGTCGAAATATCTTAAAAACGGCTGAAACTATTTTGATTAAAAAAATTGAGCAAAACCATGGAATTTCCGTCTACAAAAAAGCTCTAATAAATAAACATCAAAAAAATTATATTTTTTGAGATAATAATTGTTTTGTCAAAATGTCTGTTAGTTAGTTTGGTTGTTAGTCTGTGCGTTACCAAATTTTGTGAACGAGCTAGCTCAAAAACTAGTATCAAAGCCAAATTTCACACGTAGTTTTGGTCCATTGAGATTAAGAGCTGATTAGATTTTGGTGCATATCGCCCCAAAATTAAGGGAGTGGAGGGGGGGGGGGTTAATCATTAAAAATCTAGGCCATTTACCAAACTCAACCAAATTTTGTATACATAATCAGTGGGCCTCCAGGAGTCTAAAAATGCAAAAACTAACCCCCTCCCCTACATGATTATGAATAATTCTATTAAATATTAAATATAAGTGAGGGGCCAGGTTGTATGATAAAGTCAAATGGATGGCCACACCAGAACACGTCAGCTTATTTTCGAAAAGAAGTCATTCTTATCTCAAAACCAGAGGCCTGTTTCCAAGTGCTTTAATAAAAGTGACAGAATTAAAAAAAATTTTGAATCTCAAAGAGCAAAAAACACATATAAAGTTGAGGTTTTTAAATAATTTTATTGGTTAGATTAGAGGTTCACAAACTGTGCGCCTCAGCCCATGCCCTCTTCACAGGTGCGCCCCTAAGCTTATTAATTGAAGCAAAACATTTCGTCTAACTAGACAAAAATCAAAGTGAGAAGCTAAAAATTTATTTATTATTCGTTTTTATCTCTTACTTACGATTGGACATATATATAAACCGAAAAAATGTAACATTGACAGCCTTGAAAATATCTAAAATTTATTCAAAGGGTCCCCTCCCCCTGTGGTCTGAATTTTTGATTTTCATTGAAAAATAAGCTAATAATTCACAATTATATTTTCATCGATTCTAATACAAAAGTATTTAGAGAGACCAAATACGGTATTCGTTTTGATATACTGTGTACTTTTTTTGTTTTATTCATATTTTTTATACTTGTATATATTTTTTATTTTATTTTATTTTGTCTTTTTGACTTTTTATTTTATTCTTATTTGACTTTTGTTTTTATTCATATTTTTGCCTTATATTCATTTTTTTTATTTTTGTAAATATTTTTAGTTTTTTATTGTTTTTATCAAAAGGATTTTTTTGACATATGTATAGAATACTTAATGCTACTACTGTAAATAGAGAGGAAGAGAGAGAGAAATGTAAATATTGCCACCAATGTAGGTATAGACCAAATTTTGTAAACTTCTTATCTGTTGTGAGAGTAGTCCCCCTTCTGCGCGACAAAATAAATAATATAAACAGGGTGCCCTGGAAAAATTTTAATTGAAAAAAGGCGCCGCGACTCGGAAAAGTTTGGGAACCCCTGGGTTAGATTCTTCTTCTACTCTTAGTGACTGTAATTGTAGTCTACCTAGTAAAGATATATTATTTACTTAATTGCGAATTCCAGAATTCCTCTATAAGCCTCCCGGTTAATTGGAATGTATGAAACAGCCCTTGGCTGTAAATATGCTAACAGGAGCTACACAAAGTCCTTTGGCTGCCTTATAGTTATCTTCTATCTTATCGAACGGATCAAACAAATCGTTAATGGTAGTGAGTTGAAGTTTTGATTGGATTTTGAATTGGGTATGACCAGTGACCACTTCTTGAATGATTAACAAGCTAGAGTTTTGCGAAGGAGGCAGATTTGTCGTATTCACCAGTTCATTTCAGAAGAATTTATTAAGGGAATAAATAGTATAGCCACTTGTTTTGTCGTCGGTTAAATTTATCATAGTTTGCGAGACAGAAGAGAAAATGTTATAAGTAAACCATTGTTGTCGACGGTCAATCGGTCACCTATCTAAGAACCCAATGGCATACAATGTTGCATAGCTTTTTATGATAAACACTCATCTAAACTAAAGCTGTTTAATGTCATGGACTGTTCATTATCAATAAGAACAATGTTCACCTTTTGTATGAATGTTGATAACAGCGGAACTTTGATTTGAGATCCCAAGGTGATCAATAAACCCATACCATTTAAACATGTGAATGTTTTCAATCGGTTATTTAGTTAAATATTCTAAATATCGTTGTCTAAAACTTGCAAGGTTTAAAAAATTTAAAGAATAAATCTAAAACTTTATTCGACAGAGAGTTTAAACCGAGAGGTTTCAACTTTTAAATAATTAATATAATCGTGAAAGATCAGCCATAACTCATTATCAAAGTAAAGATAAAAGATATACTCATCTTAATTAATAAGTTTATACCCTACCCGGATAATAAAATTGTTTGAAGAATTCACATCCGAGCACGTGAATTGTCAAATGAAAAAGTACATAAAACAGTTAATTAAAAAGTGTTAAAATTAGCGAATTTGAAAATATAGAAGAGAAGGCACATAGAAGAACTTTTGAGAACATTTAATTAATATATAAACTGAAGAGAACATTTATTTTTTTATTTTTGAACCCTCCAAAAAATATGATATACAAAATATACTCACACCGTCCCAAAATATTATATACATTAGGAAAAAAGAGGGATTAACCAAAGTAATAATATTATTAGATATGGTACTATAATATAATATATATATAATAATATTATGCTGGTCTACATTGTCTTTATTTCTAAAAAGTGATTGTTAAGGGGGAGTCCATAAATTACGTAAGGTTACGTTACAGGGCATCTCAGATTTGTGACAAAATGTGACAGTGGGACCTGGGAACCTTAAAAATTGTGATGTCACAAAAGTCTAATGAAAATTTGTTAAAAATTTTCAAATATACATATTTTTTTAGATTTCAGGTTATTATTAGTCCAACCAAAAAATGTTGGTAAAATAAATTTAGACAAAAAAATTGTAAGAAACCAATAAGGGTATAAAAGTGATAGTGTGACGTCACAATACACCGGGTCTCAATAAAAATGTGACGGAATGTGAACGGAATTAATATGTCATATGATAAAATATGGATTTAGCAGGTTTACACTCTAAGGCGACGATATATATATAGCTTGTGATTTAGTTTAAGAGCTAAAATGCTCTGTCAGATAAACATACATTGTAATGGCAGTAATAAAGTCCCGTTTACTGTTAAACAGAACCCTAAAAACGATTTAAAATTATACCACGTATTACCATCTCTCTATTTTGACAAACATGGTGCTTACTAAAGCTCTAGAAAACTACACGAGATTTATGAGTCAAAACGATGTATTTTACTATCTTTTGGAAATATCTTACTAATAGCCGTTGCCATAGTTCATCAAGTCAAAATGGCTTAACCGAAACTCTTCAACTTATAAACAACTCAACCACCAAAGCTATATAATCTAAGATCCATATACTTTCAAGTTAGCTATTGAACTAATTATTTTCCAAGGAAAGTGTCAATAGAAAATAATCCTCGCATAATCGGTTCAATTAAAAAGCCGGACTCTTTTATCTATTAATAGATGTTAAGTAAAAACAAAAACATACGCATATGATAAATAGATGAAGAGTGAAATGTCTTGAACAATTGGAATTAATTGTTCGCGCATGTAATGGACAAGTTCGTAAAAAACTAGTGTGACATTCAAATTATTATCCAAGTGGAGATTGAGAAAGTTCATATTAAGTCAGAATTGTGCTACCAGGGGCGTAAACACGGAGAGGGGGGGGGGGGGGTTCGGAACCCCCAATGGAAGGTCTCATGATATGAGTAACGGCAACAACAAACCGTTTCTTATGGCAAACTAACTGTAATTAATATTTCATATGTTTAATCAAGAAATATGTTCTTTTTTAATTTCTTGAAGTACGTAATTGTTTGAATATCTAATAAAAAATTTCCATTAAATATTTTGCTTTGTGGATTGACCCCCATAAAAATTTTTGGCTACGCCAATGATATAGTATTTTTTTAGAATAAATTAAAATTTCTTTAAAAGAAAAACTTTATTTTCTTAAAAAATCCGAAAATGAGATGTAAGGGGGGACCCTTTGTATCACTTCATCATTTTTGGAGTACTTCATAAATTTAATTTTTAGGAGAGATATAAAAACAAATATTAATTTCGAGCTCTGTATATAATATACTATTAGAATAAATTAAAATTTCGTTAAAAGTGAAACTTTATTTTCTTATAAAATTCCAAAAATGAGAGATAAGGGGTGACCCTTTGCATCACTTCACTATTTTTGGAGTGCTTCATAAATTTAATTTTTAGGAGACATATAAAAACAAATATTAATTTCGAGCTCTGTATATAATATAATATTAGAATAAATTTAAATTTCTTTAAAAGTAAAACTTTATTTTCTTAAAAAAATCCGAAAATGAGAGGTAAGGGGGGAAATGTTTAATCAAGAATTATGTTCTTTTTTAATTTCTTGAAGTACTTATTTGTTTTAATAAAAAAAAATTCCCATCAGATATTTTGCTTTGTGGATTGATGCCCCCCCCCCCCCCCATGAAAATTTTCTGACTACGCCACTGTGTGCTACTATAAACATCTCCATTCGATTTCAACGTTTCTTTAACCAAATAGATCAAATTCTTTATCTTCTTCGGGGACTATCAATCTTCAAATTAAACTATAAAATAAATAAGAAACTCTTCTTAAACATTCAGAATTAGAATGTAAGCTTCAACTAATATTTATTCTGGGGAATAAAAAATGGATAAATATAATGTTTATTTAAAATAAAAAATTTCATTTTCACCCATGAATAAGTAAAATAAAACTGATGTAGGCACCACACGACTTTCACATTAACTTACTAAATATTATTTTTTTTTTAATTAGGAAGATTTTCTTTTTTTTTTGAATAATGTAATATTTTTTTTAATTTTTTCTTTTTTTTTTAATTAATAAAATGTGTTCGATCTTTATACATATAACGCTGTAGCGAGATAATCCAAAGAGAAGATTCCGAGGGGTGAACCGCTACCTAATATGCTGTACACACAAAAGCTTCCCTTGTACTTCCAAATATTTCCAAGTACTTCCAAATGTTCCAAGTACTTCCAAATATTTCAAGCACTTCAAAATATTTCAAGTACTTTCAAATATTTCCAAGTACTCAAATATTCTAGTACTTCCAAATATTTCCAAGCACTTTCAAATATTTCCAAGTACTTCCAAATGTTTCCAAGTAATTCCAAACATTTCCAAGTACTTCCAAATATTTCAAGTACTTCAAATATTTCCAAGTACTTCCAAATATTTTCAAGTACTTTCAAATATTTCCAAGTACTTCAAATGTTTCCAAGTACTTCCAAATGTTTCCAAGTACTTCCAAAATACTTCCAAACAGGTGTACACCTACTTCCAATCACGGATCACCCCTCGGAAGATTCTATAGTAGTGGTAAGTTAGGAGAAGGCCTATTCCTATAGCAACTTGACAATAGAAAATAGTAAAAGAATAGTTATATTTCCAAAACAAAAAGTATATCGTGGCTGATCTTACAAAACCTCGTAAGTTTGATTTTTGATCAAATACGTATTATACGTTTATACCGACCAACATTTCACGGCACATCTGTCTATTGAAGCCTTATTATTCTATTCCAATTTAATTTCACGCTACGGCCAAATAATAAGTATTGCATTGTATTTGTATGTATTGTTGTTCAAAATGGTTTTTCTTGTTTTCTGGCAAACAATAAATTTAGGACTTATGAGGTTTTGTAAGATCAGCGACGATATAAAAAAACTCGAATACTTTTATAATAAAGCTCTCTCACTGTTGTAACTAATGCGCTGAAAGCTGCCACGACATATTTTTTTAATAATAAATTTAACTCCAAGTTTCAACTTTCTAGTCAAAAAAAAAATGTCAAATCATTAAATTTTCTAGTGTGTCGAGGCTTTGAAAAAGTTTTCATTTTCCTCTAATAAATTAATATTTTTTGGATACTTTAAAAATAATTTTGTGATATGCTTTTAAATTAATAGCTGTTTATTTTTATAGAAAGAAGCCATCGTTTCATCGAGATGACCCCAGTCTGTCATCAGGGTCTCTCAGGTAGTATTCTATTACCTATATTTATTTCTATAATAGTAATTTCAAACTTAATTCTTAAATTTAGTATTTTTTTTGGATATTTCTCATTAGAATGTTTGCTTCTCTTTTCAAATTAAAAATTTAATTTAATTCATAGATTGTTTAATTTCAAAAATATCGATATATATAGTACCTATACTAATTTTGCAATAATTTTCTTAAATGTGACAAAATCACTTGACCAACGAGATCATCGGCTGCCTGCGAGAATAGCCTTTTCTTTTAACGACGAGGTTAGTATTTATTCTATAGGAATATCTTTTGTTTTCGTAATTTCAAAGATATTGTCATGAAGATTAAACTATTTTTAATTATTCTTCAAACCTTCTTGAGTTATAAATTAGATCCCCTTTATTTCAAAGATTTCAATGCTTTATTCAAAATTCTTACAAAAATGGTAGAGTAGAGTAAATTTTTCATTGATAAATTAAATTTCATTCATATATTTAATTCTTCTTCTTCGAGTGCCATACCCGAAACGGGTGTCGGCGACTCTCCAAATATACCTGTGCTGAGTGTGTTAAGTTGTTTTAAACAGATATACGGGACCTGCTTTTTAACGCCGGTTCCGAACGGCTAATTTGGAGAGGTCACTTGGCAATTATACTCTTGGTAGGTTACCATTACTTTCCAAGAAGAGGCGACTGCAAATATCTATCTGCCGAGACTCGGTCTCGAACCAGAGATCTCCGAGCCAGCGACCCAACACTCTACCCACTGACCCACAGTCACCTATTTAATTCTACTCATTTAAAATCATATTTAATATCCAGTTATGTAATTTCTAACTTATTTTTCTCATCTTTTTCATGGATCCTTCACTTTGGTGATGATTCGATGCTGACTTTATCACATCGGTCACATTTATGTTCTACAGCGCACCAAATATGAGTATATTTACTTAAATTAATGTATAACTATTATTATTTGTTCAAATTGACACACAAATTTTGAATAATAAAGTGTTGTGAGGAAAATTAACGAAAAAAAAACGAGGCCAAACGACTCCACTCTTTGAACTTGAATTTACCATTAATATAATTTGAAATTAACTTTAAATTAATGAATAGATATTAATATTTATTGAATTGAGATAAAAATTTTGGAAAAAATGTGTTGGTAGGAAAAATTATCCCAAAAATCTTAACCAACCCACGATTTTAAATTGAATTTTTCTTAAATTGAAAGTTTTTGCCTAGAGTAGCAGAATTTTTATATATTGAAGGAGACAATAAAAGAGTGTGTCTTCTGCTGGAATTATAAATTTTATTTATTTATAACGAGACTATAGTTTCGAGGGCTTTGCCCTCTTCATCAGTCTATTACAATGGATTCACAGGAATTAATTTATGAATGAAAGGTTAAAATCTTTCATGTGGTTAGTTTAAGAAAATATACAATCTGGACAAGTTAAGAATTGAAATTTATACTTGTTTTATTATTTTGGCTGTAGGTGGCGTTCGTGAAGTTTATATTTTAGCGGCTATTTTTAAAATAAAGCTTTGAATTTTTCATTAATACATTTTCTATCTTTTGGAGATTCATTAATTTTTAACAAATATATAATATGTCAAAACTAATAATATTGTATTTCGATTTTTCAGTATCTCAAATATAATTCATCAAATGAGGGAAATCATTATGGCAATTGACTCCATGATCTGCATTATTCGCCCATGCATCGAGACTCGGCCTGCAGTCATCGATGTGAGTTCACATTTGATTAAATCTAATATTTATTAATTATACTTTTCCAATTAACACTTAAAGTTATTTAATTTTATATTCATACAATATACATATACGCATACTTATATATTTTATTCATGACTACATGAAATCTTTTATCTTAAATAGATGAGGGAAATCACGGTCCATGACTCCATGGTCTGCAAATCCTTGGAAAGTCGTTGATTCGAGATTCGGCATGCAGTCATCAATGTGATTTCAGTTTTTATTAAATCTAATATTTATTAATTATACTTTTCCAATTAACACTTAATTTTAGATTTTATTAATAAATGAATTTAACTTTTAAGGACCAATCATAGATTTTAGAGAAAATATTCTTACATTGCATATCAGAGAGGTTCGTGCCCTTAGGAATCGAACCCAAGCGCTAACTAAGCTTGCCGGGCCGTTAGCCAAACTCATATATAAGTATTATAGCTAAAGATTCTTCACTCCCTTCAACTCAAAGGGAATAGTGAAAATTCCTGCTAAACTGAAAAAAGTTTTCAGTGAGGGACCCATTAATTTATATTCAAACAATATACATATACGCATATAAGTATATTTTATTCATACATGGAATCCTTTGTCTAAATAGAGCAATAATTATTTTTTTCTAATAAATTTGTTTTTCTATAATTTCGGAGAAAATAAATATATAATTTATTAATTATTAAATTTCTTCCAGAACTTAAGTGAATTGATTTAAATTTTTCGTTAAATTGAAGGGTTGGTTTTGTCACAAATATAATAAAACAATAATTTTAATAACTATTTGAATTATTTAATTGATAACTATACAGTTTTCGTTTTAGAACTACTGAGAATGGTCGACCAGTGGTGACCGAAACTGTATAGTTATCAATTAAATAATTCAAATAGTTATTAAAATTATTGTTTTATTATATTTGTGACAAAACCAACCCTTCAATTTAACGAATAATTTATTAAATAAAATATTTTAAATAAACTGAATATGTATGTAATATTTATAGAGGATGATGATAAAAGCGCCCTTGTATAATTTAAAATATTTATTTTCAATAAATCATCAGTTCGGGTTCGCCTTAGTCTATACAAGTCCTGACATGTTTCGCTGCAAGTCTGCACAGGTTGCGGTGGTCAGGCGTTTTCTATGCTTATATTATAAAAGCGCCCTTTCGTGAATTTATTATTTTGTCCTTAACTTTTCAATTATTTATTTATTTCTTCAAAACAATATGATTTGCAATAATCAAAATAAAATTAATTTTTCTTTCATTAAATACATAAGATGTTTCTTAAAATTTTCACTATTCTAAAGAAATTAAATCGATAAAAAATTAAATAGTTTTTGTTGAAAAGATTTTGTTTTTCCGAGAGTAGCAACGTTGTTGATTCATAAAATGAAATCAATGAGGTTGTTCTCTGATTGGTGAAAATAAAAAATACATAATATATATATCAAATATAAATATGGATGAATGGATGAACGGCAGCCCAAGGATAATGAAAATATAAAATTCCGAGTAAAATACATTTATTGGAAAGTCATTTTTATTCTCTTGAAAGGCGACGTTTATGAAGATCTTCCCTCCTTCCTCAAAAATCTTACATTGAAATTCTACCAGTCTGTTTTTCCAAAATTAAAATACTTCTAATATGAATATATAGATGAAGGTGGAGGTATCAGCCAAAGATGGAATCACTGGGTTCAATAAAACACCTTTAATAAGACGTTTCGGCCTGAATTTTATTTGGCCATCTTCAGTCAATTTTCTATTTCTAATCAATTAATTGACCCCATGAGAAATAACAGATAAAATATTTCTAATTAAAAAGACTGATGATGAAACTCAAACGCTAGAAATTATAAGTACTTTCAAACAAATAAATTATATATATTCCTACATATTTATACTCGTATTTGGTATATGTATGTATATGTTTATTTCCACCAAGCGGCGTACAACCTCATTGATTTCTCTTTACGATTTATTTTCGACATTTTGGTAGAATTATAAGTTTTAACAGATAAATATAAAAGGCTATTTATTTATATAGAAAATTGAATTGAATTAGTCCCACAATTATTTTTTCCTAAGAGCTCAAGGGCCTGAAAGGATTTGGATTCATTGATCAATGCGCTCTCGGCTTACGGATATTCAAGGCGCACGATCAGATCTATTTAGTAAGTTAAGCGCCAGAACACTTGGCTAGTTTTTGGGTTGGTGACCGATGAGTTGGCTCTGTTGGCTTCTCTCTTATGGCTATTAACGAGTTCATGAGAGCTAATATAGCTTCGTTTAACTAATTAGAAATTATAGGTAATATTCAAATTCATTTAATTTTAATTTGTTTTAATTGATAATTAATTTTTGTTACTATTTTTTTTTAATTAATAAAATGATTTCGATTTTTGTACTTATATCGCTGTAGTGAGATAATCCAAGGAGACGATTCTATAAGCAGTGGGAAATTGGAAGGAATGCCTATTCTGTTTAAATTCCAACAGCCACTTGAGAATAGAAAATAGTAAACAGATTACTGAACATCTAATATTTTATTAAAGACAAAAAGTTATATACCTGGATTTTTATTTTGACAATTCATTCATTCCTTTTGAGCCTACAAAGTCTAGGTATATCCCTTGAATTATGAAGCCCCAGGCTCGTTCGCCTGCGCAGAAAATCACACACTCAAGGGCGTCCGCAGGGGGGGGGGGGGGGGGCACAGCCAAAGACCCCCTGGCTATCAAGCTCTGATTTTTTTGAAATATTTTAAGTTGAAAATACCAATTGTTTTTAATCTATCTTTTTAGATAAATACAATGAATTTATTTGTCTTCTTTTGTATTAAAACATGTATAAATAATTATTTAGTATGTATATAATTAGAACTTTATTGACTAAATTTTAACTTATATTATATTCATATGTATTGAGATTTTACTGGGCCCCTGGGAAAATTCCTGCGGACGCTCATGCGTATACTGTCTAGTAGATAAGTATCTTTGATAGCAAGATTCAAATTCGAATTTGAAATCGATTAACAATTAAGAGCGCCGGTGGCGCCTCTTTAACAATGTCGCTAGCAATGAGAGCATTCATCTCTAAAATGAATTCACATTTTCCCCAGGCATTTGGAATTGTTTTGAAATAAAATTTATTTAAAAAATTACAAATGAATTTATTAAATATCCATCAAATAAGGATCATCTTTAGATCTAAACCACCACACACAGCAAATAATATAATGAATCAAAAGCCTATTTGCTTTGTGAATTAAAAAGGAGATGAAAGTTGTCAAAGCTTGTAAGTAGATTTTTTGAGCTCTTAGCCATAATTTAAAAAAAAAAAAAAAACAAAAAAACATGAATATATTTTTATAAAAAACTCTCGTACGGTTGGATCTAATGAGCTGAAAGCTGCCAGGACATTTTGTTTTAATAAACTCACCTTTCTAGCTAAAACCAATCACATTAAAATAAAATAAATGCCGATTCATTAAATTTTGTAAAGAACGTGACGAATCTTTGAAAAGTATTTCATTTACTCCAATAAATTAATATTTTTCAGATATTTTTAAAATAATTTCGTCTTCACTTTTCACATTACATATAAATTACATTGGAAATATTTCTTTATTACTATATACTGATACATCTAGACAAGCTCTTTGAGTAATTATAATTTATTTTGTTAAAGATAGAGTGGCTAATAGACTTCGAGCTTACTCGGGATCGAATCTGGCTTCAAGCAGAATAATTTGCATCGATGATGAAAATACGAAACATTTCAATAATTGCAGAGCAAGACAACTTAACACCACTCTTGTGAACAATTTCTTCAGGAATCCCTTCTAGTAATCGCCAACGACAAAGCCATTTTGACGGACAAGCTCATGGGCTGTCTGCGAAATTAGTTTAACGCCGAGGTCAGTATACCTCCTCATTTATTATTATATATCTAAGTTTTTTAGAAAAAAAAAATAATATAGGAGAATTCAAAAACCTTCTCATATATGTTTATTTTTTTCAAATTATCAATCAAATATCAATTATGAAACTCTTTGATTTATAAATTAACTTTCCTTTGTCTTAGGGAGTTCATTTGGTAGAATAAATTTCTAATTAGTAAATTCAATTTGATCTAAATCATAATATATATTGATAGAGATTTTCTTTAGGAGACGGACTGGTATAAATATGCAATTGGATGTTGATGAAAGCAGTCCACGGTGGTTGTAAAAAATAAGACTATAGAGGTTTTATTATTTTACATTTATTTGTTAAAACCGACGTTTCGGAGATTTATTCTCTCCTTCTTCAGGGTAACAAAAAGTCAGTGAATTGCTTTTTACTTTGTTTTCTATTCGAGATGAAAAAGAATTTTTATAATGTTTTTTTGGCATTGTCAAAGGAGACAGAAAGTAACTATTTTTTGAACTACTTTCATTGACTTTTTGTTACCCTGAAGAAGGAGAGAATAAATCTCCGAAACGTCGGTTTTAACAAATAAATGTAAAATAATAAAACCTCTATAGTCTTATTTTTTACAACCACCGTGGACTGCTTTCATCAACATCCAATTGCATAATATATATATTTTTTTATCTTACCTCCTTTATAACCACATTTGATCAGTGGCGTAGCCAGAAAATTTTCAGTGGGTCAATCCACAAAGCAAAATATTTAGTGGGAATTTTTTTTATTAAAACAAATAGGTACTTGAAGAAATTAAAAATACATAATTCTTGATAAACATATGAAATATATTTAATTACGTTTAATTTGCCATAAGAAACGATTTGTCGTTGCTGTTACTCATCCCATGAGCCCATCCTTGGGGGGGGGGGGGGGGGTGGGTTCTGACCCCCAATCGCTTAATTTGATATATAGATTGTTTAATTTCAAAATTTCCTCTCTCGATATATATGTAGTATACTAATTTTGTAATAATTTTATTAAAGATGACAAAATCACTTGAGCAACGAGATTATCGGCTGCCTGCGAGTTTAGCCTTTTCTTTTAACGACGAGGTTAGTATTTATTCTAAAGGTACCCATATCTTTCTTTCTCTTTCGTTATTTCAAAGATATTGTCATGAAGATTTCATTATTTTAAATTATCTCTCAAACCTTCTTAAGTTACAAATTAGATCCTTCATATTTCAGAGATTTTTATGTTGATTATTAAAAATTCTTATCAAAAATGGTATGAGAAGATTAAATTTCTCATTAATAAATTAAATTTCATTCATATTTTTATTTCATCTCATTTAATATTATATTTATCGATTTATATAATTTCTAATTTTATTTTTTTCTTCTTTTTCATGGATTCTTCACTTTGATGATGTTTCGCTGCTGTCTTTTATCACATCCGTCACATTTATTTTCTTCTCACCAAAAGCGCACCTAATATGAGTATATAATTTTTTAGCATGGCATTTAGTTAAAGCTTTCAAAATAATTTTTCTAGCTAGATTATAGTAGGCAAAGAATTAGGATGTTTTCTTTTTTACAGCATACCTTCTAACTACAATCAGTAAATCTAATAGTTTACTTATTTTCATATATTGCATTAAAGTTTTTCCTTTCAATTATAATGTAATTAATTTTTAATTAAATAACTTTGATCAAATTATCTCATCAGACCTTAAATTGATTTTCAATTTATTTTAGTTTTCAATTTTTTGCTTTCTTAAAATCAAAAATAAATTAATAAAATAAAATCAGTCTATCAGTTCATTTTTCAGTATTTTTTTCTTTAAATTATTTAATTTTTAACGTAAAAGTAAATCAGATTAGGAATTTTCAGATCCCCATTTCATCTTCATCTATAGTGAAGTAACAAGGGAACCAATGGAGAATCTTCACGAATTGAGAATTTATTAGAATAGTAGATTTTGCGTAGGGATTTTCAGATTTCACCGCCTCGACCACGGATGGGATTCATCGCTATTTTAATATCGAATTTAATTCTTAGACCCAAAATATGTTATAGAAAATTATTAAAATTAAATTCACAGTTTTAGTAGATGTAGTATGCAATTCAGTATATAGTTTAGTGGGAGGGTGGGATGATATGCCATGCCAACGATGACGGTCTCTCTTTCTGTATTGGGGACCTGCACTCTTCCGTTTGATTTCCTTCCTGAAAACAGCAAATGCGGTGTCGTCTATCTTAGGTCTCTTGGGAATATTTTGTGATGTGTTTCCCTCTCTTGTGTTCTCTAATTTAGTTTTAAGTTTATTTTAGTATTGAGACCCACAAGAGAGCTAAAATCGACGCCACCCATTTGTTGGATCCATGAATGAGTCACTAGGGAAGTGACCGATTCGATCGAATTTCTAAAGATCGAGGTCCAGGTTCTTGCATGTGCTTGCATGTTTTTGTCTTACCGAAAAGTCGTCGCTTGACGCCTTGTTCAAATGGAACAATGGGGTGGTAATGGGAGTCTGGTGAGTTTGTGTCTTTGAGGACGGTTTTGAGGTGGCTCTATGGACTAGAACGAAGATCAGAAGGTTGTCCGTAGCTTCCTCTGGAGTAGCCTAAGGAAGAAGAGCGGCTGCCTTGTGACTAGGGGCACGAAATGTTAGTTAGGTAGGATCTCTTTCAGCTCGCTCTGGTCACTCGTTCTATCCGTATTCCAAAAAATCAAGGCCACTCTCACTGATACATATGTCTTCAGGCTCTCTCGAAGTCCGATTATAAGAATACGAATTTTACTCTGAAATTTCAAATTATAAGAATTTGATTTGGATAAAATAAAATTTGAATTTTCCGCGAATTAAAGGGATTTATTTCGTTTACTACATACGTCTTGATGACTAAATTAGTATGTAGTAAAGGGCGGGGGGATTGATACTAATGTTTATGTCAAGTGTTATAGGTATTCAACATCTGGAGACGATGAGAAAGACAACAGATAGATCGATCGCTCATATCACTGCATTGATGGTGAATATATTTCATAATTTATTTTTGTCTCTTTTTTCTTCAATAAATTAGTGTTTGCAAAACGATTAAAATAAAGAGAGGGGGTCACTTTTCGTAAAATTATTTGAGCCAAAACCTTGCTTGCTATGCTATATTTAAATATCATTTCTTGGGATTCACAAGTATAGATTAAAACTAATGACTGGAAATAGACTGATCAGAAATTCTTAAACGAGCACTTTCAGTTACATTTCAAAGCTTGCTTACCAAAATTATTAGCATTTAAATTTTGACTACAAAAGATACGTAAGCAAACAATTCCTAGCTGGTCTGTCAACATGTCATTACCAAAAAATAGTAAAATAAATAAACCAATAACAGATTATTATTGGATGACAAATTGTGACAAGTGTATATTTATTATTAAATACGAAGCGCTTTATCAAAGGAAGCCATCATCGATATTTGTGGTTGTTTCTTATTCATCATTTATTCATAAGCTGACACTGAATCAACATTTATTATTTAAACAGCCCTGTATATAGATGGATCCGAATATTTGCTTCTATTATAAGGTAAAATTTTTTGTTTTTTTGGTTAACCTAAATTGAATGTTTTTCCGATTAGTACAAATCGTTCATACTTATTTATCATATTTATCAACACGTGATTGATTGGTTCGACTATTTACAATTTGAATGATTGAGCTATATATATTTATAATTATAATCTGTAATTAGTATGCAGAACAAATCGTTGCTTCAATAAAATCACTGAATATATGGTCATTGTGCAAAAATGAATTTTTATTCGATTAAAAATTAATTCAATTTTGTTTTTGCATAATTTGATAAAAATTTGTTTTTATTATTCTTGTAATTTTTTTTTTAAATTACACATGAATAGCCATGACAGTTCAATGGACAAATAGATTCATTTTATTCTAATTTACTTAAAAAGTAGGTAAAAAAACAGGAGCGCCATGAATAGATACCTGTTTTGTTTATTCAGTTATTTTATAAAAAAAAATATTAATTCACTGATTATATTTTCATCAAGACCATTCAATAAACCCTAGTGAAATACTCGTATCTTTTAATATAAGTATTTAAATGTGAGAATATTTAATATAATAAATAAATAAAATAATTTAAATATTTGATTATAACTATTACATTATATAACATTCGTAAGGTTGGCAACCAGCGGCCCCAGTTATTCAGAGGACATTCATTTTGAATGTTAAATCCTCTCGAGATATTTAAAGATAATTATACATAAGGAACTTTTTTTTAGTAAATTAAATTATCAACATGTTTCTTCATTAGAACTTTTTTATATGTAGAATATCTAGAGGGTTGGAGCAATATTTATCCAACTTTCAACATAAATTTCACCTTTACTGCCTAACCCTTTGAGGTAAACAAATTTATATAATGACTTTTATTAAGGAAGATTTAATTTCCAAAAGAAAAGTTCATATAAGGGAAATGTTTAAAATCAATAGTTTACTAGTTAAAAGATATTCCAATAGTCTACAGTCAATGGACTTGATGAATCAATAACATATGTGTCTTGGATGGCGACATAACCTCTCGATACAAGAGACCAAAAGAATTATAAATAAGAAAGAAAGTGATCTTATTTTATCGATTTCATCTACCTGGAGGTTCACAGTACCATTCTAATATAAGGAAATAGCATTTTGATTAAGAATTGTGTAGTTTAAAAAAAATTTTATGAAAAAATTAGTACTTTTAGAGAAAATTGTCAAAAACCCCGAAAACCGTCTATGAAAGCCCGTTTTAGAAACATTTTAAAATTCACCTCCATGTCACAAGTCAATACTTCGTTTCATATGACTTTTTAAACTTTTTTTCAAAGGCATCTCGTGCTTTCAAAAAACATCGTTTTTTGACGGTTCAGATGGTTCTTGACCATTTTCTCATAAAGTACTAAATTGATTTCGTTTAAAATTGATTTAAATTATTAATAATAGTATTTATTATAAATTATTTTTTTTTAAAATTTCTACCGAGTTATTAGCGTTTTTTCAAATTGGACTTCAAATAAACTACCCTTTAAAATGCATATTTCTTAATAATAATTATTTGATATAAAAGATAAATAAAAATAACACAGAAATATGAAATTTCAATAGATTTGAATAAATATGTAATGAGAAAAAGAATAAAACTTTTTGGCATTTCTAGTTGATTCGCTCCCGGAGAGAAGAAATTGAATATTTTCATACAATTTCTTTTAAACTACAAAATTCTTAATCAAAATGCTATTTTCTTATATAATAGGCATACTGCCAACCTTACGATAGATGAAATCGATAAAATAAGATCGTTTTCTTTCTAATTTATAATTCTTTGGGTCTTTTTTATCAAGAGGCTGGGTCGCAAGTCACCCGGCATCAGCGAATCATTTGTTACGTTTTTCTAGCTTTTTACCATTTTCTTAAAAACTAATCAATCATTTTCGTTCAAAATTGTATATAATTATTAATAATCGATTATTTTATAATATTTATTAATTTCATATTTTTAAAAATTATTTCATGGTAGTAATTAGCATTTTTTCAAATTCGACGTCAAATAAACTACCCTTTTAAAATGCAAATATTCTAATAAAAACTATTTGATATATAAAATAAAATAAAATATTTCATAGCTAGGAAATTTCAATAGATTTAATTGAATATATGATTAGGAAAAAATTAAACCCTTTTGACATTTCTAGTCAACTTGGTGCCCCAGTCATCATTATCATCATCGAGTATACAGTCCTAAGACTGGTTTGATGCAACAATCCGTCTCCACTCGACTCTGTCCCCCGCCAGCTGTTTGACCTCTCTAAATGTCTGGCATCCCATATCCCCAATTATTTGGTTGAAATATTCTAATCTGGGTCTTCCCCTTCCCCTTTTCTTTCCCACCTCCCCCTCCAAGATATCCCTAAGCAGTCCCCCATGTCTCAGTGTGTGCCCCATCATCTGACCTCTTCTCTTCTTCAGACTCTTCCACAAGGTTCTTTTTTCTCCGATTCTTCCAAGAACTTCTTCATTTGTAATTTTATCCATCCATTTGATATTCATCATTCTTCTGTAGCACCACATTTCGAAAGCCTCTAATCTCTTTCTCTCCGCTTTTCTAATTGTCCAGGTTTCACACCCGTACATGGCTATGCTCCATACATATGTCTTCAATAGCAACTTCCTGTTTTCTAAGCTGATTGAGGAGGAGCATAGTAGTTTTTGTTTTGAATTAAACCCCATTTTTGCTTGGGCAATTCTTGATTTAATTTCGTTTTCGCTCCTCCCATCCCATGTTATTTACTTCCTAGGTGCCCCAGTGAAGAAAGTGATTGTTTTCATAACATTTCATTTAAACTACAAAATTCTTAATTGAAATGCTATTTTCTTATATTAGAATGATTACATGTACCTTCACATAGATTAAATCGATAAAATAAGATCGTTTTGTTTCTCATTTATAAATAATAAAAATAATGAAAGTCTCTTTTATGGTGAGGTTGAGATACAAGCCTCAAGGCATAGGGATCACGTCATTTTATACCCATTTGACAAAAGTATATTATGATAGATTATGATCCGAGGAAGGGGTTCTGGCCACTTGTGCTAGCAAGGGGCGTAAGAGGCTTAGCTCGTATTATTATGATAAAAATACAATAAGACGGCCAATTACGAGCTGGACACGCATACCGATCTTATAACTTCCAAAATAATTGAAATATCAAATTTATCGATGATAAGAAGAGAATGAAGGAATTTTCATAATTTTAATTTAAGCCATATATGAATGCTGATAGATACAAAAGTCACCTAAAAATGACCATATTAAGCTCTTTCACGTCGTTTTAAAATAGATTAAATGTAAAAAAATTTAGCCTAATGCTTCATTAAAAAGGTACTTGACCCCTCATAATATAAAAATATTTTTTATTTCCTACCCTACATAAAATAATCCTTTAATTAAAGCTTTAATAGGATTTTCGTTTTTGGGGAAAATAAATACATATAACTTGTAAATTTCAAGTTTGTACAGACAGACATTGTATAGACACTAATACATCTTGTGAATAACGCTGAAAAGATGTACATACTTATAAGAAAATTTGAATAATCTATCACTATCTTATTTTGAAGGAGACAATAAAAGAGTGTGTCTTCTGCTGGAATTATACATTTTATTTATTTATAACGAGACTATAGTTTCGAGGGCTTTGCCCTCTTCATCAGTCTATTACAATGTATTCACAGGAATTAATTTATGAATCTATCTTATTTGTTAGAGACTATAGTTCTAACATTTTGACATTCCTCATCAGCCTTTTTAATTAGAAATATTCTAAATTTTATGTCTCCGAAAACCCGATAGGATATTTTCCTTTTGTTGTAATAGTGAGCTATTTAAAAATAGTGATGAACGCCAAACCTCCTTAATTATAGTCTCTAAAATACACATTATATATAATTATATTTGCATCAAGCAGAGGACAACCTCATTAATATCCTTTTATGAATCTACAAATCTGCTATATCCTCAACAAAAAATAAATCATTTCAATTATACTAGTTTCAATTGTAATGAATTTACAGGTTTGTGGTGTTTCACAGTAATGAAAATAAATTGAGTTAAAATACTCGAAATAATTATAACGAGATACAAGTTTTAACTCAATTTATTTTTAATTAGTAGATATTGTGGTGTTGGTGCAAGGTAAAACATCTTTAATAAAGATAAAAGTAAATAAATTTTATATGAAATATTCATTTACTATGAGTTAAGGATTCTTGGTCAATTGTTTCACATTAAAATTTTAATGTGAAACAAGTGACCAAGAATCCTTAACTCATAGTAAATGAATATTGCATGTAATATTTATTTACTTTTATCTTTATCAATTTATTTTATTCATTTTCCTTACTGTGAAACACCACAACCTCAAACACACTACCATTTAAATTAAACAATGTTTGACTATCAAATAATACCATGTTCCCTAAGTTGTATACTAGATTTATTACTTTAAAAAAAGAGAAAATAGAGGCCAATATTTGAAAAGAATACTAGGTTTTTAATTTACCAAAAAGGAGTCAGGTTGGTCTCGTGGTTATAAAGCATGGCTTCTAATCAAGCTAGGGCTGGTCCAAGCCCGACCTCCCTTAAATATTTGACCGGATATAATCTGTTCCTTTAAGGGGAAGGCAATGGGAAACCACCCATGTGAAAAATTTACCCAGGAAAATTACACTGGGAGGACAGTAATCGCCGCGGCGCCGTCTCTCGGAATCAAGTATGGCACTTGAAGAAGAAAATTCGAAAATCTGTTTAACCCTCGATTTGTCTTCCTGAGATCCTAATTAACCTAAAAGCACCATTGATTTGTTAGGGGTTGGTTGCGTGGTGCGTGTTCGCGCTCCCCTCCTAGTTGGCGGGGACCTAACAATGATTTGGACAGGGCGATGTTCGTCCCTGGTAAAGAGCCGGGCTGGGCGCCACCCGCATAGTTAGCGGGTGAGGAGCTCCTAGTTGGTGGATGGCTCCTCCTTCGATGCTTAATCGAGATCGAATTGCCTTACTTAATACATGATTGAAATATTATCAGTCAAGCAAAGTGTCGCAACGATCTGACTGAGCCATCTAGCGGCCGTGTCTAAAAGCTCATAGCCAAAGCAACACGGGCCGCATAGGTTCCTCTGGCTAAAAATATTTCCTTCGGCAGATGACCCTGCTTCTGAATAACGATCTTATTTTTCGTATTCTGAACACTCCTTTATTGCATGATTCCACCCCCGCTCGCGTAACCATTCGGAATGTCTCCTTGAAGATTTGTGGACAGCCGAGATTGTCTCGCACAATATAACAAAAACAAGAGCGAGAAAGAGAAAGAGCTAGGGGTATCAGTTACAGCTTACCGTTTCCATCTGACACCTGATCCTCCCGCAAACCTGGAACTAAACGCTTTGTGTTTTCCACCCACACTTAGCTCCTTTCCAATGGCTGGATTTTTTATGTCTTTTTACTGCGATTCAAGTGAAAAAAAATTCTTAAGTAAATACACAAACAGATTAGATGCTGAAAAAGCAAATATATTTCGACAACATAAGAAATCCTTTTCATTTCAGGGCGAGACAAAAAAGTTATTTGTTCTTTTGTTTCAGAATGAAAATAATAAAAAACGCCATAAGCCTCGGCAATATTGAAAAGTTGAACGAGAACAACAACGTCAACTGATTTTGTCTCTCTCTTGATCCCATATATCCCATATATAGATAAAGAGCGAGATATATGAAAAAATAAATACTTTCTTTGCGAATGTTTGTTTTTTTCATTTTATTTCAACAATATTTCCAATCAACAAGCTCACTCATCATTTTTAATTATTCATTTCAATTCGTAATTAGTTATTCATATACGACTATAAAATACAAAAGTGAAGCATTTAATACTAATTTCCCAAGTTTACATTTAGATTTTTATTGTATTCGAATCAAAATGCTGTTGAAAAAAATGTTAATTTTGAGATTATAACCCTATGTTATGAGTTTATTGTTTATTAGGAATAAATAAATTGGTGTGTGCGCTGCCACACGACTTTCAGTTTCAATCTCCTCTTCTTTGAAATTATTTCACCAATTATCCTCTGCGACCTACTAATGCTGAGAAATGGCCCTTTCAAATATTTTTGTGACATGCCTAATTAACCCTCACCTCCTTTAACTTATCATTTTGTTAAAGAGACTAATTTTAAAGAAAAAAAAGTATTTTTCGCGACATGACAAAGAGGCCGTAAATAAATTACGTCAGACGAATTTAAAGATTTTTAGACCTCCCTTACCCTGTGTCACATTCTGTCACATTTTCAGTGAGCCCACTTTTATTGTAACGTCACACTATTACCTTTATAACCTATAATTTAATAATAGTAGACATTTTTTGACTAGATTTATTTTACCAACATTTTCAGGTTGGAATAATAATAATCTGAAATCTAAAAAAGAATTAAGTATTCTTTTTTTTTGAAAATTAGATGGTACTTAAATTTTTCAAAAATCAACTAGATCGCTGAAACCAGACATATTATTAAGAAAGATTCTATAATTAAGGTCAAAATTTCAAAGATTTTTAGTAGAAATAATTTTATATTCCTTATAAGAGGGCATTCATCCCCTCATTTTTTCTGAGAAATATAAAATTATTTCTACTAAAAATCTTTGAAATTTTGACCTTAAATTTAGAATCTTTCTTAATAAAAAAAAAAATATTTTTGAAAATTTTGAAATTTTTTTAGTTTGACTTTAGTGACGTCACATTTTGTCACAAATCCTCTCCTCCTCCTTTACTGTCTGATCTAATTTATGGACGACCCCTAATCAAATTCCCTCTCTTAATATTGCAGATTAATGCTTTCGTAGTTGAGTTGCTTTTCAAAAGAAAATGTTCTACTAAAATGTGCACTCTAGGTTGTTGTAGCCCAAACTTTACTTTCAACAAATTAATTTCAATCTGAAGGGCATTTATAATTGTACTTAAAACACATCATTAAAAAAACAACAATACTTTAATATCCAATAGAGTTTATAAAATAGAGTTTTGCTAACATACCCTATGGATAAAGTAAAAAAAAAAAATTACAGCATTTTTAATACAATTTTCGGGAGACTTTCTTGCAAAATCAATGAAATAAAAAAAAAAATAGGTTACTTTTTGAATTGTAAAATAATAATACTATATAATATTACATTTTTTTAAATTACATTCATAAAGGGAGAAATTCTAATAGGGGAATAAGGGATTCTAATAAAAGTTTGAAGATTGTTTAAAAAAAATCTCAATAACATTTTTTAAGTATATAAATATAATGTAATTTTGATAATATACATAGAAAGTTTATTTTTGCCGAAAGTAGCAGAATTTTTATAAATTAATGGAGACAATTAAAGAGTGTGTCTTCTGCTGGAAAAATAAATTTTTTAATTTACTTATAACGAGACTATAGTTTCGACACTTCATGTGTGAATCAATTCAACTGACTGATGATGAGGGCACAGCCCTCGAAACTATACTCTCATTCGAGGGGTGAACTGCGGGGAAAACTTTCTTCCTATATCAATGAAATAAAAAAAAAAAATAGGTTACTTTTTGAATTGTAAAATAATAATAGGTAATAATAATTTTTTGAATTGTAAAATAATAATAGGTAATAATAATAATACTATGCAATATTAAATTTTTTTAAATTCCATTTGTAAAGGGAGAAATTCTCCCGAAACACTTGGGATTCTAATAAATGTTTGAATTGTTTAAAAAAAAATCTCAATAACGTTTTTTAAGTATATAAATATAATGTAATTTTGATAATATAAATTGAAACTTTCTTTTTGCCGAAAGTAGCACAATTCTTATAAATTAATGGAGAGAATAAAAGAGGTGTCTTCTACTGGAAAAATAAATTTTTTAATTTATTTATAACTAGACTAGAGTTTCAAATGCTTGATGTGTGAATCAATTAAACTGACTGATGAAGAGGGTACAGCCCTCGAAACTATACTTTCGTTCGAGGGGTGAACTGGTGGGGGAGACTTCCTTCCTATATCAATGAAATAAAAATTAAATAAATAGGTTACTTTTTGAATTGTAAAATAATAATAGGTAATAATAATAATACTATACAATATTAAATTTTTTTTAATTCCATTTATAAAGGGAGAAATTCTCCGGAAACACTTGGGATTCTAATAAAAGTTTGAATTGTTTAAAAATCTCAATAACATTTTTTAAGTATATAAATATATTGTAATTTTGATAATATAAATTGAAACTTTCTTTTGCCAAAAGTAGCAGAATTTTAATAAATAAATGGAGACAATAAAGAGTGTGTCTTCTGCTGGAAAATACAAATGTTTTAATTTATTTATAACGAGACTATAGTTTCGAACGCTTGATGTGTGAATCAATTGTAACTGACTGATGAAGAGTGCACAGCCCTCAAAATTATAGTCTCGTTATAAATAAATTAAAAAATTTATTTTTCCAGCAAAAGACAAACTCTTTTAATTTCGATATCTAATATAAGAAAGTAAAAATATAATTAGATAAAATTGAATCTTATCAGCAACAGCATCTCTCATTAATTTGTCGTCTTATTACCTTTCACGTATGAGGTATTAAGGAATAATTAATTTACTTCGTTTGTAGATAGGTACATATTAAATCAATTGCTTTGAGTGATTTTCTTGAAAGATTAATGTTTGTCAACATCCCTTGCCATTCACACCCTCAATATATTATATTAAGATAACTAATATGTTTTCCTATTATATTCTGATTAGCTTATATGATTTATATATATTCTTAGTCCGAGTGTTTGGTAAAGAGACAAATTTACTCATATAAATTATAAACAAATCCAGCGTGTCGTTTACGTGGGCTTATTTTCAGATTAATTATGATTTTTGAAAGGGGTTCAGATTTTGCATGTGTCTTTGTCAAGTTAGATAAATCTTCTTTAAGCCTTTTAGTTGGTTCAATAATCATAATTTATTTGTTAGTAAAATTTTTTTACAAAATACAAATTTTTATCATTACTTAATGACATAAAAATAAAAGCAAGAGTGTTACTTGAAGAAGCTATTTTTTAATTTGAAAATCTCCTTAGAATCAACTTAAAATAGAATTGAAAGGCCATATCAAGAAAATTATTAGATAGGAATAACTATGATTTAACGTCAGAAGGTTTCTCCCACCTTGTGGAGTTGAACCCAAGTGCTTATTAGGGCATCCAAAAAATCAAAGCCTTTTTTTAAGGCATACCCTTCTAATTACTTTACGTACCATACAGGGTATGTTTAAGTATTGTAATCGTGCATGAAAAAAGTGTTTTTTTTCCTTCTTTTTTTCGAAATATCTCAAAAACGGCTTAAAGTATTTTGATTAAAAAAATTGAGGGAAACTATGGCATTTCCCTCTACAAAAAAGCTCTAATAAGTAAACATCGAAAAAATTATATTTTTTGAGATAATAATTGTTTTGTCAAAATGTCTGTTAGTTAGTTAGTCTGTGCGTTACCAAATTTTGTGGACGAGCTAGCTCAAAAACTAGTAGGAATATCGAAACCAAATTTCACAGGTAGTTTTGGTTCATTGAGATTAAGAGCTGATTAGATTTTGGTGCATATCTACCCAAAATTAAGGGGGGTGGAGGGGGGTTAAAAATTAAAAATCTAGGCAATTTGAGCAAACTCGACCAAATTTTGTGTACATAATCAGTGGACCCCAGAAGTCTAAAAATGCAAAAACTAACCGCTTAAAATTGGGGCGGGAGGGGGAGGGTCAAAAAATTAAAATCTTGGCCATTTACCAAACTCAACCAAATTTTGTATATATAATCAGTAGGACCCCAGAAGTATAAAAATGCAAAAACTAACCGCCACCTACATGATTATAAATAATTTTAGGGGCCAGGTTGTATGGTAAAGTCAAGTGGATGGTCACATCAGAACACGTCAGCTTATTTTTTGTTTGATGTCAAAACAATTGTAAATGAAATTTCGTGTACGCCTGACCACGGAAACCTGTATCGACTTGCAGCGAAACATGTCAGTACTTGCAGACTGAGGCGATCGCGAGTTGACGTATCGATGTGCTTGTAATCGCTTGCTATTTTGTTAATAAACGCATTGTTTTCAATTAGTCAACATGTCGGTGGAATTTCTATAGGAATATGTTTGATTTTAAGTCAGAATGTTTCTGGCACCTTCTGGAGTTGAACCCACGTGCTTGATAACCGTTGTTTGGTTATCCCTTTAATGTCGAAAGAATTTCGCTACAAGAAATTAGTTTAGTACTAGGGGTTATATCATAGGAAATATACTTCACATACCTACTTCGAATTAGTGCAAAGCAAGACCAAGACTAGACTATGGTAGTCTTGGTATCAGTCTTGGTCTTGTTCAAATATTACTAGTTTTGGTCTTGGTCTTGGTTTTCCCCATGTAACCTTTTACTTACAAGAAAACAGCGTATGTAACTCTGAGAGTTATGAAAACTCAAAAACTCAATTGGAAACTAACTAGAAAACCTACCCTTCAAAAACTTCAACGCACAAATCGACCTCTTATATCGAAAAATAGGCACGAAATTTGAAGGAAGTTAAAAATATATATTTGTCAATTTTGAAGACATTAAGTCCTAAGCCTAAAAACATATATAGTTTGAAATACTGCGGAAAAAGAAAGTGTTTCAATTTATATTTGATGTGTGCATTAAGTTTCTTTGATTATTATACACAACATCCATAAAACAGTTTTTTGAGTTTTTCTAAAAACTTCAGCTGACTTATTATTATTCCCTTTTTGTAATTAATACATTTTTTTTCTAAGTTTATTAATTTTTTGCAGAAAAAATATTTGAAATTTTAATAAAATTATTGGGTAATAATGTTAAACGGGGTAACTTTAAAATAAATTTATTAGGGGCCGTCCATAAATTACGGGAGACGAATTTCAAGATTTTTAGACCCCTGTGTGTCACATTCTGTCACATTTTTATTGACCCCTTCTGTATTGTGACGTCACACTATCACTTTTATATCCTATAATTTAATAATTGTAGATTTTTTTTTATAAATTATGTAGACGCAACTAAAGGAATTTAATATATTTTAACTTTATTTCTATTCACATCATTAAACAGACTATTCACTATTACTATTGCTATTACTATTATTCTTCAGGGAATGAATACTTAATTATAAGAAAAGAGGCTTATTTATTTGAAAAAAAAATTAAGTGTTTTTGCTAAAAATTGGTTGCTTTTTGTCTATATTTTACCATCATTTTCAGGTTGGAATAATAATATTCTGAAATTTGAAAATTTTGAAAAATTTTTAATTTGACTTTTGTGACATCACAATTTTTAAGATCCCCGGACTCCCCTGTCACATTTTCCCACAAATCTGAGGTAAATTTATGGACCGCCCTTTTATGTATAATATAAATTTTATACAAATATGAATTCGGCCGATGTTATTCCCTAGGTTTAGACTTTTAGAGTAACTACATACTTGAGTAATATGCGACGCTGATGGGCGGATAACAAGGGTGTGGTTGGAAGACCGCACAGAAACTCACTGGGGAGTATCAAATTTAACGAGATTACCCAATTAGAATTAATATAATCTGTTGGTTTCAAGTGGCCTTCTTTAAAATTCATTCAATAATTTAACATAAGTAAATCCATTAATAAATTATCTTTTCATTTTCTCTTGAAATCATCTTTTTTTTTAAGTATCAGCCAAATTGAAATATTCATCAAACGTTAGACGATATTAAAATTATATATATATATCTAAATGGGAGAAGAAATCTTCTATCTCAATCATTCGTTCTGTCGTTCTCAACCCTCTGGTTTTCAAGTCAATTAAATTTATTGCCGAATCCTAAATGCTCCGATGCTTGAGAAAGCGAAGGAATCGCACTCGCTTTGACACAGAAGCCGATAGAGGCAAAATACAACGAGTTTAATAGTCTTAATGTTGCAAAGATATAATTAATATATCTCTCGCTCAAGTACGTTTACGAAATTCAAACGTTTGAGAGAATTGTATTTAGAAACTTTAATGTGGTTGCGACAAGCTTCTGGGTAAGAAAACCCATTAAATATTCATAAGATTAGTAGATATTCACTTCTAGTTTAATATTAAAAGGTGGTTTATTTGGAAATCTTTTTTGTTTGTATTGTTATACTCAAGTAACTTGGTTCTTCTCTCTGTCTAGGTAGAATCTAATTAAATTCGAATTTTGATTTACTTATACCAGGGGTGGCCACAACGTGGCTCGCGAGCCGCATGCGACTCTTCAGTCAATCTCGTGTGGCTCTTGAATAATACAGATTTTAAGAAGTATAATCTCTCTTTGATTTTCAAATTACCACTTGTTTGTAGCTCAATTAGAACTCGAGTTATAACTAAAAAAACTAAAACTACGTGATTATAAAGGATAATAAACATAGATAAAAACATAAGGTCTTAGTTTTTTAGTAATAACTCGAGTTCTAATTGAGCTACAAACAAGTGGTAGTTTGAAAATCAAAGAGGAAGCTGTTTTATATTACGTCGACAAAATATTTTGATTTTAAATATAGATGTTTAATATCTAATGGGACTCGAAAATAGGTCAAAATTATTTTGACCGAGAATATCTCAAAACTCTGACGTGTTGTAAAAAATCTGGAAATTGGATGTTAATCAGCGTAGAAAACTCTACTGGAATCCATTGTTAGGTTTGCGGGGACAAATTTTTGTTTAATTTTTGTCGATCAGTGTTATCAACCAGATTTCAAACAGCTAACAGTCAACATGAACACTCCTAAAAGCACTTCTCAAAAGTAAAATACTATTTCTTTTTTTATTGTAATAACATAAATGTTACTTCATTTATATTTTACAAAATAAAAAATGTGTCTTTTTTTAATAAACCATTAATTAATTTCCAAACAATGTGGCTCGTTTTGAAACAGTTTTATAAATTTGCGGCTCCCAAAGTTAAGGTTAGTGGCCACCAGTGATTTATACTATTGGCGTAGTTAGGGGGTTTTCTTAGGGGGTGATTATCCACCACAAGGTTTCAATTTCGATAATCCGATTAGAGAATAACTAACTATTTAGTAGAATTGACAAATTTTGGAAGTAACTAAATAATTTAATGAGAAATAAATAAGGGATGTCTCGTAATAATGGAGTTTCAATTTTTCTAGTGTGGGTAATGAGTTTTGTAGGGGGGGGGGGGGGCACAAAATTCGCCCATGCTTATACCGAACCATACTTGAAATTTTATACGTATTTGCAATGACAACATTATTTTTAGATAAAAATATGATATAAGATTAAAATACAAGTAATTATTTTATTTTATTTTTTATTTTTTTGAAAAGACCTCAATTATAGGGCACATGTTAAGACAAAGAGGGTAGAGTATTTTATTCAGATAATGAAAGATATGGGATGTGAGACTTGGAAGAGTTGGTATTGGGCAGAGTTGAGTAAAGATTTTATATTAGTTTTAGGACTATACAGCTTATACACGTAGATATACTAGATGATGATAATAATGTTATAAGATCCATTTTTACCAAGTTTTAACTTTTTTTGTTCAGGGAGAAAAGGTGTACTTACCTAGTAATCTATTTTTAATTTTAAGTTGCAACTTTTTAGACCAAAACGATTTAAGCAAATTTGCCAAATTTTATAAAATTTGCGAAGAACTTATCTACTTACAGAAAAGTTATTAATTTGCGTTTTAATCAATAGATATTAGAATTGCTGATATTTTTCTTAATTCCTTAGTCTAGATTTCCCATGATTGGTTTGATTCCTGTCTATCGTAGCGCAGCTCTATACCTGACCATTCGACCGTTGACCCTTTTACGGTTTCTACGGAAATCACATCCAAATTCTCTCTTTTTCTCTCATCAATACTAATTTTATTTTTGTTCACGTCTTTTTTTCTTGCAGGGCTTTAGATTTCCTTTCATTCTTCTATTTTTCCATCGGAAGGGAAAGAAATCCTGAACGGGTTTTCGTCCGCCATGCAATTAAACTGCGCTCTCGTAAAGGGGAAATTCAAACTGCAGGGTCTCAAATCAAAGCCAAGGTAGAAAATAGTGTGAAATGAATTTGTGACAATGCATTTTTTACTGAAAATATTAATTTGTTCTCCAAATTTAAATCGAATAAATGGATTTTCTTAAGCGCCTGTAGATAGGCAACCGAGTATACGGGGTTTAATTTAATTCTAGATAACTTAATTTTGATTTGTTCATTCTCAAAATGTCTTAAAGTCAAAAAATTATGAGAGATGGAATAATTACAATTTTTCAGTCACGAGGTGTATTTACATAAGAAAATAATTTTTATAAAAAAAAATAAAACCGACTTCAAAAAAATTAAATGCAACAAATAAAATAATAAAACTCGAAAATAAAATAAAATGCACTAAAAGGTATAAAATAATTATTTAATTTAGTTACAACTAAACGACGAAATATTAACATGGAATCACTTTTTGAAGTCGGTGCCAAACATATACATTTTGTGAATCGCACTCGACGGATCTTACTTAGTACGATCGCTTATATAGTTTGTTTAGCACCGACTTCAAAAAGTGATTTCATGTTAATATTTCGTCGTTTAGTTGTAACTAAATTAAATAATTATTTTATACCTTTTAGTGCATTTTATTTTATTTAATTAAAAAATTAAAAATTTCTTTAATTATATTTTTGGAGATTTTTTATTTTTCTCTATAATATTTCTGGTTATGAGCCCATCATCAGGAGGTTAATAAAAGACTCTTGTCAAAGTCTTTGTTAACCTCCTGATGATGGGCTCGTAACCCGAAATATTTATAGAGAAAAATAAAAAATCTCCAAAAATATAATTAAAGAAATTTTTAATTTTTTTAATTTTTATTTCCTCTTTGTGAAACACCACTATAACCCGTTAAAAACTCCTATGTTTAATATGTTTCACTATAAACCAATACCGCTTTCCCTAAATGTTATAGAAAACAATTTTATTAAAGTATGTTGATATAAGAATATTCAAGACATTTCTCTTAATCCAATACTTTAAAGTGTTAATTATAGCTTCCTTGATCCCCTGGTCCTGTGCATATTGGTTATGCTCTTTACCTTTTTTATAATATTAATGGTAAATATTCTAATGAAACAAAATCAATGACTGTCCAAAATGACTCATTTGCAAACATTCAACACCCCTAAGCGATTAAAGTAAAGATAAAATTCGAACCACGACATCTGTCAATTCATTGACCCTAACCTTAGACTGAAATTCTATGTGCTGTTTGCTGCTCTATACGTATATGGAACTTAGAATAACTCTGTAGAAACGCTATACGATAAATAAAACCCTATGGTATTTTGAGAATTAAATTTCATTCCTATTTCATCTAAGACCTTAAATCCATAAAAAATCCGCTCCCAAATTATCTTTCCAGTCCGAACCGATCTTTTAATAATTATTTAAATATTCTCTCTAACTATGAAAGCATAGTAAAAAAAGCTTGTGTGTGTTGATAAAGAAAGAGGTACTTGTGGCAATTCCCTTGGTCCTAGAATAATAAACCTTTTTAAAAAATTTCTGTTGTCCTAAAATCAAGCCGTGTTTCTGAAAATATTTGACCGGCTTTAATCTAATTTCTACACTAATTTACACACACTCAAGCAGACGACAATCTCATTGAATTCTCCTTATGAATCAACTCTGCTAGTTTCGGCAAAATAAATCCTTTCAATTGAATCCCACATTGTTATACTACACCAACAATATGAGTGAGTGTCTATAGAAAGGTTTAAAATTCAAAGTTTTTTGTTGTTTTTAAGAGATCTTAAGATGTCTAATCTGAAATACACGGGGATAGTTAATAATTAAAAGAAAATAATACATTTCAAAGACTAGAAAGTATACAATAAAATAAATTATAAAAACTAAATGTATTTTCTATTTTTAGGGAATTTTCAAATTCACCATGTTTTTTAATAAAGTTTTTTTTTAATTTTATTTAATTTTTTTATTTTTCGGATCTAGTACTGTTTCTTGTATTTTAATTTAAATGATTAGGTGGTCAAAAGTTTAAGAAAGTTTTAACTTTCGATATTTACTAAGAAATGTACTTACTAAGTTAATTTTTTTAATATCGGCCATTGGCACTACAAGCAAAAACTAATAAATAAAAATGGAAATATATTGATAATAAAAGTAAATTATATAACATTTAAAAGTTAATCTATTAATCCCATTATATTATGAATAATTTGACACCGTCATATTTTATATCCTCCTTTGGAATATTGTTATAAGATATTCTGAGACGTGAAAGAAAAAAAATTGTCCCAAGGCTAGTATAAATAACAATAGTAATAATAAATTTAAATCTTGTCTACGTGATGCTGTGTCAAATAATTTTTCGTTCTCAGGCCATGTTATGTATGTATAATATATTGAATATGTATGTATCTATGTGTGTGTATATCTGTATATGATGTTCCTAACAGGTTTATATGTGTGAGTAAAATGGCTTTCGCTTTTATGGAAAACTATTGTCTCCTCTCGGATAACAACGATGTTTGTCTTCCGTGAAGTTTAAGATAAATTAAAAACAACTTCTTCAAGGGGAAGGAGGGTTTGTTGATTTTGGAAAATCTATTCAACGTTAATGAATTTGTCTTTCGATTAAACTACAAAGTCAATCAAGGAGGATTAATTTTTGTCTAATTATATAATCCCATTATCTACATACCTACAATATTTTAAATTCACTCTATCATTAATGACGTGAATTTAAACATTAAAAAAAATGGAGATACTTATTATGCCACGTGACTTTAACAACTCCTCTGTGGTGTTCTGCGATTGAAATCACCATCACGGGAAAATGAAACTCTTGAATCTTTATTATCATTAGACAATAATTTCAACAGATAATTATTTTTTAAGAGAAATAAATGAAATTGTTCTCTGCTTGATACATTAACATATATCTATAACGAATATAAATATGTGTTTAGATATAATTTCTTTGTTGATGCCATAGTTTCGGAAGTTTGACCTTCATCATCAGTCTTTTTTAGTTAGTTTATTTGTTATTTCTCATGGGTTCAAATACCTGATTATAGATGTTTTAATAGCAAGCTTGTCACATAATAAACAGATAATTATTACTGTTAAGAAGAAGGTGACTAACACCTTCGCTAACACTTTTAAGTTCCGAAGAAGTAAAGAAGATAACCCAAAACGTCGGTATTATAAGAGAATGAAAATCATATTCTAATATAAAAATATTCTTTTATTCGAAATTTATATGTAGTTTTTGTTATTCTTTCCCATCAATTTTTCCTTGAATTCTACCAATCCGTCTCTGAAAGAAAATACTTTATTAGATAAAAATGTGGTCCTATCAAGGAACAAATTTCAATTATATACAAAATATCTTCTATAATATAAATTTGAATAAATAGTATTTTTCTCTATTATTTGCCCAAAAACATGTTCAACAATTATTCCTTACAAATTTTATTGTTTGTATGTAAACATTAAATATATTTTCTAATTTTTGCAATATTTAACAAGATTATGGTTATATTATAAAATAATTTTAAGGGTTAGTCGAGAAACAGTTATCATGCTAGAGCAGAGGTTCTTAACCTTTTTATTTGACTGAATTCCTTCTGCAATTTTGTATAAATGCTATTTCCCCTTTTTCGAAATTTTCTAACTCAAAAAGTTTATTTCAAATAATATCATTTGGAATTCCACGCCGGTTGAGAACCCCTGTGCTAGAGGGTTCGTCAAGAAAAAAAGGTTGAAAAATATTGTTCTAAACTATCCCCAAGGAAGAATAAATAGGTATAGTTAGATCAATGGATTGAATTGACATGAAGAATACTCCAGAACTAAAGCTGTAACTTAGTGAAAAAACTAAAATAATAATAATAATAATAATTTCACCCTGAGTGGTTCAATCCAAAAAAAATTCTAGATCTTGAATGAATAAGGTGAACTAAAGTAAACTATGTTAAATGGTATTAGAAAGTTTCTTAAGGATGTCCTTTCGCTGCCAATGTTAAATAAAAAATATTAGATTATAACTATTACTTAATTTTTTATAATAGTTTAAGACTCTATTTAAGCTTTGGTGAAGTTTCAACCACACATTAGAGTGCAAATTTTTTTTAAATCTAAACATTTTTTCATAGTCTTATGGAAAATTAAGATCTTGACACTTTCTCTTGAATTATATTAGTTGAATAGATAAAGTTAAAAAAAAAACTAAAAATTAGCTTATCGAAACATGCAGAGGTTTCTTTTTTTGCAATAAAATATATGATTGACCGTCGAAATTCTGAGATATTTACTTTAAAAAATCACATAAATGCTATGTTTGTATATAAACATAAACAGTAGAAATACAACGCATTGCTAAACCATACAAGAGTTTTTTTTTGGCTTTTCGGCCTTTCTAGCCATAGGCCAATTTACAATACTACTTATTATTTTTTTAATTTGTCTCTACCCCGGGGTCATATTTTAGCCGGATGCCTCGAAACGGATTCGAACCCGGGTCCACTTGGTTATCAAGCTGGCACGCTAACCCCTACCCTAACCCGACCCCACAGAAGTGTTATTATCAGCTGATTTGAATAAATCAAACTAACTTTTGTATTTAATTATTTTTTATAATTGTTTTTATTTCGAACATTTACGGATTAAATACTATTTATTTTTTTATTTTATTATTTTTCATTTGTATTTTAATTTATTTTATGAAATATTAGATAATTCACTTCTTTTGACTCAACTGGAGCGAAAGAACCTCCTTAATAAAGATCAATGACCTTTTCTTAGTGATTTGAATGCAATGCAATTATTAAGATTAAATGATATAAATAATCGTGAATTTGAAAATGATCCCAAATAGATAAACAGTTTAATTAACATTATTTTAAGAAGATAGACAAGATTGGAGTATATCTGGTTTTCCAGTGATTAATAGATCGATATACTCGTGCGTATGTTGTTCATTTAAATTTAATCTCATCGATACGTGAGTCCACTAATGAATATCGAGAGGACTTGCTGGTCGAATCATGTTTTTTTTTTACTGATCTTGTTCTGTCATGAAAACATCCCGCCTGATAATTTGACTTAGTATCCCGGAATTAAAAAAATATATTGTAGATACCTAAATCAATATAAATAGATATGTATATTCTGTATGATAGGGATGCAATTAGTCTAAATCAGGAATATTTCTTGCATTCAAGAAATAAATAAAATGGAATTACTCCTGGATAAATTCTGTAGAGAAATTCATTTTATTATATATGCATATAAAAGTTCAAAGTGCCTATAATATCAGACTTGAAATTTCTTAAGAAATCACGACATGTAGGTATTCAAATTTAAAAGTAGATTTTTTAAATATATATTTTGGGACTTTCGCCCCTAACGGATACTGCTATGTGTGAGTGAAGGTAGGAGTATCAGAGATGGAAATCGACCATCTTCCACGATGAATCAGCCTGTCTTATAAGAAAATCTCAATTTTCTCCTAATTCTATTACTATAAGCAAGATAAGCCTTGTCTATAGCACTCTTAGTTATTTCCGATTGAGAATTCTTAGAAATGGATTAGTCTAAATATTCTCGAATCATCTTTATTTATTCCATTTTTGTATTAATTCTATTTTAATAGTTCCTCAGCGAGAACAATTTTTATTCGACTAAAACTCGTCTGAACTTGTCTTTGACATGCTTGAACTGGAAGATATACCAGACAGGGACTTCAAACCTTCTATCCACACCCTTTGCGGAAAATCATTCATTTTAATTCCCCCTTGAAACTATGCAACCATTTTATTTCATTTCGAGAACCAATATACTTTTCAAAATAAAAAATGTTTTTTATAGAAATATTTGAAATAACGGATAATAATTAAATGAGAAATTGAAAAAGGACAATTTTATCAAAGATTTTTAGTAGATTATTATGTATATATGTATTATATGTCAAAAAGTTTCGCCCCCCTCAAAGAGTCGAATCTGAGCGCTAACTTGTTGACGGATAAATAATAATTTGAAGATTTAAGAGATCCTCCTGTAATTTTGAAGTCGACCTTAATTATATTTATGAAAATACTCTAAATGTTTGAAATTTTAGGGATGCACCGCATCCACAGCATAAATGGACCGCACGGCACTGATATATATATATTTATGTTGCAGTAAAAACCCTTTTTTAGTAAGAACGGGTTCTTACTAGTTAAAACGCGTTTCACTGAATATCTTTGTGGCAACTAGAGTTTACTGATGTTGGTTGAGTTTGGTTCAAACGTCTAGAATCTTCATTTTTGACCTTCCTTTTGGCCTCATTTCGGGAGTTTATTTTCAAAAATTTTTAAATTGAAATGTCAAAAATTACATTCTCTACAACTTTGCTTCTAATTTTTGACATTTTCGTTTAAAGATTGAAGATGGCTGCCAATCTCATTTTTTGGTCAAAATTAATAAAGATAATTTTTAAATAATTGGCAACTATTATAGGGGTTCAGCGCCAAAATTTCAAGTTGTTTCTTGTGACCACCTAATAAGCATAATTCACCTTTTCCGCCAAGTTGGTAAAAATTACCTATCTTTGACGATGTGGCTTCAACGGCTGAACCGATTTTAACTTTTAAGTACGTTATTCAACGACGCAAAATTTTGTGCTCTTTCAGTAAGTGCAGGTTATTACTAGTCAAAGCGCGGTACACTGAATACCTTTGTGGCAACTAATTTACTGTTGTTGGTTCAGTTTGGTTCGAAACGTCTAGAAGTCTTCAGTACTTTTGACCTTCCGCCTCATTTCGGGAGTTTATTTTCAAAAAAAAAAATTTTAAATTGAAATGTCAAAAAATTACATTCTCTACAACTTTGCTGCTAATTTTTGACATTTTCGTTTAAAAAATTTGAAAAATAATCACCCAAAATGAGACGGAAGATCAAAAATAAAGATTCTAGACCTTTGAACCAAACTGAACCAACAACAATAAATTAGTTGCCACAAAGGTATTCAGTGAAACGCGTTTTGATTTAAGAACCCGTACTTATGAAGAGGCACAAAATTGCGTTGAATATAATACATGTTAAAATCGGTTCAGCCGTATGGCCACATCGTCAAAGCTAAGATAGGCTTTTACCAACTTGGCGGAAAGGAATTATGCTTATTAGGTTCACAAGAGCAACTCTTGGAATTTGGTGCTGACCCCTATAGTTGGCAATTATCTAAAATTATCTTTATTAATTTTGACCAAAAAATGAGATAGGCAAAGTTTCATCTTAATTGGACAACAAGAATTTTCGTGACTTAGGCCTCAAAAATTTAGCAACAGGCAGAAACCGTCGCAAACTCATATAACTATTATTTGGGATGCCTAACGTCAATTAAAATGATTTCCAACTTATGCATATTTATTGTCCAGAGCGGCCTTTTTTCGGTCTAATTTGCCTAGATGGCTGTAAAGAATTCGTACAAACATTTTTGTTTTCTTTTTAGCTCGGCTTAGGAATAATTTTATTTAAATATTAAATTTTAATCTTGGTTTAAGATATTTCAATCGAGTAGGTAAGTGAAAGTCCTGAGTGGTATGCATACTAATTTATTTTTAATAGTGACAACTACTTTTTTCTTTTGTAATTTTCTTCTTCTTCTGCTTCGTTTACCCTGAAATTCGCTACATTGGGGACGCTAAGCAGGCCTGGAAGCCTAAGGGACAGGCGAAAAGGGATTATTATTTTTCTTGCAAATATTCCCATCTTTTAATTTTCTTTATTTTTTATTTACCAGATCAAATAAAAGTGGTTCGAATTAACGTATGTGTTTCAATGATATAAATACAGGGAGATTCAAATCGCCCCACAAGCCCTTTTCTTAATGAAGCGTGATTGAAAGAAAATACAAAAAAGCTGGTCAAAAATATAAAAGATTAATTTTGACCCAAAGTAGGAAGAGCTGTCTAATTCATAATGAGAAATGACTGAGGTTGTCCTCTGGTTGATGCATATAAAGCATACACCTCTAATCCACTCGTTTCCTGATGACCTCAGGTATCATATTAATAAAAGCAGATCGCCATCCAAAACTAATAAGTGCAATTGAATCTCAGGAAATCTTAAAATTTTATAACAAAAATCTATGATTACACACGATTTTTATAAGCATATCTACATGACCTCATCAGTCTTTTAGTTGAGAAGCCTCATTTTATTTGTTATTTCTCATGGGTTCAAATACCCGATTATAGATGTTTTGGTTTTGTTGTTAAAATAGCAAGCTTGTCACATAACAAACAGATAATTATTACTGTTAACAGAGATAAGAAAAATGTGGCTACAACTTCCTTCGATGACCCTTTTATTTTTAAGAGCTGAAGGAGTAAAGAAGAAACTCAGAAACGGTGGTGTTTAAAAGAATGAAAATCATATTTCAATAAAAAAATATTATTTTATTTGAAATATGTATATAGTTTTCGTTATTCATAGACTGCTTTTCGATCAATTCTTTCTGGAATTCTACCAGTCCGTCTCCAAAAGAAAATACTTTATTAGATAAAAAAAATGTGGTCCCTATCTTTATTAGTTTTGACCAAAGTAGCAGAAGTTGGTAATTCGTAATGAGAAATGACTTGAGGTTGTCCTCTGTTTGATGCATATAAACATATACACTCTGCAGAATACCCACACGTTTCAAAATGACTCAGGTATCATATTAATAAAAGCAGATCGCTATCCAAACTAATAAGTGCAATTGAATCTAAAAGAAATCTTAAAATCGTATAACAAAAATCCATTTTCTTGTCTAAATAATTATCTTTTAAAAAAATTTTCAAAAATTTAAAAAGAAAAAGTGGAAAGCTCGACTTGCCCTTTTTTCCATTGTTAATACTCAAGGCACCTACAAACGAGTATATCGTATATAAAATATCAAAGTGCTCTAAAATACTGCATTAATATTTTGGTGGCCAGCTTACTATTCAAACAAAACGAATTTATCTATATCCAATTGGGTATTTCAACCCATGAGAATTAACAAATAAAATATTTATAATTAAAAGACTGATGATGAATATCAAACCTTCTAAATTATAATCTTTAACAAATAAATCACATACAGGGTGTTCCACATAACTCCTTCATTAAAAGTTTTCATGGAAGAAATTGGTGAAAATTTTGAACTTTGAAATATTTATGTTTTGGAATATGCTCTTTTTAAATAAATTATTAAAAACAATTATTGACACTTTCTGCTTTTCCGCAATCACCATCAATTTCTTATTTCAATTATACTCCCCAAATATTTTTGCATCATTAGATTAAATTATTCAAAAACTAAAATGATTTTGTATAATACACTTGATGTCTAAAATTTACCATTTCTGAGTTATTTTAGAAAGTTTGTAAAATTTACCAATTTAGCGTTCATCTTTAAAAATTAATAATAATTAATCTATTGTTTGTAGAATTAATTTGATCAATTAGAACTCTTAATTAGACAATAAATAATCTTATTTAATCATAAAAATTCAAATGTTATATCCAGGATGACTATAATAATCGTTTTATTTCTGAAAATCAATACTCAATTTTTTTCAAATGGAACATGGCATAAATTTTAGTATTTTTGAATTCTACATAAAAATCCAATATGAGTTTATTAAATAATCCCTATACCTAAAATGAATAGTTTATATATTATATATACATACACACATATTCATTATCTGATTGTATTTGTTTATTTAGATCAAGGAGAGGACAAACTCATTGATTTTTCTTATGATAAATCATCTAAAAATTGTTAAAATTAGCTTTGGTAGGGAATTTTTTTCTAATTAAAAAATAAAAGGTGACACAGGTAGTGTGTGAATCACCATGTATAATACCTATCATAGTAATTCTATAAATAGATTCATGTAGTTGTCGCTTATAAAGTGAAAAAAAGGTTAAATTTCACAGAATTATTTACTATTTGTATGGTTTGGTTCTCTCCGTTTACCGTGCATGTAAAATTCACCATCTCATGTCATCGCTCCTTGGGTTCAATTCCCCTTTACCCCCGGCTCTCCACCTGATGGGAATTGAAGAAAAAGCCCGAATGCTCGCTTCACAATTCACCATCTAAGCAACAACATGGGAAATATTCTTTCCTCTATTTTTTCAAACAACAAGAAAGAAATTGATAAGGACAAGTGTCGTAGGATATGATAAAACATTTCACAACACGTAAGTATATTACAATTAAATATATAGAATACATTTATATAATAGAATTGTAATAAACATAATGAAACCAGCTCAAAAGCCCGCCTTCAGAGGTCACTTTATGTCCTGGGAACTACGCCCTCTCGGACTCGGTACTGGGCTTAAAATAATAATTTAAATTTCCTAATTTTGCCATAAACTATTAGTGGGTTTTAAAAATTAAAAAATCAGGGTTATGGCGAATACGATTATATTAAGTATAGATAGATATAGATAATATAGTTGAACTAAAAATATTACTACGCTTTTTGTAGACCTTAAAATTGACTTAATTTTTGTTATCACATTTAATTATGGGAAATTTTTAAAAAACTTAGTTAAAACACCAATGATTTTTTCCACGATTACAATACTTCCCTATACTATCTATGTAAATACAATTAAATGCAAATTTTAAAGTACTACTTTAAAATTTACTTAATTAGATTCGATTTCCATAATTCAAATGTAAATTGACACTAATTTCAATGGGAATAATCAATTTCAAACTGGGAATAGTCGATTTTAAATGTAATTATATTATTCTTAATTTGAATTTGATTAATCCCATTGAAATTATGTTGCAAAGTTAAAATTGAAGTTAAAAATGTATAGGTTTCTTTGGAATGTTTGTTTGAGCTGTCTGTAATCTAATATTAAATAAATATATTATATATTTTAGAACTAGTGAAGATGATTAACAATTGGTGAATCAAATCGTTAAATGAATATATAATTTATCTAGAACAAGTGTTTCTCAACCATTTTTGGTTGTCGGCACACTAAAAATATCTGGAATCATTTGAAAAAAAAGAAAAAGTAAAAGTAGTATGGATACAAAAAAATGCAGCAAGTGACGACGAATAATATTTTATTACGATCTATGATTAATTCCGAACTCATAATCTCATTAAAAAACGATTTTATTAAACAAACAATATATAAATATAAATATAAACAAATAGAAAGATTAACAATACATCAAGTAAGCGTTTGTACGCATCGACCCCCCCCCCCCCCCCCCCCCCCCCCCCCGCCTCCTCCCGAACACGACGAAGCTCATAGATCGCCTTCTTCCTGGGTTTGAAATAACTGCGAATGATGTTTAATCCAACCTTCCCCCTTCTTGACTGTTTGTCAATAATTTTTGCTCCATCCATCGATTTTTCTAAATGGCAATTTTATTTTGATGAAGTAACTCTTCACCTATTTTGATTCGATCTCATCCGACCAGCGATCTGGTTTCTCCTCTTCCATTATATTCCAACTCCATCCTCCTTGACTTCTCTGCAGCTTGATACGGAATTGAATCATCTTCTAATAGTTAATGCCCTTCTACTTTCCTCTGATTTGTAATTCCATCGATGGATCAATAATGGATTTGCAAATTGATATTCACACAATCAAATGGATATGACATCACTGATTCTCACTTTCTAATTCCTACTTTCTTGGGGAATCCTGCTGCGTTTTGGACAAGGAACTCCCTTTTCCTGTTGCCCTCCACGACAGCCTTTCCGCTAGCAGGCAACTGTCCCCATATCCTTCCCGCCGTACAGTAGATCCACAAAAATCGTCAGATCCTGAATGCAACTTCTATCCTGAGTGGGACTTGTCTTCTCTTCTTTATCCATATCCTTGAAATCCCTTTTCTATTTCTTCTACCGTCTGCTTAAGCCTCCCTTCAATATCAGTGACTTTCATTCCCTGACGGATCGATCTGAACACGTGGAGTAATCATCTCACCAAAACTTGAAGGAGTTGAAACCAGCATCTCCGTCCGGAAAAACTCTCTTACAGAGAAGCCATCTCCACTCTCAACAAACAACCTCTATAGGTTCTGTCTTTTCTTTGTTTCTCCCACAAAACATAACCTTTAACTTAGAGACTACGATTAAACTATCGGCATTCTCCGAGAAAAACTTCATTTTAAAATCCCTTCCAATCCAACGCTTTGGAAATTGATTGACCAACCCGCCACCATGTCTTGGCCTTATCTAACAACTGATCCGAAACCACTCAACGAGCCAAACATCTTCCGGTGACTTTATATTTCCCGATAGGAGTATTCTCGGAGACCTTTTTTAAAATATCACCGAGATCTGCTTCCTCTGGGAGAGCTCTGAAACACTCGGAAGGAATTTTCCCACGTCTGCTAGTGAATATTCCGTTGATCCTCGAAATCACTTCCCTTTCCCGAATTCTTTTTCCTTTAGCTATTATTTCTTCCAACTCTATCCTCTTGTTTTTTCCTCCCTCCAAACCATCTTTTGAATTTTTTATTGTTTTCAATTCATTTTTAATTGTATTCACCTCCTCTTCCAAATCCGAGCACTCTGCTCACGCTTCAATTTTTATATGATCCCTGATCTTCGATATCTCCTCCCTCGTTGTTTCCATATTCGCAAAATCTATTTTCCTTCAATCCTCTTCGCATAGTGGTCTACATTAGGTTTTTCTTATTATTTTCAACATTGTTCGGGCGCCGAATATTACGGATCCACTTTGAATTCAGAACTCAGTAATCTCATTGAAAAACGATTGATTTAACAACAATATATAAATATAAATATAAACAATAGAAAGATTAACAATACATCAACGGCATTTCGTTGACGTGCGCACTAAAAATATCTGGAATCATTTGAAAAAAAAAGAAAAAAGTAAAAGTAGTATGATACAAAAAAAATGAAGTAAGTAATTACAAATAATATTTTGAATTTACAAAACCCATGCAATTTTAATTATTTATCAAAAACGTTCGCGGCACACAGGTTGAGAAACAATGGCTTAGAGAGCCCAAAATCTAAATAGTTCTTCGCATTGAAAATACAAAAATTTTGCTACAGAACAAACTTTCTAAGACGATTTCTTATTATGAATTTAATTTTTCTATTGAATGATAAAAATGAAGAAAAAAGTAAATGCTTTTTCACGACTCAGTACGTTCACCAGTTAGAACAAGTATTTTTTCACATTATTGTCTGAATTTTATTGAAGTCCAATTAAATATTTGCTCTCTCTATAACGAGTATAATTTTGATCCAAGAGCAAAAGGCCATTCCTAGAATAATAGAAATTAAAAATTGAATCTTTAATAGTCTGAACAGGTCTTGAATTGTATCTCTGGCATTTCCTTCGCTATAAAGGAAGAAGTTAGATAATTCTATCCATGCCCTTTTTAGTTATTTTCCTCAATCGGATTCTAATGAAAGAATCGCTCACCCGCACATTTATTAATTAAGAAAAAATTAATTGTGAAAATTTTTCCAAGACTCGGGTCGCTCTAGATATTCCGTAGTATTTAATAATAAACTTAAATATAAATTGTTTATTTATGCCTATATTATAACTTCTGCATTAAAATCTGAATTCAATTTTTTCTTTTTACATTTTTGAACAGAAACTTCTAAAGCTAGAGCAGTGTTTCTCAACCTTTATTGGTCGTCGGCACACTAAAAATACACAAAGAGAAACAAAGAAGTTGTCCTCTGCTTCATGCAAATAAGCATACACACATATATATCGAAATGATATTATCATGTATATATATATAAATTTAAAATTCCCACCTTTTAAATTCAACATCTTAATTTGGTTTCGTAAAGTTACTAACTTGATCTCCCTAGAACAATAATTGGTTAATGTTTAAACTCTTAAGACATGTCATTATATATTACATTTATACATTAAAAGATAATCAGTTATTTAAAAAAACCTGTTGCTATTTGAAATCTACGAATAAAATAACTAATTATTCTATTCTAATATTGTTTTAGGTAAGATAACTCAAATTAAGATTATATGTCATATATTTTTGTAAATACGATTTAATTTAATAAAATCTAATATTGTTTTAGCAATCGAATAAAGTTGTTTTATTTGCAAACTTACAAATAGAATAATTGTTTAATAATGGCAACAAATAAACTATTTGTTCATATTATCAAAAAAGAAGAAACATTGTATCACGTGGCGGCGATTTCAGAGGATAAGATCACCTGGTATAGTATACCAGAAGAAGAACGTGACCTCGAAAAACATATGTTGATAAAAGAAAATAAAAATGTTCAAAATAGTTTAAAAACTATTTCGAAAATAGGAGGATTCCGGAAATTAGGAATTAATTTCTCGAAAGAAATGAACATTTTTTACTGCGATGATGAAGGAAATTTCTCAAACTACGACGAACTTGAAGAAGAAAACAAAACAAAAAGTGAAATAAAACATAATAATGTCTTATTAAAGAAGATTGAAGAGTTAGAAAAAAATAGAAGAACAAACACAACCAAACGTAAGTGACATAAAAAATAAATTTTTATTGGAAACATTTAATGGTAAACAAGAAGCAAAAAGCTGGATTCAAAATTTTGAAAAAGAATGCAGAAGATTTAATATAAATTCAAATGAAAGAAAAATAGAAATTTTAAAACAATTTCTAGAAGGAAATCCTTTAGAATGGTACCAGGCCAATGTGATAAAATTAAAACTATCAGAATGGGAACCATGGATAGATTCTTTCCTCTTAACTTTTAAAAAATTGGATTGGTCCTCAATAAGAACGGCGTTCAGTTTCAAATACATATATGGATCCATAATGGAATATGTTATAAAAAAGGAACGACTATTATTGGAGGCCGATAAAAATTTTCCTGAATTAGCTAGAATTTATCAAATAATATATGGATTACCAATTCCAATTCAAGAATTGTTAGATAGAGAGAAAATTAGGGATATTAACTCATTGATAACAGAATTGAAGAAACATAAGGATATATACAAAATAAATGAACATTTTGAAAAAACAAGAGGAAAACAAGAAACAACTGTTTCTAACTTATCCAAGAAAAAGCCATGCCATATCTGTGAAAAATTAGGATATTCTGAGCGATACCACCCAATACAGGTATGTCGAAATAAAAACAAAAATTTTTACATCAATAGAATCAACTTAACAGAACAAGATAATCAAGAAATGGAACCCGAAAAAGAAGATAATTTAAACTAAAAAGCCCGGGAAAGAACATACCATGTCCGTTAATTAACATTAAAGTAATTGCAGATAACAAATACACGATCAAAGCAATCTATGATAATGGTTCTACTTGCTCAGTGATAAATGAAAAGATCATTCGATTACTGAAATGTAAATTAATTAACAACAAAACCATTATAAAAACAATAAACGGTATGGATTTTTGCGAAAACCGGGCCAATATACATTTAAAAATCGGAGAAATAGAAGATAATATCAAGGTAATAGTAGTAAAGAATAATAATTTCAATTATAATCTATTACTAGGATTAGACGCAATCCAGAAATTTAACCTAATCCAAGATGAAAATTTGCAAATCAAACAAAAATGGAAAGGAAACATAATAAATATAGAAAAGATGAAAGAAGAAGAAGAATTACAAATCAATGTTACAGAAGATAACCCAGGAGTTAATGAAGACTTTATAGGAAATTACTTAAAAGAAGAATTAAAACATTTAGATCAAGAGAAAGGATGGAAGACAGAAACATTAATAAGGGAATACCCTGAGTGTTTCGCTAAAGATAAATTTGACGTTGGGTCAATGGGAGACACCGAAGCACAAGTAAAATTAAAAGAAGACAAATACGTTTCAAAGAAGCCATATAGATGTTCTTTCCCAGATAGAAAAGAAATAGAATTTCAGATATCAAAACTTTTAGAAAAGGGAATGATAGAAGAATCCAATTCACCATTCGCATCCCCAGTAACATTGGCTTTCAAAAAAGAAGACGGTAGAAGAACTCGTTTAGTTGTTGACTACTCAGAATTAAACAAAATAATTGTCCCAGAAGCTCAACCATTCCCAAGAATTGATGATCTAGTGGAAAATGTAAACGATTGTAAATGGTTCACGGCAGTGGATATAAACTCGGCATTCTGGTCAATCCCAATAAGACTGAAAGATCGAAAAAAGTTGGCATTTATAACCCAGAAAGGTCATTGGCAATGGAAAGTACTCCCGTTTGGTTACAAAAACTCACCAGCTGTATTCCAAAGAGCGTTAGCAAATATAATCAGAAAAAATAATTTGGAGGAATTTTGTGTCAATTATATTGATGATATATTAATATTTTCCAAATCATTTAACGATCATTTAAGACATATTCGCTTACTTTTTGAAGCTTTAAAAAAAGAAGGGGTCAAATTAAAACTAATAAAATGTAATTTTGCTAGGCAATCTATAAAATTTTTAGGTCATGTAATTGAAAACGGAAAAGTTCATCCCATAAATGACAATTTAGTGGCAATTAAAGACTTTGAACGTCCAAAAACCAAAAAGAATGTACGCCAGATACTTGGTAAGATAAATTTTTACCGAAGATTCATAGACCACTGTACCCAAAGGCTAGCACCATTACACAACTTATTGAAGAAAGACATAAAATTTGAATGGACAGACGAATGTGAAAACTCCTTTAACGATATCAAATCATACTTATGCTCATCACCTATCTTGGCGATTTATGACAGACAAAAAGATATCGTTATAGAAGTAGACGCGAGTCGACTGGGATTAGGAGCGGTGATAAAACAAACCCAAGATGATGGATTATTACACCCAATCGGATACTTTTCCAAGAAGTTAACACCAAGCCAGATGAAAAAAGAAATAATTTACTTAGAGTGTTTAGCGATGAAAGAAGCAATTCGATACTGGCAATACTACTTAATTGGAAAAGAATTTATAGTAACATCAGATCACAAACCTCTCCTGAATCTCAAATCAAAATCCAGAGCAGATGAACCATTGGGCGACTTAATTTTATATTTATCTCAATATAACTTCAAAATAATTTATAAAAAAGGTAGAGAAAACATAGAAGCAGATGCATTATCGAGAAATCCGATCCTGGAAAGTTTTGAAAATGAAGATGATTGTTTAAAAACAGTAAATATGATACAGTTAGAAGAAATAAGGGAAGATCAGATGAAAATAAAAGACGAAATTAAAAACGAAAAACATGTAAAAAAAGAAGGTGATATTAGTTTCAAAATCAAGAAAAATAAGAAGAGAATTTACATATCAGAAGAATTTGGTTTACATTTAGTAGAAAAAATACATAAATTTTATGGTCATATTGGAAGCAAGCAAATAACAGAAAAATTAAGACCACACTATTTCTTCAAGAATATGGACAGAATAGTTAACGATTACTGTAGGAGTTGCGAGATTTGTATAAGAAATAAAACCAGAAGAATAAGACCTATAGGTAATTTGTCAAAACTGGGCCCAGCAAAGGCTCCATTTGAGATTATGTCTTTAGATACTATAGGTGGTTTTGGAGGAAACAAATCAACAAAAAAATACATGCATCTATTGGTAGATCATTTCACCAGATATGCATGGATTCTAACATCAAAAGAACAAACTACAGAAAATTTTATAAAGTTAATACAGCCAATTGCAAGAGAAAATAAAATCAAGCAATTAATGGTTGATCAATTTGGAGCTTTCAACTCAAGAAAATTTAAAGATTATTTGAAGAAACTAAATATTGAATTGATTTTTACCTCAGTGGATAATCCACAGTCGAATGGTCTTAATGAGAGACTGAATCAGACATTAGTCAATAGAATCCGCTGTAAAATAAACGATGAAGAATATAATGAATCATGGACAAAACTGGCAGAAATATGCACGGAAGAATATAACAAAACAACTCACACTTCTACGAAATTTGCACCGGCATATTTATTATATGGAGAACGTACAGATATTATTCCGAGTGAATTACAAGAAAAAAGAAATTTAGAAGAAGATAGAAGAAAAGCATTTGAAAATTCAGAAGAAAATTTCGCGAGAAACAAAAGAAGAATAGACGAAAATAGGTCGGAACACGAATTTAAAGAAGGAGACTTAGTTTTTGTCTCAAATGGGAACAAACTAAATAGGAATAAGCTAGAAGAGATTCGAAAAGGGCCATTCAAGATAAAGAAGAAAGTATCCAAGACAACATATGAAATAGAGGACGGCAAGAAACATAAAGAAGGAAGCAGATATCACAGTAATAAGTTGATACCCTACTCTTTTAATACTGCTGTATAAAAGAGTCATCGACCAGGGAAGATATAAATTTAAAATTCCCACCTTTTAAATTCAACATCTTAATTTGGTTTCGTAAAGTTACTAACTTGATCTCCCTAGAACAATAATTGGTTAATGTTTAAACTCTTAAGACATGTCATTATATATTACATTTATACATTAAAAGATAATCAGTTATTTAAAAAAACCTGTTGCTATTTGAAATCTACGAATAAAATAACTAATTATTCTATTCTAATATTGTTTTAGGTAAGATAACTCAAATTAAGATTATATGTCAATATTTTTGTAAATACGATTTAATTTAATAAAATCTAATATTGTTTTAGCAATCGAATAAAGTTGTTTTATTTGCAAACTTACATATATATATAATTTATTTGTTTGAGACTATAGTTTCGAAGACTTGGTCTTCATTATCAGTCTTTTTTTAATTATAAATATTGTTTTTAATGGAGTCAATACTGTATGGATATGTGTGTATGTTTATTTTGCATGCAAGCAGAGGACAACCCTCTTTGTTTCTCTTTGTGAATCAACAACTCTGCTTCTCTCGGCAAAACAAAAACTTTTCAATTACACTAAAAATATCTGGAATCATTTGCGGGACACTTGTATGATACAAAAAAAATTGAAGTAATTACAAATACTATTTCAAGGTTACAAAACCCATGCAATTATAATTATTGGTCTAAAACAATCGCGGCACATTTGACAATCTCTCGAGGCACACAGGTTGAGAAACACTGATCTAGACTATTAGATGTATTTCAAATAAGTGACAAATAACCCTTGAAGTTGGAAGAATAAAAAATAAATATAGTTAAAAATATATATATTACATATCACTTGTTCTTAGATTTTTTCAAAATATCTCAAAACGGTTGTACTATGTTGGTAAACAAATAAGAGCAAACAAAGATTTAAAGGGCGCAATTAACAATGATTTCAAAAAGTTTGTGATTGAGAGGTCAAATTTAGGGTCTGTTCCAAAAACCAATAAAATTTAATAACTTCTTGTTTTAGGTTAAGCTGTATCAGGCTTTGGCTAAAATAAGGAACAACTAGTAAAATAATTTAAAAAGAAAAAAAATTAAATTGTTTATGCTACTCTCACTGAAAATTATAGTGATTTGACAATTTTTTTATTAGTGAACGATGTAGAGATAGAAAACTAAAACATACTGTTTTTAAGGTATTTATGTGTGTTTAATCTCAGATCATTAATTGTAATCGTTTAAGTGATATCTATCAAACGTTTCTAATTTTTTCACAAAGTTCTGAAAGCCCAAAATCTAAGCAGTTCATTTTGGTTATACAAATCCAGCAAGCATAGCGAGTAATAATGTTTTATAAAATATTATTTTTCGTTCTTTACTATAAAATACTTTTTGAGGCTATAAGAAAAATCAGGCAATGGAAACGGAAATCCTATATGAAAGTAATCAGGAACAAGCAAAATTTTAAAAACAAGGACCAATAGTAAACATTCAGAATGCCGAATACAAGCTCTACGGGCTTCCTTAGCGAGAAGGTCGTAGATAGCAAGTATAAAGCTCATTCCCTGATATTCCGTTATTTAATACCTACACGATTTCAAAAATGTATATATAAAAATGATCTTATTGGAATTTTAATTTGACATGACGTAATTATGTTTTAAATTAAAATGATACAGAGTTTTAATGTTAGATATTTTCATATATTTTTACATAACATCCTGATTCTCTGAATGACGTTATCTTATATCTAGGTGATATATATCTACTCGTATTAAAAATAAAGAAAAAACCTCATCTCTTTTTTGTTCAAAATTTTGGCCATAACAAAGAACAAGACTCCTGAAGTTATCAAATTATAAATCTTTTGAGCCCCGTCAATCTCGGGTTAAAATTTTCAATAGAAAGTACAAATATTTATTTATGGACATTTTTAAAATCAATTAAATATAATAGTAAAATATTTTTTACTAAATAAGCAACGCTTTTATTTTTCGGGGGTCCACGGATTATCTCTTCAGATTTAGGAAGCCGTGGCATGAAAAAGGTTGGGGAAGAAATTAAGCAATTTAAAAATAAAATTTTCTTCTCTTTGGAATACATTTATCTACTCAAATTTACGAGGTAGGTATATTAAGTGATTCGAGTCCTATCGAAATGTTTTTTTAATAAATTTAAATGTTAAATAATTTATACAGTGTTTAAGAAATAGAAACGATGTTCGCAAATTCGTATGAGCGTAAATATTATACACTCAACTCATATAAACATCACTCGATTTATAACCAGAAATGACAAGAAAAAAGTTGAGTTTTTCTTTCTTACTTTTATTTACATCAAAACTCAAATACGAGAAAAGTGGTTAAAATATGGTTCTTCTCATATTTCGAAAACGTGTAAAAATTTTCGATTGATTTCATTTATTGGGTTTTTTGAACTATTGTATGCAAGCTGAAAAGAATTTTATGATAATAGAATAATATCAAAATTCATGTGAAAGAAAAAATAAGACGGCCAAAGTGTGAGTCGGGCGGTTTTCGAAGCTTATAATTTCCAGATATCAAATTCGTTGAGAGAATAAATGTAGGTGTTGAAAATTTATTCATGAATTTATGTTTAGTGATTTGATAATCACGTTTGGTTCAAAAATCATATAATATAAGTAAAATAGATCATTTAACGCCCTCTTGAAACGTGATATTTTAAATGAATGTAATACAAAATAGAGCAACTTAATTCTACTTAATGAGAGCTTTACAAGTGTATAGAGATACCTCATAGACCATTGAAAGTGACAGAGAGACGGACAAACAAACTGATGGACCAAAAGACAATAAAATGTCTCCAAAATGGTTGTGGTTTTTATCAATTTAATTACGGAGCTAAAATGTATATGAATGTAATATAGTACTTGAGATATCAAATTCGTGGTAAGGAGAAAATAAATGTAGGTTTTTTTTTGCAAGGAAATTTTCTCTGGAGAGAGACGGACTGGTAGAAATTTTAATTGAATGTAATGGAGGGCAGCCTAGGGGTAGTGAGGAAAGAAAAATTAACACATATCAAATAAGGTGTAATTTATTGGAATCACCTCCATTTCCTTTCAAACTGATGATCCGGAGGATTTTCCCTCCTTCTTCAGGGTTTCACTGACCCTTTGAAACCCTAAAGAAGGAGGGAAAAATCCTCCGAAACGTCGGTTTGAAAGGAAAGGAGGAAGGATTCCAACAAATTACACCTTTATTTGATATGTGTTAATTTTTTCTTCTCACTACTCTCTGGCTGCCTCTCCATTACATTCCATATAATTGTAGGTGTTTGAAAATTTTTTCATGAAAATATGTTTAGTGATTTGAGAATCACGTTTAGTTCAAAAATCATATAAGTAAAATAGGTAATTTAACGCCCTCTTATACCGATATTTTAAATGAATATAATACAAAATAGATCAGCTTAATTCTACTTAATGAGAGCTTTACAAGTGTATAGGTATACCTCATAGCCCATTGAGAGTGTCAGGAAGATGGACAGACAAACTGATGGATCAAAAGACAATAAAATGTCTCCAAAATGGTTGTGGTTTTTATCAATTTAATTACGGAGCTAAAAATGTATATGAATGTAATACTTGAGATATCAAATTCGTGGTAAGGAGAAAATAAATGTAGGTGTTTGAAAATTTTTTCATGAAAATATGTTTAGTGATTTGAGAATCATGTTTGAGTTCAAAATCATATAAGTAAAATAGGTAATTTAATGCCCTCTTATACCGATATTTTAAATGAATATAATACAAAATAGATCAGCTTAATTATAATTAATGAGACCTTTACAAGTGTATAGGAATTACCTCATAGCCCATTAGAGAGTGTCAGAAGATGATGGACAGACAAACTGATGGATCAAAAAGACAATAAAATGTCTCCAAAATGGTTTTGGTTTTATTAATTTAATTACGGAGCTAAAAATGTATTTTTGTAGCTGAATGTAAAATTATAAAAATAATAACATACTTGACAATGATGAAAAAATGTTAATTGTGGACTACATCTTTTATGCCAGAATTTAGAATTTAAAATTAAAATATTAATTAAAAACTAAATTAAAAAAAATCCGCGTAATGCAGAAATGACCATTTTTTAACATTTACGTATTCCTGATTTTGAAATGTACTGAAAAAAAATTAAATAATCATAATCTGATCAAGAAAGACTCTCAATAAGAAAATGTGTGATTTCAACAGTTGATTATCTTCAATTTATAAAAAAATTTTGTTTCTTATAGCAGTAGGTATATAATAATTATATAGTACTATTATTTCAAAATAAAATAAAATAAAAATAATTTCACGATTTCAAAACAATCACAGAATTAAAGGTCAAAAGATCTCTTTTTCAAGGTAAAAAATCTTTTTTAAATGTTGAATTCAATTTTAAAGTTTTTTTACCCTTGAGAGTAGCAGATGTGTTTAATTTAAAAGAAAACGGTTTAAAAAGTGTGTCTTTTGCTTGATTGATTAATAATGTTATATTAATATTAAGAAATAAATATAATTCTTTAATAAAACGGTCAATAAACTTTTTATTTGAGCATACAATTTTTTTTTTATTTTATTAGAAAAATTTTAGCTCTATCTAGATATTTTTGATAATTTAGTCAATGCTACATATTGTCTTAGAGATAGAAATTGCCTTCAAATAATAATAAATTTTTATTCTATAAAAATTAATTTCTATATATTTTTTCTAAATTTTTATAAATATGGCTACTATATCAAACAGAATACACACTCTTTTATTCATTCCTTATAATTAAATCTTATTTATTTATGAATAATAGAAGAAGAATTTTTTTTGGATTTCCTAATTTTTTAAATTTCAACACCACATCTTCTCATTGTTAGCTTTACAAATTGAGGAAATAATTTTTAGAAAATACAACAAAAGATATTTCAAAGTAGATGCTTAATTTCATGTCAGAAGCGCTTATCCCCTCGAGAGTTGAACCCAAGTGGCAGACTTGCTATCCAAGCAGTTTTCCTTAAGCTTAGAGTATAGCCCGCTTTACCCCCAAAATTTTCTTTTTTACCTCCCTTGAGGTAATATATTCGCCGACCTCTGGACTATGGTAGTATAAAAACACTCAATTACTGGAGTTTTTTAAATGTAACATTAATTAGAATACTATCTATCTTCGGGCTTCATTCGATTCCTATGCGATTTTTATTTATTTGATTTAATTTTTTATAAAGATTTCTCCTATATCAAGAGTTAAAATTTTAGTAAAATTACTTATAATTAATTAAAATTATTTATTGAACATTAATAAATAATACAATAAACTACGATGTTGAGATCAACTTATTCTGCGATCGTTCTCAAGTATGAGAACCCTCCGATTTTTGGTTAATTATTTATTTGAATTCAATAAATAATTATAATTAATTATATGTGAGATTTTAATAAAATTAATCACAAAAATAAAATCTTCAATAGAACTAATTTCCCTTAAATATTTTTCTCTCAATTATTGGAGAGTTTTTTAAATGTAACATTAATTAGAATACTATCTATCTTTGGGCTTCATTCGATTTCTATGCGATTTTTATTTATTTGATTTAATTTATTTATAGAGATTTCTTTTATATTAAGAGTTGAATTTCTAATGAAATCTCATATAATTAATTAAAATTATTTATTGAACATGAATAAATAATACAAGAAAGTACGTTTCGATCGACTTATTCTGCGATTGTTCTCATGTACTAACACCCTCCCCAATTTTTGGTTACCTATTTATTCGTGTTCACTAAATAATTAAAATTAATTATATGTGTGATTTTACTAAAATTTCAACTCTTAATAAAATTAATCACAAAATTAAAATCTTTATCAGTTTCATTACAAATTTCCTTAAATATATTTCTCTCTTTATTCCCAAAATTTTCATTTTTATCTCGGTTCGGCGACCCCTGAATTATAGTAGGTATAAAAACTCTCAATTATTGGAAATTTTTAAATGTAAGATCAATTAGTTAGAATACTATCTATCTTCGGGGCTCCTTCGATTCCTATGCGATTTTTATTTAATTGATTTAATTTTTTATAGATTTCTTTTACTATGTATATTAAGAGTTGAAATTTTATTAAAATAACATATAATTAATTATTGAACACGAATCAATAATACATAAACTAGGACGTTTTTGATCGACTTATTCTAATATCGTTCTCACGTAAAATCATTCTCCGATTTTTGGTTAATTATTTATTAGTGATCAATAAATAATTATAATTAAATATGTGTGATTTTACTAAAATTTCAACTCTTAATAAAATTAATCACAAAAATAAAATCTTCAACAGGTTCATTACTAATTTCTCTTAAATATTTTTTCTCTCTTCCCAAAATTTTTCATTTTTATCCCGGTTCCGGCGGCTCTTGACTTATATGTATGAATAAAAATTCTCAATTATTGGAGTTTTTTAAATGTAATATCAATTAGAATACTATTTATCTTCGGGCTTTATTCGATTTCTATGCGATTTTTATTTATTTTATTTAATTTTTTATAGATTTCGTTTATAATGTAATAAGAGTTGAAATTTTAGTAAAATCACATATAATTAATTATAATTATTTATTAAACACGAATCAATAATACAATAAACTAGGATGTTTTGATCGACTTTTTCTGCGATCGTTCTCAAGTAGAGCACCCTCTCCGATTTGTTAATTATTTATTTATTCAGTAAATAATTATAATTAATTATTTAAGTTGTTATCTAGAAATAAGTACTATATTTTATGCAGATAATTTATATTTTATTGCCAACTTTTCATTAACTTTGTTGACTTCTTCAGTGCTCAAATAGTTATCTTCCCTGCATTTTTGTCATTTTTGTAATTATTCTTTCTTAGTAAACATAGCAAGACAAATCATCAAGATCAATTGATGCCCTGAAGAAGTAAACAAATTTAATGAAACGTTAGCAATAAAATATAAATTATCTGCATAAAAATATTGTCCTTATTTCCCGATAACAACTTTAATAATTTAATCGATGGACATTACTAATTAAAATAATAACTATTTATGTGTGATTTTTCTAAAATTTCAACTCTTAATAAAATTAATCACAAAAATAAAAGTTTCTTCAGCTTCATACTAATTTCTCTTATATAGTTAGCCCTCTTTATTCCTAAAATTTTCATTTTCATCCCGGTTCGCCGACCCTTGACTTATAGTATAAAAACACTCGATTACTTTCACTTTCACTACTATCTCTTTTTTTCTTCAGGCTGTTCATTATAAAATGAGAACAAATTGAATGCATTTTTGTTGCAATTGTGAAATATTGGAAAAATTGCACATCTTGAAATATTTTTTTGTATCGGTAATGAGGACTGTCATGTGCGAAGACTTAAACGAACGGGATCGCCGGCGAGGTGAAGGTGTACACTGTGCAGTCGAACCAACATGTCGACTCCTTTCACTGTCTGTGTGTCTGTTTTTCGTCTGTCCTCGTTTGTTCGGCCAGGCCACTCACCTGATAGCCGTTGGCGCTGTCCCCTGCAGCTGCAGCTGCTGCAGACGTCGGATTTTCTGCATTCTCGAGGCGTAATCGTGCCCGTTCGACCCTGGCAAGGGTCGGCGAATCAAGCAGCGATGGCGAGGCGCTGCCAGGGGTGGAACAAGCTGCGCCGTCGACCAGCATGCTCACGTCGGATTTCCGACACAAGAAACGTCCTCGGGAAAAGATGTTCACGGGGGACCGCGCGGCGGCCGACTGAATACATCGACGGACTTGTCAGCCGGTGCCGAAGCGAGCGTGCTGCCATGCGGGGAAACTCCGAACTAGTATACTACTGTGTGCGTGGGCGAAAGGAGGGGAGACGTGCAGATTTGTAGGAAAGGAAATGAGACGGGATTCTTATTGAATCAAGGAAAGACGGCATTCCAAACAAATGAATGGATAAGTAGTTACCTATGGGCTATTAACTCCGCACATAAGTTCTACTTATATATTAGCAGCAAAGATAATCGACTTACTTGCAATTTTCAATTCTTCTCACCAAAGGACAAGTTAGAATTGAATAAAAAATAAAACAGACTTCAAAAAAATTAAATGCAACAAATAAAATAATAAGAACTCAAAAATCAAATAAAATGCACTAAAAGGTATAAAATAATTATCTTATTTAGTTACAACTAAACGACGAAATTTTACATGAAATCACATTTTGAAGTCGATGCCAAACATACATTTTATGAATCGCACTCGATGGATCTTACTTAGTACGTTTGGCTGGTAAGCTCGCTTATATAGTTTGTTTAGCACCGAATTTTCGTCCTTTAGTTGTAACTAAATTAGATAATTATTTTATAGATTTTAGTGCATTTTATTTGATTTTTGAGTTATTATTTTATTTTCAAAAAAATTCAATTCATAAATATAGAAATTCTCTCGAAACGTTTGCAGGTTTTAAATGAACGTTTTAAGATTGTTTTTTTTATAAAATATTTTATTTATTATAATTTCGATTATTTGCTCATAAGAATTGGAGATTTAGGTTATTTCGTCATTGATAATATCATCAGAACTTGACCAAATTAATATGGGACCACACCTAAGGTACCCCCTTTCCAATAAAAAAAGAATCATCGAAATCGGTCCACGTGGCAAAAAGTTCTCGTTGAACATTAATAAAATAAATAAATAGTTAGGTATCCTGACTACCTTGGAGCTGTACTGATCCAAACGTAGAAAAAAATCATTAAAATCGGTTCATAAACAAAGAAGTTATGCGGGAACATACATACCAAAAAGGTCCAATACCAATGAAATTTATATGGTACCAATCGGAAACTATACTGAACTGCATAAATGCATAAAAAATCATCAAAATCCGTTCATAATTGGCGAAGAAATCAGGTAACATAGACACACAAAAATTCAGACGAATAACCTCCTCCTTTTTTGAAGTCGGTTAAAAATTGAGAGATATACTTAGGAGGCCATTTTAAGCAAACAATATTATAGAAAATATAGGTCCTATTCCAATTTCTTACAGAACTACAGGTAAACAAAATTAAATTAAGAAGTTCTTGTATGTACATAAATTTAATATTTATTGAATTGAAAAGATTAACCCCCATAGTACACATTAAAATTTATGAAAAATTAAAATGAATCTCTCCATCAACCAACTAATTTTTACTGGACATCAAAATAATCTCAATTTTCCGCAACACCACAAAAATTCCATCAATTACTTTGAAAAGATTTCGTTGAAAGATTTTGGTTTGCTAAGGGTAGCAGAGTTGTTGATTAACAAAGATAAATCATAAGATTGACTCTCTGCTTCATTCAAATAAATATATACAATGTCGAATCATTCGTATCTATAGTAAATTAGTAACAGGAATAACAGGAACAGAGTTTTTTATTAAATGGGCAAGACGTTTCGTAAATTTATTTTGACATTTTGTTAAAAAATTGTTTTTTGACAAAAAGTGATCAAATGCTCCACTGAGGAAGTTAAATTAACAAAACGTCTGGCCCATGCATTTAATAAAAAACTCTGTGTTTTTAATTTTATCCAATTGCCTACTATTCCTGTTACAATAAAACCTCGTTGATCGGCCCTCATTTATCCAGACCTCCAGATTATCCGGATCGAATTTGTATACATTTTTATTTTAATAAATATTTACAGAGATAATAATTTTTAACTCTGATAGCAAGAATATAATTATAATTTCACCAAAAATTCGCTTTAATTTTTATATTTTTATATTGACGAAGTCGGATCGGAGTAAAGAGAGAATGATGATGTGATTTTTTTTAACGTTTGTATTTTTGTAGACAATTCTATGTAATTTTGATATAAATATGTTTCTTTTATTAGTAATAAATTCAAATTCGCTTATTTGAGGATATGTTTTGTTTTTAATATCCATGTATCCGGATTATCCGCTTTGCCTTTAGTCTCAGTTAGTTCGGATAAATCAGGTTCTACTGTACTAATAAATATACACATTATATATACCAAATATAAATATGTACTATATATTGTATAAACATATAATTTATTTGTTAGAGAGTAGATTTTGCTTTGTGGCCAGCTTGCTATAACAACAAAACAGATTTTCCTATATCCAATTCACACCATGAGAAAAAACAGATAACATATTTTTAATTCTTTTAATTATGATGAAGATCAAACGTTCGAAACTTTTTTAGAATGAAAACTTTTCTTTTCCCTTTCATTATTTCAAACCCTATAGAAACTTCAACCTTTCAAATTTCATATACACCATTGTGAAAATAAAATTTATATTAACCATATTTCAAGCCTGAGCTATCCTAGCGAAGTTTCATGTAACTTTGCTTACAAATCGACTTGTAAAAAAATAGACAAACTTGGTATATCTAAAGTTTGAATTTAAGTTATGAAATTTGTTATTTTGCTGAGAGCGGACATTCCATAGATTCCTCTAATATAATTTAGATTTTATGAATAAAAGAATAATAAGTAAGAATAGTTACGTTGCTCAACGTTCTTGGATGCCCTGAAGATATTTGCGCAGCCTCTGCGTTCACACTAAACGATTGGATATCATGAAAGAGAGAAGAATAAAATAAGTTAAAAAATTATGATTTTTATAATATAAATAAAAAATAAATTATGGATATACCTACCGAAATTCATTACTCGTGGAGACTATGAAGGCTCAGCCTCTACGATTCAACAACTCTTCTTAATCTAAAAACAAATAAATAAATATATTATTGCTGGCCGGAAAGCAAGTTAGGGTTTGCGTTCGAGTCCTGTGGGGACAGAGCCTTCTGATATGCAATGTAAAAATATTTTCTACTAAAATATTAGATTTTGAGCTTAAAGTAGTTACTAGCAAAAAGTTAATGCTAGAGTATATAGAACAGACAATAAGGATTCATAATTAATAAACCCAAAACTTTTTGCTGTTTATGTACCACTACTAGCCAATCCCGTGCTCGTATGACATATCTGGAAACACTGTCCGAGCTTCTATTATTTTATCTTAGAAATTTCAGATAAAGTATATTATAAAGGGAGATTTATAAAACAAAAATTCTAAATAAGCGATTGAAAGCTGTTGCGACAATGGCTGAAGCGAAAAAATTACAAAAGTTAACCCAATTTTTAGGTTAAATAAATGCGTTGTTGTCAGCTTGTTTTTAGTGTAAATTTTTCATTATACATTTTTCATTATTTATTCATTATAATCTCAGAAACTGTGTTGTAACTATGAATTAAAATTTTCTTAAAAATGTATTAGTTATTGTTTAATGTTTTTGTTTTTTTTTTGGCTTTTCGGCCTTTCTAGCCATAAGCCTAATTACGATACTAGTTATATTTTTAAAATTTGTCTCTACCCCCGGGGGTCAGATTTTAGCTGGATGCCTCGAGTCGGATTCGAACCCGGGTCCCCTGGTTAGCTCGCTGTCACGCTACCGCCTAGCCTATCGACCCCCCATTGTTTAATGTTGGTTTAGTTTTTTATAACAATGGTAAGGAAGAGATTCTTAATTATAATTAAATATGTATTTAAACTTTCCGATATCTCGTATAGTGCAATGATAAAGAGTCTGAAAAAAATCTTTGGAATTTAATATCTCCGGAACTATATTGTTCATAAATTTTGTTTTACCACCAATCGATGCAGAAGTATTTAAATAATAATAGATTCTTTTTGATAAATATATTTTATTTACTAATACTTTGCTCAACGAACGAAAATAATTACGTTTACGAGAACATGATTCTCACCTCAAAGGAAATAGTGAGAAATGGAGAAAAAGAAAAGAATCATTTTTTTCATACAAGTTATACTTCATCGTTCATCATACCTCTTAAGGAGAAGAAATAATCTATTTATTATGCAATGACATTATTTGCGATTTTAAAAATTGTATTAATATCGATATAGTGGATTTTTAATATTTTGCCCCTGTCGATGCAAAACGCAACGCAGAGTGTTTTATTCGAATGCATATCCTAAGACAGCCAGGCGGCGCTCAATCCAAGTCTGGCGTATACAAATGATATCAGAGTCCCAGGAGGTATTTTAATACTCATAAAACTACTTAAGACATAAATGGTTTCTTCTTTAAAAGTGAGATTAACCAGACTACTACCTTTTTTCAAGACCCATGTTCAGATATAAGTTCGACTTTCATGCCAACCAATGAAATATCCCCTGCTTTTGTTTCAATATTGGGAGAGTCACTCGTGACTTTTTATAGCTGCTATGCTTTTTTGAATGTTTATTACTCAAAAAAAGCATTGTACGAATGTATAGTATATGTGTAAATTTATATAAGGATATAAAGTAAAATGAAGCCATAAAACCTTCACAATCATACTGCAATAACAAAAGGAAATTAAACCAATATAAGAGTTCAAATTCCAGATAGAAGGAGACTTTAAATTTTTAAGAAAATTACAAGATGTTGTTATCTATATTATTACAGTGGTTCTTAACCTTTTTAAAACCGCCATCCAAATTTGAGAAATATGTATGCTCATGTCGCGACACAAAAAAATCTATTTTCCATTACCTTTTTTTAGATCATACTTAAGCAATTTTATTCAATTTTACAATGATGTTTTTTTAACTAACACATAATTTTTTTTAACAATTAAGATAAACAAAGGTCCTTTTCGATCCAAGAAAAATTTAAGGAAAAATCACGTGTTATTAATATTTTTATTTTTAATAGTACCATATATTGAACAAGTTAAAATATATTTTTATTCTTATTGAAAATAAATCTAGTAAAATATTTGGTTAAGGATTCTGAGCAACCCAAAGCAAATGCTTCTCACCCATAGGTTAAAAATCACTGAGTTATGATTGACATTATGAAAATGACTCACTCTGTGAAATTGATAGAGACCAAAAAAAGGTGGAGGGGGGGGGGGAGGGTTAAAAAAAAATTTCAAAGAAAAATCGAAGAAAGCTGATATTTCTAATAAAATAGTCTCATAATTAAAAAGAGATATTATTAATTGCTAATGGGTCCAAAATTAAAAGGAAGAGGGTTTTTTTCCTAAATAATTGTAAATTATTTGATTAAATATTAAATATAAGAGAGGAGCCAGGTGTATGGAAAAGTCATGTGGCTGGCCACATAAGTTTATTTTTTCTAGGAGACTGTTATTCTTAGAGACAACTAACTTGATTTAAAAGCTTACATTTTCGATTTTCAATCTTATTTTAAAATTCAAAATTTTTAAACAAAATATTCACCTTGAATAATTGCGGCACCGCATACAATAGGACTGGACACCAACTCTCTGATCTCGTAGCTGTGTCTATAAACATCTAGACAAGAAATTAGCATTCCCGACCTTGGCATGGCGGATCCCCCCCCCACCACCTACACCTATTGCTAATTTTATCCCGCTTATATCAGTTTAAAATATATCTTAAAAATTAATTCATGCAATCCATTGTAGAGGTTTTGTAGCGGATCCCACGGTGGGAGAGGCGATGAATCTGAAAAACTGCCCTAACGACAAATGGACAAACAACAATCTAAGACCCTGAGAAAACTACCGATTCTAAAGTGGGACTTACTTTGGAAGATATACTTAGAAGCCCTTAGAAGATGATCCTCTTGATCCATTTCAGATGGTCCAGTCTGATGAAGGAAATGCTGAAAATCCCTCATCTAACATTCTATCGGAATTGATATGAATTTAAGTTTGGAAAATATTAAAAATAAATTGAATTGTAAGAAAATAAATTTATTTTAGAAAACCGCTATTAAATTAAAAATTTTATTCTTTCAAAATTAAATACTTTATTGAAAATTAATGGACTTTCAATATTTAATTATGAATTTACAAAAAAATAAAAAAAAAATTAAAAATATGAAATTTTATTCTAAATTGAAAAGTTAAATTTGAAATTTTTATCAAGTGGGAAATGCTGAAAGAGAAAACATCCTATTGAAAAAATCCCTAATTTTTTAGATATTTGATCGAACGCCATGCTTGAAAATAATAAAATTTTAGTACTCATATTAGATGCGAGGCTGTGATGTGCAGATTCAAGTTACAAGTATCCATAAGAAGAGAAGAAGAAGACACATTGAAGACAGGGCGAAGCACCATACAAAATGAAACAAAAATTAAAAATTAGAAAATTCCATACTAATTTTCAAACTAAAAAGTGGTTTATTTAATAAATTTATATTATTTTTTTTTAATTTACAATACAAAAATATAATGGTTAATTCTCTTAATTATATCTATAGATAAATAAATAAATTAAATAAAACCCTCACTCACACTTGTGATGACCATTTTCAAATTAAAATATATTCAACTAAATTAAAATTTAATTATTTTAGGTAATTCTATAAAATGTCTGAACTAAGTATATAAGAAAATAATTTATAATTATTTATTGAAACAAATATTTACAATATAAATACAACGTTTCGATCGACTTATTCTGTGATCGTTCTCAGTATGAGCACCCACACCGATTATAAGTTAACCTATAATCCGAGTGGGTGCTCATACTTGAGAACGATCGCAGAATAAGTCGATCGAAAAGTTGTATTTATATTGTAATTATTTGTTTCAATAAATAATTATAAATTAATCATGTGGGACTTAAATAAAAATTCAAACTTTAATCAAATTAATCACAAAAATAAAAGCTTCAACAGCTTCAATACTAAGAAAATAATGCTTAACAAAAATTTAACAGGAATTTTCTTCGGAAAATCTAGGAATTGATTCTAGTAGAGATTGTTATGCTTAATCTCATGATATTTCCCAATTTTTCAGGCCAGTTTAGAGTTTTGAGATATTTAAAAAAAAAGTTATTTCGACCCATTTTTAAAGCGCTATAGATGTAATAGCAATATTTGTAATCAAAATATTTACTTTCATTAATAGAAAAAAACGGAAAAACCCTTTTAGTTTTGATTTTCAATTGTCGTTTGGTTTTAGCTCAATTAGAACTCAATTTAAAAAAAATGTAGTTTTAGTTTTTTGTATTAAATCGAGCTCTAATTGAGCATAAATAATAAGCAATAAATTGTAAATCAAAAAGTACGTTTTTTTCTATTAAGGAAATAAAATATTTTGATTTAAAATATTGCTGTTCCATATATATCTATGTATGTATCAAAAATAGGTCAAAATAGCCTTATTTTGTCTTTTGAATAAAAATATTTCAAAACCCTCAACCGGTTTTAGATAATCGAAAAACGCTATGAGAATGAGAGTATAAAACTGTACTATGGATAGGGTGACCAATTTTTCCGTGAGCCAATCTGGGACATTGACACCTCCACCCCCCATCAATTAAGATTTTTTTCCAAAAAATATTTAATAAAAAAAAATGAAACATAAAAATACAGTAAAAATAAATTCAACAACTATATTATATCCTTGACATATAATCATTGTAATTTTATAATTAATTTACACAGAGACGCGCGAATAAAATATAATCAAAGATTATAATATTCAAATGATATGATGAATTATCTAATTTGAGGGATTTTCAGGGACATATATTAATATCGGACAAGGGCTTTAATCCGGGACGAATGGTCACTTGGTCACGCAATGTCCCTTTGTTAAGTTTAATACAAAATTAATTTTATAGAAAATCTTATTGAAAGATTAAATTAAAGTATCTAAGTAATGCATATGTAATTATGTATTTACAAACCTCGTGGGTCGAATTAAAGTGTCTTCTCGCAGCTGACTACGATGGGGGAAACAAATACAGCCCTGGGTTGGCACTTTACTAGAAAAGAAACAATAAACGAATAAATATACCTAAATGTAGATGTTTAATATTTTCATAAACTAATTAATAATCACTTAAATGATTAAACTTGAAATTATATACGTTCCAACGAAAGAAATTAAGCCCGATTATTTTAGTGATAATTGTTTTTAATTATCTTATTTTAATCGAAAAATAAAAAAATCACTCTACGTTTATAGACTTGAGAAAAGCATTTCGGTATTTGATTATAAAGAGTTTTGAATAAGTAATGCGTATATCGGATTTAATTTTTTTAATATAAATTTATATATTTAATTCAGTAGAGATTCTAGAAAATCGAATAAATAATTTTATATGATAGCGTTTTTCTTTAGGAGACGGACTGGTATAAATATGCAATTGGATGTTGATGAAGGCAGTCCACGGTGGTTGTAAAAAATAAGACTATAATGGTTTTATTATTTTACATTTATTTGTTAAACCGACGTTTCGGAGATTTATTCTCTCCTTCTTCAGGGTAACAAAAAGTCAATGAAAGTAGTTCAAATCATAATTACTTCCTGTCTCCTTTGACAATGCCAAAAAAACATTATAAAATTTTTTCATCTCGAATAGAAAAAAGCAATTGATTAAGCAAATAAATGTAAAATAATAAAACCATTATAGTCTTATTTTTTACAACCACCGTGGACTGCCTTCATCAACATCCAATTGAATAATTTTTACTTATTTGGAATTTAAGAAAATGTGAGTGTGTGTGTGTATTGTATGAGAAAAAGAGAAAGGTATAGATTTCGATAAGGTTCAATATTTTATAAATTTAAAATAAAAAGCGCATTTATAATAATTCTATACTCTGAAAATATTTTCGCTCCGATAGAGATAAAGATTATCAAAATTCTTAAGAAATTTAAAATAAAATAAAAAAATATTTAATGCGAAAATGAATATTTGTTCAAATATTATCAACCATTATATAAAAAAACAAATGGTTTTATTTTACGCCTACAAACAATATGTGAGAAAAATTTACACAAATTTGGAAAAAATGAATTCTAACTAGAATGAACATGTAAAGAGATTATGTGAAATTTATGTAGCTAGGAATTGTATGGAACTTGAATCAAATTTTTAGCATAACATTTGAGAAATAAGAAATTTCAATTGAAGTATTAATTGACTGAATAAATATTTAAAAGCTTTGATTGTTTATAAGGGAATGATTCAACGTTTCTATCTAGAACATCTATGGATTCTAAAAAATTAAAAAATAAATGTTTAATTTTTTTGAAAATAATTATTTGATGGACAAATTGTAAAATACAATTTTAAACCTCTTGTATTCTACATTTTTCTATTCAAGTCGAGTGATTTAGAATTAAAATTATTTAACTTCTGATTTCATGGATGAGGCCAAAAATTCAGTCAAACCACTTGCAAAATTTTTGGCTTCCTCAGTACAATAGAATTTAATGTTTAACATTTAAGAAAAAAACGTTGATGTCATTGAATTTTTTTCACAATTATTTTTTTCTTAAATTTTAAACATTAAAAATCATTCTATTGAGGAAGGCTTGAAAATAATTTTCAAGCTTTACAAGTGGTTTGATTATTTTACTGAATTTTTGGTCTCATCTCTGATACCTTAACGTTTATTAAAAAAGGGCTGATTTATTCAATGAATGAATTTAATTTCATCTATTGAATAAATTACTGGCTATAATAATATTTTTTTTTTTTAAATAAATTTGCTTTATAAATGTTTAAATTTGTTGATACACAGTAAAAATTAATGAGATGTTGAAAATTAATCAGTTTTGAGTTACATAATAGAATCCTAATAGTATATTTCTGAGCGTATAAGAAGATCGCTCAGAAATAAGCAATTAAGGTATTATTATATTGGTATGAAACGTTCTCAACATTTTTATAGTTTTAATAATAAAATGAAAAAGATCTATTACTTACCACTGTGAGACAAGAAAACACCATTGAAGCACTTAATTCAGGTTTAAAAGTAAAGCCGGCAGCAAGCTCATTTAATCTGGAAAATGAAAAAAATACACTTTAATATAATCAGATTCCAAATAATAGAGTGAAATCAAAAAATATTTACTTTAAATCAGAGTAATTATCAAATAAATTAGTATATTACTTGAAATTATTTTAATTAATAAAAAGAAATAGTATTTAAATTATCAGGGGTAGAATTTAGGCTAATTGAAAAAAATAATGGCAAAATGTTATGAAAGATTAATAAAAATTATTCATTTGAATAAGCGAGTGTGAAATCATAGAGATTAAAAAATAGTTGGCATGATTAGGTTGAAATTTTTCATATTTTTTCAAAATAATTATATCCTCTTAGGAGAAGGTAAAGTGTATCATTTGGAGTTAATTAGATTAGTTAAGATTGTGATATTCACCCCGGAATAGCTTGATGGCTTGAAACGTTATTTATTTGCACGTGGACGCGTGGGTTGAGCTCCTTGTACTAGCAGACGCGTGAGGGCCAAGCGCCCGGCCGGCCGGGCGGGCGCAGAGGAGGGGAATAACGGGACTCTAGTACTAGGAAAAATTGCAAGTTCGGGGCAAGGGAAGGGGACAGGAATAATGCAAATGACCAAGTGTAATTACAAATATGGATTTAAGACATTAGTAATTAAGTATTCAATTAATTTCAAAGCATTAAAATCCTAATAAGTATAACTTTAAACAAAAAAAATATATTTTAGATTCGTTAATTATATTAATTGAATATTTATTATTATTATTATTATTATTATTGTTTAATATCCTCCGAAATTAATCAATTTGGCCAGTTCATTTTTAACCGACTTTAAAAAAGGAGAAGATTCTCAATTCGACTGATTTTTTTTGTGTCTATGTTACCTGATATCTTCGCCAATTGTGAACCGATTTTGATGATTTTTTTTATTGGGTTCAGTCTAGGTTCCGATTGGTCCCGTTTTTTCATTGGTATTGGACCTTTTTTGCTATGTTTGTTTAGGCATAACTTCTTTGTTTATGAACCGATTTTTTATATTGGAAAGAGGGTACCTTAGGGGTAGTCCCTTATTAATTTGGTCAAGTTCTGATGATATGATCAATGACTAAATAACGTAAATCTCCAATTCTTATGAGCAAATAATCGAAATTGTAACAAATAAAATCTTTTATAAAAAATCTTAAAACATTCACTTTAAACCCGCGAACGTTTCGGGATAATTTCTATATGAATTGAATCTTATTATCATTTTCTGATTCATTCGCTCTACGCTTTCTCTTACGAGATGCATGCAAGTTATTATATTAAGTCACTTTTAATAACATCACTAAAAAGAGAAAAATAAAAATAACTTTTATAAAAAAATAAAATCTACTTCAAAAAAATTAAATGCAACAAAATAAAAATAAAATACACTAAAAGGTATAAAATAATTATCTAATTTAGCTACAACTAAACGACGAAATATTAACATGAAATCACTTTTTGAAGTCGGTGCTAAACAAACTATATGAGCGAGCGTACCCGCCAATCGTACTAAGTAAAATCCGTCGAGTTTGATTCATAAAATGTATATGTATAAGTGATTTCATGTTAATATTTCGTCGTTTAGTTGTAACTAAATTAGATAATTATTTTATACCTTTTAGTGGATTTTATTCTTATTTGTTGCATTTAATTATCATGAAGTCGGTTTTTTTTATAAAAACTATTTTCTTAAAGACTTACAATATTTAGATGTTTATATATACGTAAAATACAACTCTGATTTGGTACTTTAATTTAAATTAACTTCTTGGATCAGTGCTTCTATAAACTAAGGATCACGATCCCATAGTAGAAGTGAACTGAATTTTGGGGTAGCAAAACATATAGGGTGACACTGAAACAATTGTGTCTACCTTTATGAATATTCTTAGAATATTTACAAAGTTTAATACTTAGATACTGGTACTAGAATGGAATATTTGAGGAATTAAATATTGAATTTAACAAAAAATATTATTATATTAATTTATTTCTAAAAATAAAAAATCGAGAAATAAAACAAAAGAAGTACTTACCTACTTACTATATACAATTTATTATCTATATGTATAAAATTAGAGTTTTGTCTGTACATTGCTTCAAATAACGCCAAATTTTAGTTGCACAAGTTTCAAGCAAAGTTATGAACGAAAACACCCTCAACAAAATTCCTGTCTGTCAGTTTCAGTGGTTTCCGCAAAAAGTTGCTCACGATTCACGTAAAAACGGCTGAAGGGATTATTATGAAATTTCATATTTATATCAGATGACTTCTAACTTACGTTTTTAGCTACATAACGTTTTGATATTTTGACCCCAAAGATGGTTTGGAGGGGCGCACCAATGAAAATTATCAAATTACTCCTAAACTATTAACTCTACGGCAAATTTTAATTATAATAAGCAAAGTTGTAGGGGATGTGATTTCAAACAACTTTTGTTTAAAAAAATTCCCCCAAAAACCACCCAAAAAGGAGGAAAGGGTGAAAAATATGTAAATTCTTGCACTTGGACCAAACTCAACCAAATTTTGTATACAAAATCTGTGGGCCTCTAGAGAGCTAGAAATGCAAAAACTAACAACCCAAAATGGGGACAGGGTCAAAAAATGAAAAATTCTTGCTCTTGGACCAAACTCAACGAAATTTTGTATACATAATCCGTGGGTCACTAGAAGGCTAGAACTGCAAAAACTGGGTGCAGGGATGGAGTGATGGTGCGGGGTGGAGTGGGGTTGGGTTATAGTATGGGGTGCGCGGGGTGGAATGGGGGTGGAGTGACGGAGTAAGGCGGAGTAGGGGGCGGGGGGGCGTAGTTGGGGGGTTGGAGGGCACTGTGGGTGCAGGGTGGTGGTGGAGTGGGGGGTTCAGGTGAGGGTCCAGTGGCGTAGTGGGGTGGTACGGGGTCGGAGGTCCGAGGTGGGTGGGGTGCATGGTGCGGGGATGGGGGTGTTTGGAGTGTTGGGGTGGTGGTGTGGGGGGCGTGGGTTGGGCACGGGTGCATGGTGCGGGGGTAGGGGTGCTGGGTGGGTTTCGGGGGATGTGGTGGGTGGGAGTGGAGTGTGAGGGTGGGGTTCGTGGATTGGAGGTCCAGGGGACGTGCCCCCTTGCTAGCAAGAGGGCGCCGCCGAAGGCGCGGCCTTTCAGCTAGCTTATTAATAAATAGTAATGAAAATTGTTCTTTAAAAATTATTTTTATCTTAAATTTTTCTCAAAAATATTTCTAATGATTTTGATTAAAATAAACAGGTTGTGTACCACATAGCTCTCACTTTCAACTTACTCCTTCTTTGAAATCATCATTTATCATTTTAAATTAATCCAAGAAAAACTCAAATGACATAAATAAAGAAGTACTTTTGGTGGATCAATTAAAACTAAAAACTTGTATCATTTCTAGCTGATATGTAAACTGAGCGCATACCTAGATATTTGTTTAAAAATCAATCTTTATACGTAAACTAATTTGTTATATGGAGTATCACTATTTTAGTAACAAAGTGAACATTCTTTTTGCTTTCTTGATCTTTTTGAAGAGTATCTTGCAATATTTTGACGAGTTTATATCTTATGTATTGGCTTACGTCTGCTTTATTGGCGTAAGAACTTTGTGATATACAAAGAAGAAAAATATGTCATACTCTACCGTCTTAAATATCTTACATGAATTCAGCGAAATAACACAGAGTCACGTATCAAATTCCATTTGTGATTTTTTCTTTTTAATAATGATAGTGATTCTTTTTATTTTTTTCATTTACCTATAATAAAAAAGTGAAATGGTTAGTGTGAGAAATGGGTGTGATATGATTGAAAAACAAGAAAAAAGATGAGGACTGATCACATGAATATCGATGTAAAAAAATTTCGCTTATAACTTCGTATTATTTGAAGTCATCTTACCAGTTTTCCGATTTCGAATTATAGACCTCACAGTGTTTTAACAAGATTAAAAAATACAAACTAAAATTTTATATTTTTGTGTTAATAGCTTATTCTTTAGCCAACCATTAGAAGGTGAAATTTTGCAAAATTAACCATTTTCGGGCCCAGTTTTAAAGGGAAAAGCGATTGAAAACTCGAATTTGAATTTTTGATCGGTCGCAATACTTTTCCTTACTATATGGTAAATTCCATACATCTACTCTTATTAAACGAGCAAAAATTGTTTATATATTTATATATTTGTTTGTATCTATATTTTTGAAAACGGCCCTAACGATTTTGATGAAATTCACGGGTTAGGGGCTTTTGGGGTGACAATTCGATCTGTCACGGTCTCAATTTCGACAAAATTGTTTTTGATGGGTTTTTTTCGTAATCAAATTAATTATTCATAGGTAGACAAATTCCAATCTTAGGTTTTTTTACTTTTGGTACCCAGAAAGACAATGGGTTGGGTTAATTTATTGTTCTCAAAGGCCTTGACGAACTATTGTGATTGTGGTTTTTAACATATTTTGTTCTACCTAAACATTAGAATTATTAATAAACGTTTTATAATTGTTTTTATAAAGAACCTTATTTATTTAATAGAATAAAAAATAATCAAGAATTTATTTAAAAATATCTTTTGCATAACCAGGTCTCAATTTTCTGAAAAAATAACACATTTTGATAGGTTTTATTTATTAACAATTGGATGAATAAAAATGAATCATGTGGTTGAATCAAAACAGGTGCAGTGGTGGAGGATCCGGGGGTAGGGCGAGGTTGCGGGGGCGAGGTCGAGCGGGTAAAGTGGTTGGGGGCGGTACAGTGGGCGAATACTATATATATATATATATATATATATATATATATATATATAGTATTTTTTTAATTTGAAAACGGCTCTCAAATAAAAATCGATCATTTTATCAGAATTTTAAATTAAAAATAATATTAAAAATAAAGCTTTTAACTGAAGGAAAAAGTTACCGAGCATCCCTCGGTGCCTCCAGGTCCTTTCTATATATTCCACACATAAGTAAGTGAAAGTAAAAAGTAAATATTATGTAAATGATCCCCAAGCTCTAAAAAGAAAGGGATGAGATTAAAATAAATAAAAATAAATAAATTATCAAATTCTATTTTTAAAATTAATGTGAAATATACAAAGAGAAACAAAGAGATTGTCCTCTGCTTGATGCAAATAAACATACACACATATGTATCGAAATTATATATCTCTATATATATTATTTATTTGTTTGGGGGACTATACTATACTATTCTACCTGGCTATTCTGCCTTTGATAAAGAAAGAAAAAAATCCAAAATCCACGCGATACTGATCCCATGAAAAATAATATTTATAATTAAAAATACTAGATGATGAGGGGCCAAGCCTTCGAAACTATGGTCTCAAACAAATAAATAATATATATTTACAGATATATATTTTATTTTATTTATTTATTTGGCTCAGTTTACATGCACAGTTTACATATATAATAAAATTTAACCCTCTGTAAGATTAATCTTGAGTCGAGGGTTAAATTTTAAGATAAATTAACAGAGAAATTCAAAAACATAAATTTAATAAATTACTTTAAATTAAAGATATAAAAGAACAAAGACAAAATAAAAAGTACAAAATAAAAAGTAAAACAACATACAGTAAGTAAATCAAAAATAAATAAAATCGTCATAAAAATTCACATTCTTAGAAGAGCCAGAATTAATTACAAAAACTCTTTATATGTCTAACATTTCTAAATTGATCATAATATATATCTATACTTTGATGCCATTCTCAGGTCACAATTTGAGCATGTCTCGAGTATAATTCAGTTTTAATCTGAGGCAGAAATTATATTTGTTCTGCTAAGATATATGCGTAGGTAATAATGCAAGTTGTAATTTGTACAACTTATTCCATATAAAATGAATACAAGCATTCAATAGGAATAATTGTTTTAAATTCAGTACCCTAAACTCATCATATAACGCCAGCGTGGCAAATCTTGGATAGCTTTTTAGTATAATCTTAATAACAATATTCTGAGCAACAGAAAGACCCCTTAAAAAATGAATTCACTTGTGTTCCCCCAGACCAAAATCCCATATAACAGCAAAGACTGACACAAGGAGAAGTAGACCATTCTTAGAACTTCATAACTAAGAATGCCTCTCAGAATCTTAAATTTATAAATATATATATATATAATTTCGATATATATGTGTGTATGCTTATTTGCATCAAGCAGAGGACAACAACAGACACATAACTATGTGAATCAACAACTATCCTGCCTCTAGGCAAAACAAAAACTTTTCAGCTTTTAAGGACCAATCAAAGATTTTAGAGAAAATATTTTTACATTGCATATCAGAGAGGTTCGTCCCCTTATAGGTCTGGGTTGATTTTTGAAATAATTTCCATCTTTTTTCAAAAAGACACTTCAAAAAGATACTTAAATCTTTGCTTTCATTGAAAAACTTTTCAATTAATGTGAAATATTCCAAAAATAAACTTTTTACTTTACCATAGAGGGTATGGTCAAGTATTGTAATAGTCCATGAAAAAAGTGTATAAGTTTTTTTCGAAATATTTAAAAAATGGCTGAAACTATTTTCATTTAAAATAAGCTGACGTGTTCTGATGTTGCTATCCACTTGACTTTACCATACAACCTGGCCCATAAAATTATTTATAATCATGTAGGGTGGGGGGCTAGTTTTTGCATTTTTATACTTCTGGTGTCCCACTGATTATGTATACACAATTTAGTTGAGTTTGGTAAATGGCCAAGATTTTCACTTTTTACCATTACATCCCCCCCTTTCGAGCAGTTAGTTTTTGCATTTTTAGACTTCTGGGGGTCCACTGATTATGTATACAAAATTTGGTTTCGTTTGGTAAATAACCAAAATTTTCATTTTTTGACCATTACACCCACACCCTCCCCCCATTTCGGGCGGTTAGTTTTTGCATTTTTAGACTTCTGGGATCCCACTTATTATGTATACAAGAATTTGGTTGAGTTTGCTCAAACGGCCTAGATTTTTAATTTTTAACTCCACTCAACCCCCCTAATTTTGGGTTGATATGCACCAAAATCTAATCCCCCCCCACCATTTATTCTCACTCCACACGGGTCATCTGTTGCTGTGTCGTCGCCAGTGTATAGTGTGGGCGAGAGTTTTGTGTGGCCTATTTCTCGCATGCACATTTGTAACCACTGACGCCCCCCATTTCGTCGCCCTGATAACCATTGTTCATTAATTTATTAAATCAAATCCATTATCATTTAAATTATTATTCACTATTTATTAAATCATTCCAATTTTATTATATTGACCTGTATACTTGCCAGTATCACGTGTATGCGGGAGACTAATTTTTTATATTACTCGCATACACAGTTTTAAATATTGACGTCTCCCATTTTATCAATTTGACCGCTAATATTCATTAATTTATTTTATAACATTTATTCATCATTCGACTTATTATTTCTTTCATTAATTATTTATTGAATCATGACAATTTTGTTTTATTTTATTTATTCATTGTGGCATTAACGGCGGTCTCTCAGGCTCAGTGGTTATGTAGAGAAACGAGACACGCACGGTCCGTGAATCATTTACTTACCCTTGCTCCAAAGGCCCTCCCTCCTAAAAAGTCACCCTGATGGGCCGCAGTGGTGTGAAAAAACCCCTTAATGTATACCATAATCCCCGGTCACGTGCGTGTTAAATTAGGGCAAGTATTAAGGAAGCACTAAGTCCGGTCTGAGCGGGCAATCAGGCCGGAAAGTCAACCCCCTCACCTTAGTGCGCAAAGGGGGCTCTGTCGAGACTTTTAGTCTTAAAGTCGAGTCCAATTATTGGAAAAAAAAATTTTTTAAGCCCCCAGTCCATTAGTCTGGGGGTTAGACTCGCACCTCATTACCGATTATGTCAGAAGTTGAAGTCCATGTGTGCCCGCACTGTAGTAAGGCCTTCACTTCAAAAAGGGGCCTCGGGATACATTGCTCCCGCCAACATAAGCTAGAGTATAATGCGACCATTAACATCCCGGCCAAGGTACCTAGATGGAAGGCTGAGGAAGAACGCATACTAGCGCGACTCGAAGTCGAGGCCCCGGAGGGCGTCCGTTTGAATGAATACCTCGCTGCAAGATTCGAAGGTAGAACGCTCGGATCAATAAAGGGAAAGAGGAAGACGATCGCATACAAAAAAATAGTTTCTGATTTCAAAGAAGAACATAAGCGATCGCACCCTCCTTCCCCAGGACGCTCTCCAAACACGGATATATACAATGAAGATGCCTTTGGGACGTCGAGACCAGGGCCATCCACCGAGATCGAGGCGCCGAACGACGAAGACCGATTAGAAGACATTTTGGAGGAAGAGCCCACCAGACAAGATCACGAAGAGCCCACCAAAGGAGAAGATCAAGATGAGCCAGAGGGAGAACCGCCCTCCGCCGACCCGTGGGTGGAAAATGTAGAAGATGCTCCTGAGCCGCCGTTAATTGTGGCCCTTAAGGCATATCTATCCATTGTAAATCGTGACGCTGTTGTGGGAGGGATCGTGGCTAGTGCTCTGGGTGGGGAACCATGGGATGGGTTGCTTGAGGCTTGGTTGCGGAGGTGGGGGCCGGGCCCGGTGGATTGTGTGGAGAGGGTGGTGGAGCCTAGAGGTCCTGAGATCAGACCTCAACCGATCGGTAGGGGGGGCGTCGCAGGGCGAGTCGTGCGGCCTACAATCGCATGCAGGGTAAGTGGTTCAAAAACAAAAATATGGCCGTGAGGGAGGTACTTGAGGGGGTTCCGGATCGCAGCGTGGGGTTCCCTGCATTGAGGCAGTACTGGGGACCTGTCCTCGGTGACTGTCGCGGCGAACTCTCCGCGGTTTCCGATCGCCCTTGGGTCCTTCCTCTCCCGATAACCCTCGAGGAACTAAATGGTACCGGCGGATCGGTCAAGTCGGCAGCGGGGCCAGACGGTCTCTCGTCGGGGTCTTGGAAAAGAATCCCGGCTGTGGATCGTGTCGCCCTGCTAAATGCGATTCTCCTCGAGGGCACGGTCCCACAGGCTCTGTCCCGCGCTCGCACTGTGATGTTCCCCAAGATTGCTTCACCGACCTCTCCGCAGCATTATAGGCCAATCACGGTGAACTCTGTTGTCGCTCGGCAGCTTAGCAGGATCCTCCTGCGTAGGTTGGAGGGTACTGTTGAGCTGCGGAGTGACCAGAGGGGCTTTACCAGGGCCGATGGTTGCGCCGAGAACACCCAGGTCCTGGGGGCTGTCATCAGGGACGCGAGGTATCAGTTTAAAGAGCTACACGTCGCGTCTCTGGACATATCAAAGGCATTTGATACAATTTTGCATCAGCCCCTTATGGATATCCTGGGTGACCTGCTGGACCCTTCTCTCTGCTCCGTGATTAGGTCGGGGTACATGGGGGGGACAACATCAATTTCCCACGAAGGCTCGCAATCAGACCCCATCAAGACCGGAAGGGGCGTGAGGCAGGGGGATCCTCTCTCTCCCTTTCTTTTTAACTTGGCGGCAAAACATGTATTAGACCAGTTATCCCCGGACATTGGTTATGATCTCGGAGGGGTACGCATTGGGTCTCTTTCCTTTGCGGACGACGTCGTTCTTGTAACGGCGTCGGGGCGTGGAATGAGGTCTCAGCTTCGCTCCTTTGAATCCGCTGCCGCTGCGCTGGGGATGCGTATAAATGCCGCCAAGTCTGTTGTGCTCTCGCTGGTGCCCGCGGGGAAGGACAGGAAAATCCGTGTCTGTACAGACTTCGACTTCAGGGTGGATGGTGGACGCCTGACTCCCTTGGGGGTGGGCGACTCCTTTCCCTATCTTGGAGTCCGCCTCGACAGCTCGGGCATTGTCACCTCGGGGTGGTCGGTGGGACCACTGCTGGAGAGGGTGAGGGCTGCTCCACTAAAGGCCTCACAGAAGCTGGAGATAGTGCGAAACCATATAATACCCTCATCTATTCACCCTCTCGTTCTCGGAGGGAGTTCAGTCGGTCAATTGTCAGCGGCCGACAGAAAGATTCGATCTTTTGTAAGATCGATCTTAAAACTCCCCCGTGACACCCCTTTGGGTTATTTTCACTCCAAAATTAGGGATGGCGGGCTCGGGCTGCAATCCCTGGGTTCTTTTATACCTCTCCTGGTGCACAATAGGCTTAACAAAATGCGAACATCAGATTACCCAGCTGCCAGGGTGGCAGCTGAGTCTCACACGTGCACCAGGAGATTGGCATGGGCAGAACGGGTCCTCCGTAAGTTCGGCGGGGTGGAGGGGGTTGGTGAGTACTGGCGCGAGAACTTACATAGCAGCGTCGACGGGAGGGATCTGGAGATGTGCGCGGGGGCAAAGCCCTCATATAATTTTATGATGCACCCGGACCCGATTAAGAACAATATCTTTATTGAACTATGTAGACTTAGGTCGGGGTCTCTTCCTTCGGCCGTTAGAACAAGTAGGGGAAGGCGGCCGGAGGGTCCACCCATGTGTAGGGCCGGGTGTAGAAAAACTGAGACGACAGGGCATATTCTCCAGTCGTGTGGGAGGACGCACGATGGAAGGCTCAGGAGGCATGATGCGGTGGTGAGACGTCTGGCTGATGAACTTATTAAAAAGGAATGCGGGTCGAGCTCGAATATTTATATCAGAGCTCGGCCGGGAACAGGAAGCCAGACATCGTGGCGAAGGACGGGTCGGGGACGGTGTGGGTTCTGGATGTTCAGATAGTGTCAGCGCTCCTCGGACTGGGGGTTGCCCACAGAAACAAAATCAATTATTATAAGGGCAACTCCAGTCTGGTGAGCAACATTGCGGCAAGGTTTGGGGTGGGCTCGGGTTCTGTGAGAGTTGAAGCCATCACACTCTCGTGGAAGGGAGTGTGGTGGCATAAAGCGGTGCCTCCCCTTGTCGCCCTGGGAATTTCTCAGAGAACTTTATACGATATGACCTTCAGGGCGATGAGGGGTTCATTAATGAATTTTTACAGCTTCAACAGGAGAACTTATAGGGAAATCGCCATGCGCTAGAAATTGTATATAAAAAAGAAAAAAAAGAAAAAAGAAATTTTTTTTGTAAATATATTATGTTAATATTCCTATAATCATGTAAATAATCCTGTAATTAAATTCACCCGATAATGTAAATATTTCTTGTTAGTGGAGGCCCCCACCTGCGTGGCCCAATAAACGAAAAATCAATAGCACAAAAACTACGTGTGAAATTTGGTTTCGATATTCACACTAGTTTTTGAGCTAACTCGTCCTACAAAAATTTGGTGACGCACAGACTAACAGACAGACCAACAGACATTTTGACAAAACAATTATTATCTCAAAAAATATAATTTTTTCGATGTTCACTTATTAGAGCTTTTTTGCAGAGCGAAATGCCATGGTTTCGCTCAATTTTTTTAATCAAAATAGTTTCAGCCGTTTTTGAGATATTTCGAAAAAAAGAAGGAAAAAACAACTTTTTTCATGCACGATTAAAATACTTGACCATACCCTGTATGACAAAGTAAAAAATTGAGCAAAACCATGGCGTTTTGGTCTACAAAAAATCTCAAATGACTGAACATTGAAAAAATTATGTTTTACGAGATATTAATTATTTTTTAAAAGTCTGTTAGTACGAAACCAAATTTTGTGTACGCTGTAACTCAAAAACTAGTGTGAATATCAAAACGAAATTTCACATGTAGTTTTGGTCCATTGAGATTAAGAGCTATTTTTTATAAATATTTAGGTATACTTAGAAATCAAATTCTGGCCAAAATGTCGGTGTATAATATGTATTTAGCTTTACGGACCATTAAGTGGAATTGAAATACCTTGGAGGATTATATATGTGTTCGAATTAAATTACAAAAGCTCGTAGGATTTGATATATATAAACTAGCCTCTACTCTGGAGAAGAATACTGGTGAAAGTCCGAAACGTCGGCGGAATGGCGGAAGACTGAATAAATGTATAACACATACTTACAAAAACTTTTTTGTTAAATAATACAAATGAGGAAATTTAATATAATAAAAAATTGAATTATTAAACTATGTAGATATTAATATATCTTGTTGATGCTTTTGATGTGTAGTTTGATGAATTTTTTAGATTTTCTGGTTGGGCCAACCATAGTAAATTCAACAATATATTTAAATATTAGGACAGTCGAAGTAATAACATCGCTTAGCGATCATTTTTGATATCGATTTCAAAATTTCAGGAGATCTTTAAATTTTCAAATTATTTTCCGTTATGTCAAATATTTTTTGTTTTGAAAAGGATACCGATTTGTTCTCGAAATGAAATAAAATTGTTGCATAGTTGCAAGGGGCATTTAAAATGAATGATTTTTCCGAAAAGGGTGTGCATAGAAGGTTCCTGCCTGGAACATTTTACAGTTCAAGCATGTTAAAGTCAAGTCCAGACAAGTTTTAGTCGAATAAAATTGTTCTTTCTGAGTATCTATTGAAATAAAAATAATACAAAAAAGGAATAAATAAAGATGTTTCGGGAATTTTTGGACTCATCCATTTCTAAGCACTTTCAATATATAATATCAGAAATAACTAAGAGTACTATGGACAAGTCATAGCTTAAGCTTTATAATGATTTATTGGATAATACTGTTGCCTATATCTGTTGAGATTACTGATTTCTGCAGAAAACTTATCTTAATTACTGTTACTAATTATTACTAATTACTGTTCGTGAGAACACCCGCACAAATGGAGAAATAAATAGATTATTTGCAGGAAAGGTTTTATTAATATGAAAAAGTGTGTTTACATAAAATGAAAAAAGGAACATAAACAAAAAGAAAAGAGTCTCTTTTGGTAACTAAGTGCGCGCAGATCACATATTATAGATGTTAAATATAAATTTATTACGGCGTTCAAGAGGACAATAGTACGTCTTCATTTTTAATATCGGACTTAGGTTCAATGTTGGACCTCACAATAAATGGTAGAATCTCGGGGTTCAATGTAGCAGCTCTAAATCGGGTCTATTTCGGAACTGAGGGATAAAAGTAGGACTTAAATTTCGACTCGGGTTGCTTATAGCAATAGAATTAGGAGAAATTTAAGATTTTCTTATAATAGGACAGGCTGGTTCATTTAGGAAGATGGTCGATTTTCATTTCAGGGACTTTAGTCACAGTTTAAGCTACAAGATTTAATTTCGAAAGCGAAGGCCCCAAAATATATTTCAAAAAAATCTAATGTTAAATTTGAAAAATAACGAAAACGATGCCGAGGAAATTTGCATTAAAAAAGCAAAGATCAAAATAATATTAAAAAAATGAAGGGTACTTTTTCAACAGCATCTCCTGGTTGAAAGTCACCAACCGCCACTGATATAACGAGCCCCGTCCCATCTCAATTGGCCCACCAATATTTTTTCTTTTGAAATAAAATTATGCTAATTCACGGTAAATTTAATTTAAATATTTATTTTTATTATCATTTGGAACAACATTTTAAACAATTTAAAACATTTTATTGTAACATTTAACTTAAAATTATTTTTTAATTTGTTAAAAACAAGGAAAACATACAAAATCCAAAACCTTTAACACTGTGTGACGTCGCATTTATTTTTAATTACGGCTTGAATTCTTTTGGGCAACGTACTTATTAAGTTTTGACACTCATCTTGAGTGAAAGTATCCCAAATATTTTGAAGTTTGTGTTTTAATTCGACTACGTTTCTAGCTGGTTGTATTCGTAATAGCTTTTTCATTGTGTGCCAAAGAGTTTCTATTGGTGACAAGTCGGGACTGTTTGCCACCCACTCCAAAAGTGGAACATTATGATCAGAAAGCCATTTTAAAGATTTTCTTGATGTATGGCAGGCCGCCCCGTCTTGTTGGAACACAAAATTATTATTATTCGCAATGCATCTGCCATTGTTGGAAGTAACGATTTTTTTAAAATCTCTAAATATTTATTGGTGTTTAAAATTCCATCAATGAAGTGAAGTTTTCCAACACCTCTAGCAGACATTGAACCCCATACCATAACTGAAGCAGGAAATTTTACTTTCTTTTTTAAACAATCTGAATTGAAAGCTTCGTTTTTCTGACGAATAACTCTGCTTAGATTGTCTCCAAAACACAAACTTCAAAACGAGACTCATCACTCCAATGGACACTATTCCATTCATCACTTGTCCAATTAATGTGACGTTAGGCCTATTTAAGCGGGTTTTTCTTTTGTTTTAATATCAAGAGTGGCTTTTCTTTCGCCTAAAAAAAATTAGTAAAATTACAAAAAAAAATTTGGAATAAGTTGCAATAAAATTACCTTGTAAGTTTTAAAACCTTACTTAAGGGCTTCTCTATGGCGCGTGGATCTTGAAACACTTCGCCCCACAACATCGCTCCAAAGAACAGATAATTCACCATAGCTCGAACAGGCTTTTTTCTAATAATCTTCTTCAATGCTCCTCTATCAGCATCTGATATTTTGGATTTCGACGCATACCGGGGTTTTGTAGCTATTGTACCCATTGTTTTATAAACTCGAATAATATTTCTGACAGTAAACTTTGATAAATTAACTAGATCGCCAATTTCCGCGTTTGATTTTCTCTTTTAAATAAATTGATAATAATTGAGCGAACTTTTTCATCAACAACCTTTCCACGAGTCATTTTTACTATTAATAAACAAAACAAACTTTCTTTTGTTGGAAAAAGGCAAAGCCTACTTGATTATTTCACATATTCAAAGATTCTTAAAAAAAAAACTATTTTTTATATAAAAATAAGTTTTTAACAATTAAAAAATAATTTTAAGTTAAATGTTACAATAAAATGTTTTAAATTGTTTAAAATGTTGTTCCAAATGATAATAAAAATAAATATTTGAATTAAATTTACCGTGAATTAGCATAATTTTATTTAAAAAGAAAGAATATTGGTGGGCCAATTGAGATGGGACGGAGCTCGTATATATATATATATATATATATATATATATATATATATGTATTTATAACTTTTAAGGAGTTAGGTGTTGGTTCTAGCTGAAACATTTTAATATAATAATAAAACTTGAGCAAGATGCGAGGTAGGTTTCACAAAAAAGAAATAAAACAAAATTGAGTTTTGAATTCGATATATTTCGGGGGTGAGCCCATCATCAGGAGTCAAAGTAAACTGATTATACAATGGAAAAATAATTTTACAAATAACTTAATTTTTTGAAATGTATGTGGTGAGGGGAAAGTAGGGGTAAGAAGAGAAGTTGTTCTAAGAATTAATATTTTCGACAAATGGAAAAATTGAGTTTTGAACCAGCTGAAGGGAAGCTCTACCTACTATTATAATAAAGAATGGGAACGTACGTGACAGGGTACAACTGGAAAAGTGCCTGAGAGGGTACAATTACCTTAATATATTCAATGTGCAAACAATAGAAGGAATGTTTAGTTAATTTATTATAATATATAATCAATAATTGTAATTTATGTACTTCTAATTGGTTATTTAAAATATTTGAATTATTTGATAATTTTAATTTCAAATAATTAATTTTAATAATTTTAATTTTTTATTTTAATTTCCGTGGATTCTAAGAGATCCAATTTAAGGCCTTTTCTTTCGAGATGAATGGGGATAGGTCTATTATTAGCGGTGTAATGATTGAATATATAGAATTCAAAACTCAATTTTGTTTTATTTCTTTTTTTGTGAAACCTGCCTCGCATCTTGCTCAAGTTTTTTTCATTATACATATTTATATTTGATGTGTGTGTATGTTTATTTGTACCAACAGAGGACAACCTCTTTGTTTCTATTTATGCTTCAACATCTCTGCTACACTCAGAAAAATAGCATCTTTTCACATAATTCATGATAATCAATTTAAGAATTTTTTAGATTACTTATGATTTTCTAGGTTTTAATTATCCTAAGCCTACATATATTTTGATCAATTAGTTATTTCAGCGAGAACACTTTTAAAAGATACGACTCTCATCACTATCGACTGGAAAAAGCCGGAGTATCCACGAGTGGAAATTTTCAATTTTTTGCTCTTTCTTGTATAGAAATGTGAAGAAAAATCATATTTACAAGATTTAATTCTTTTATCCGTTTGTCTGATAACACTATGTTTGTATTTTCAAAATGAAAAAAATTGTATTTTAGGCTTTTTATCTTTTAAACTTCCGATTCAAAAATACAGAATATCAATATTTCGAAAAAAAAGCTAAAACTGAATAATTTTTAACTTTTACAATACTTTCCCGTAATTCCTATGATAACGGTTAAACTTATACATCAAATATGACCCAGTCTCTATTTTATAGACTTAATATTTTGTCTTTGAAAACTTGATATGCTAGAAAACTCGATAGTTCTGACATCAAGTATATAGCTACAATGAATTTGTTTCTAAAATCCTTTTTCCCTATGCTCTTTTAATAAAACCTTCGATTTTGTGGAAATTATTATATATATATAGATGTATAGATATATATTTGTTCATAAATAATCAACCTAGCCCGGAACGAAATTGTGGAATAAAACCAATCTTATAAATCGAAATGATCTTTTTTCTTTCATAAAGCTATTCTTTTGTTTATCCGATGCTGTTTTTCATCCTTATTGATAAATCCGGCAATTTTGGTTTTGCGCTGCCCATTGACGTAGGGGGAAGCAAGGGGTGGAAGAAGCCCCTTGTTTTTCATGACAAAAAATCACCCTACTTTCGAACAATCCAAATAATAACATTTTATTAAATTGTGAATTGTTTCAAAATGAAAATTCAGATTAAATTTTTCTATTTAAAAATGAGTGGGTGTCACAAAAATTGGAGACATATATGTGTGTAAATAGTGTACGATGAAATTATTTAGATTGAATGTTGATTTAGTAGACCATCCATGATCAAAATATATATAAAATAGATTGCTTAGATTGTGACGGAACATATATAGGGCGAACAAAACAATATTTAAAATCTAGAATTTACATACATAAATATTAATTTGGACAAAAAATTCAGAATAGTCATTCAACTAATCTGTGACACAATTTCGACTTCTTATCCTAAAATTATAGATAAAGAGCAGAATTTAGAAAAAATATTAATTTTAGAAATGATTGAAGTTTACAACAACAAAAATTCAATTAAAAATGGTCAGATATGGATCATTTATTATAATATTTATCAAAGATTTTTAGATAAATATAAATTTTTTCCTAAATATTTATATTTTTACTTTATCCAATGCGAAGCAATTCTCACGGCAAGCGCGACATCAAAAGGTCCTCAGGTAAAGACTACGGAACCCATGGACTCAATTAATTAATTAGGTTGAATTTTAGTACGTGACTCAAGTTTGAATTGTTTACCAAAAAATAATTTAGTCTTTTTGATTTTAAGTAGATTCTTCCACATTTTCAGTAGAGGTTGCCAATAATAAAACATCAAAAATGGAATCCAATAAAATTATTCCTCTAGTATAGATAAGAATCGATTGTTATTTTTGATTTTAAGCAGATTCCTCCATGTCTTCAGCAATGGTTACCAATAATAACCGAAACCTCAAAAATCCAATGTAGTATGGTTATTCCTCAAGTATTAGACGAGAATCGATGCCTATTTTTGATTTTAACTCGATTCCTCCATGTCTTCAGCAATGGTTACCAATAATAATCGAAACTTTTAAAATCCAATGTAGAATCGTTATTCTTCGAGTATTAGATGAAAATCCATAACTATTTTTGAATTTAAGTCAACATGGCCTGGATATCTGATTAATAATAAAGGAATAAAACTATCAATATTTCAAATGATTTTGGATAAAGTTTAACAACGATCAGTTGCAGTTTATTTAGTTTTATTTAAGGTAATTTCATCTCCAAGAGAATCCGTATTATAATATATTTTCAAAATATTTACTTTTTCTAGTTTTTGAAGGAGACAATAAAATAGTGTGTCTTCTGCTGGAATTATAAATTGAATTTATTTATAACGAGACTATAGTTTCGAGGGCTTTGCTCTCTTCATCAGTCTATTACAATGTATTCACAGGAATTAATTTATGAATGAAAGGTTAAAATCTTTCATGGGTTAGGTTAGTTCTTAACTTCTGTTATACAAATCTTTTACAAAAAAAATCTTAAAACGTTCATTAAAATCCCAAACGTTTAGTGAGAATTTCTACCTTTATCAATGAAATTTAAAAAAAAAATGTGTGTGTCAGCTCCGACGCACGACTGGAGTTTACCCATTCAGATCGACTGTCTAAATAGGCACAAAAAAGGCTTACTAGTCTAAGAAAAAGATTAATACCATATCAAATGATAAATAAACGAATCAGTGAAAATACCTAAATAAAATTTCAAATATTAATTAGATCAATAGCGCCGTCGTTATTAATTACTGTGACTAGAGGCTTATGGTAACTGAAATAAGACACATGAACGTTGGTAGATATGTGGTCTCACAAATCTTACCCACAAATCAATACCCACGAATTATAAATAAAATCTATAATATAAATGTTATATAAATTTTAAATAAATATTATAATTAAACCCTTTGAAACCCTGAAGAAGGAGGAAAAAATCCTCCGAAACGTCGGTTTGAAAGGAAAGGAGGAAGGATTCCAATAAATTACACCTTATTTTATATGTGTTATTTTTTTCTTTCCTCACTACCTCTGGACTGCCTTCCATTACATTCAATTATAATTAAATTTAAAATAAGAATTATATATAATATAATATATATAATATAATATGTATGATATATCTAAAATAATAACAATAAAGTATAAATATAACATAAGTATATAATATAAAAAAATGAATACTTATAGTGATTGTCTAATTATCTAAGTTTAACCATAATACGTTAGAGAAAGACGTATCAAATTATAGGGTTGAATTGTATATGATATATATAAATAAAATCATCATTTAATTTTTGAGATTAATTAAATGAAAATTTCTAAATGTCAAGTAATAAAGTTTCATTGAAGGAGACAATGAAAGAATGTGTCTTCTGCTGGAATTCCAGCAGAAGACACACTCTTTTATTGTCTCCTTCAATATATAAAAATTCTGCTACTCTCGGCAAAAACTTTCAATTTAATAAAGTTTCAAATGTTTTAAAAAATAAATAAGCACTCGACAGGGATGGAATCTGTCATGTTGCATTTATATATAATAATAATAATAATAATAATAATATAATATATTTATATATATAATATAATAATAATATTTTTTCGATTAATTTTTCAATGTCAATTTTAAAATCCGCGCCTAAAAAATGTTTGAATGATGTTGCCCTTTTTCACCATCAGAAGAGTGTGCGTACGAAAAACGTAACGCTGTCATTCGTTGACTGAATTTTACTACCCATAATTTTCCATACCGGTCTCCTTATATGCAAATCGATTCTTACGGAGTAAACTCCAAAAATTTCAAAAAAAAGTTGCTTTATGAAATAGATATATAAAGAAACGTTTTTTTTTAATTTGTCCATCCGTCAGGTAGCTATATAGTTCTACATACAATTTTTATAAATTTTATACACACCAAAAAACATCCGATTCTTAATAAATACGAAAACTGGTTAGTTCTTAACCTAACCACATGAAAGATTTTAACCTTTCATTCATAAATTAATTCCTTTGAATACATTGTAATAGACTGATGAAGAGGGCAAAGCCCTCGAAACTATAGTCTCGTTATAAATAAATAAAATTTATAATTCCAGCAGAAGACACACTCTTTTATTGTCTCCTTCAATATATAAAAATTCTGCTACTCTCGGCAAAAACTTTCAATTTTCTAGTTTTTCTTTAGGGGTCATCAATAAATTACGTCACAGGAATTTAAAGATTTTTAGACCCCATTCCTCCTGTGTCACAACTGTCTAATTTTCTTTGAGCCCCCTCTGTATTGTAACGTCACACTAATACTTTAAATACCCTATAATTTAATTATTGTATAATTTTTTTTATAAATTAATCTCAACTAAAGGAATTTTATATATTTTAAGTTTAATTTTTTAAACTTTTTAATTTGACTTTTGTGAAATCACAATTTTTATGATCCCCGGGCTCTGTATCACATTTTGTCACAAATCTGAGAGGACCCCCCCTTACTTGTGTGACGTAATTTATGGACGGCCCCTTATCGTCAAATCAACTTTTTTTTCATTTTTAATGTTCCAAAGATTTAATATTTATAGGGAGAAATTCTCACGAAACGTTTGGATTTTAATTAAGATTTTTTCTTTAAAAAATATATATATACCATATATTCTTGAAAATTTTCTGTATTTTTTTCAAAAACTTTCTCTGTATTAATTCTATCTCCCCATTTAATTATTAATCTTCTTCTTATCATGACAATTTGAAGACTTACAATCTGTTTCTATCAGCTCCTCCAATAGTCCAGATTTCCCATTCGTACAAGGATATTTTCTATACACATGTATTCAGCAACATATTTCTATTTTCCAAGCAAATTAAAGATGTCCATAATTTTCCAAGCTTAAAACCTAAATATCAACAAGCAAAAAAAAATGAAAAATTTTGATTGAACCAAATCCTTCATTGAGAAGCCGAATCATATTGAAAATGCTTGGCCTTTTAGCCTGCCAATGTGGACTTTTTAACCTCCCAAACAATTGGTCGCCTTATGTTTTAAGTCACTACTTCCAGATGGCAGCGCCCGTAGGGTAGACCTACGATATCAGTAGCATAACTTGTAGGCGGTACTGAAATACTCTCTTGCTACTCTGGATGCAATTCAGAAACGAGCCGTCAGCCTAATTGACGATTCTACCCTCACCGACTCCCTCGACTCGCTGGCTCATCGAAGAGATGTCTCTGCCCTTTCCCTTTTCTATAGATACTATCACGGCAGGTGCTCTGATGAGATAAAATCAATAATTCCCCCCAAAGCATGCTTTGCACGTAGCACGCGTTTTGCCGACTCCCAACACTCTCTCGCGGTCAAACTAGAAAAGTGCCGGACCACTTCATTCGCCAATACATATATCCCCATGACTTCAAGGAACTGGAACTCTCTTCCAGTCTCTATCTTTCCCAGCACCTATAATCTTCAAACCTTCAAAACCGGAGTGCATGACAACTTACGTCTACACCCTCTCACTTAATCAACTTTCTCATCTCTTCGGTAATGCAAGGGTCTTTCGAGATCCATAGGGGCTGCATCTTTACTGGTGCACCCCTTCGATTGCATTAAAAAAAAAAAAAAAATTCTAGGCGTCCACAGATTTAAGTGTGCGTAGGACCAAAGATTTAACCCCCCCCCCCCCCACACACACACACACACACACACAACACACTCTTTTTGGGTGGTCAGTATTTGAATTTTTAGTTTTCTAGAGGCCCACATAGTAAGTGTACAAAATTTGGTTCAGGTAGTAAGATTTTTGCCCCCATCTCCATTTTGGGTGTTTGGTTTTTGTAACACATTGTATTGTCTCGGGAACTAAATTTGAAATGAAAATTTCAGCTCGATCGGATAATAAAAGGTGAGTTGAAACAAATATCGATCCAGAAAAACATCATACGAACTTTGCAAGTTGAATAAAAACTTGTAATTACAAAAGTATTAATAAAAAATAAATAATAACTAATTAACAAGAGATAAGCTCTAGTCGAAAATAAGGACATAAAAAGCTGATTCCGACTAAATTTTTAAAAATAAAAAATATATACTCTTTAGAACGACTTTCTTCTCTGTAGAAAAAAAATTATGGGTGTTTGGAACATTGCTTCTAATATCTAGGGCCGATAGATGTTCTTACAGAAATGAGAACAGAACATGGGCTGATAAAAAAAAGGAATTTAGAATATTTGCAGATAAAAGAGCAGTGGCAAGAAGGATTGTTCATGGTTTGATATCAATGTCTCTTTTTAGAGGAGCGGCATCGAAGAAGAATTTAAAAATGCCAATCTTCACTTTCGTGTGACCCCAGTGCTGTAGTCGTATATTTTATATATATATATATATATATATATATATATATATATATATATATATATATATATTGAATTTGAGAAAATTTGAAAAGATTAATTTATTTTAAAACTGTAGACGGTACTAATAATTTAATGAATTTATTAAATAATAATCAGAAAAAAATACATAACTAATTGTAATAATGTATGATATCGGAGGAGTCTCTCGTCCCCGAAAAACTTCTCTCAATTTGAATTATAAATAAGAAAAAAGAATCTATTTTATCAATTTTATTTATCTCAGATTCACAATAGTTTGCCTTTATAATAAAATAATAGCTAATAAAATTATTTATTTAAAATAAATACTACGATAATATAGTTTTGCTCTGCCCTATCTCTTGGATCAGTGGTTGCCAGCCCAAGCCTTTTTCTATATAATATATCATTTTTATTAAATTATTTTATTTTATTTATTTATTATTATTATATATTTCCCTTGGACAGCCCATGTTACAAATAAAAATGTGTTACAACGCCTAAATAAAGAAATGGAAATCATGACTACAATCAAGGAAATAAAATTGGAATATTTGGGACACATAATGAGAAATAAAGAACGATATCAGCTCCTTCAGCTTCTACTACAGGGGAAGGTAATGGGAAAGAGAGGACCGGTCAGAAGACGCATCTCTTGGCTTAAAAACCTAAGAACTTGGTTGCTACTTCCACTACGGGTCTATTTAGAGCCTCAGTAAATAAGATTATAATTGCCAGAATGATCGCCACCGTCCGGTAACGGACAGGCACTAGAAGAAGAAGATATATTTCCGTACGTTTAAATATATTAATTTATGTATATTGTTAAAAGATATATAAATACTGAGGACTGAATGTAACAAAAACCTCCGCTCATGCCGGGCAGCTATGCCGACTGCGACCCAGTTTCTCGATATAAAGCGATAAAAAGAATTATAAATGAGAAAGAAATATATCTTATTTTATTGATTTCATCTATCTGGAGGTTCACAGTATCTGTCTAATATAATAATATAGCATTTCAATTAAAAATTTCGTACTTTAAAAGCAATTGTATGAAGTTATTCAATTTCTTCTCTCCGGGAGAGTATCAACTAGAAATGGGAAAAAGTTTTATTTTTTCTCATTAGATATTTATTCAAATCTATTGAAATTTCATATCTGTGTGTTATTATCATTTATCTTTTATATCAAATAATTATTATTAGGAAATTTTCATTTTAAAGGGTAGTTTATATGAAGTCCAATTTGAAAAAAACGCTAATAGCTCCGTTGAAATTTTTTTTAAAAATATCAAATTAATATATATTATAATTAAAAAAAATTTAAAACAATTTATTATTAATAATTTAATACAATTTTGAATGAAATCGATTCATCACTTTTTGAGAAAATGGTCAAAAACCATCTGACCGTCAAAAAAAAACGATGTTTTTTGAAAGAACGAGATGCCTTTGAAAAAAGTTAAAAAAGTTCTGTGAAACGAAACATTGACTTGTGACTTGGAGGTGAATTTTAAAAAATTTCTAAAACGGCCTTTCATAGACGGTTTTCGGAGTTTTTGACGATTTTCTCTAAAAGTACCCAATAGATTTCGTCCAAGATGGAATCAAATTATTAATAATTAATTGTTTTATAATATCTATTATGTCCAAATTTTAAAAAAAAATTTCAATGGAGTTATTATCGTGTTTTCAAATCGGTCTTCAAATAAACTACCCTTTAAAATAAAAATTTCCTAATAATAATTATTTGATATAAAAGATAATTGATAATAACACAAATATATGCAATTTCAATAGATTTGAATAAATATCTAATGAGAAATAAAACTTTTTCCCATTTCTAGTTGATACTCTCCGGAGAGAAGAAATTGAATAACTTCATACAATTGCTTTTAAACTAAGAAATTTTTAATTGAAATGAAATGAAATATATTATTATATTAGACAGATACTGTGAACCTCCCGATAGATGAAATCGATAAAATAAGATATATTTTTCTCATTTATAATTCTTTTTGTCGCTTTATATTGAGAGCCTGGGTCGCAGTCGGCATGGCTGCCCGGCATTAGCGGAGGCTTTTGTTATCAATTCAACAATTCCATTCAGTCCTCAGTATTTATATAACTTTTAACATTATACATAAATTAACATATTTAAACGTACGGAAATATATAAATAAAATAATTTAATAAAAATGATATATTATATAGAAAAAAAGCCTTGGGCTGGCAACCACTGACCCAAGACTCACGGGGCAGAGCAAAACTATATTATCGTAGTATTTATTTTAAATCGAGTAAATTAAGTACAAAATAATCTAATACTTAATCAAAAAGTGTGTGGCACTTTATCGAAATTAATTAAAAGTTTCTGCGTTCCACACTTTTTTACATTATTTTGTACTTTTTAGAAGCATGTTTTTTAGTTTTTTTTAATATAATTTATATAGATATAACATACGTATATTGAAACGTATGCTTACAAAAATTACTATCAAAAAGAGAAAATTGTATCTGTGAATAATAAAAATTTGATTTTAATTTCATAAATAATAAATTATCATTCATATATTTCTTAATATGAGATTTACCAAACGTTTGTTAACTAATCAATATACATATTAGATTTAAATAAATAAATAAAAAGTCTTAACGAAGGTTGTAGTGCCTCTTTCTTCTTTGGAAAGAAGAAACTGTTCGCGACAAAAAAATAATGTTTGGAAAAATCTTGACTTAAGTATGTGGTTTTTGAAATGAACGATTCAATTTTATGTCGGGATACATTTGTTGCAGAGTTGGCACGCGGATTAGACAGCCCTGATCTAGGGTATGCTGCAAAAAACAAACAAAATTGAACTGACCCTCTAATATATAAATATATACAGGGTGTCCAGTATCACAACGATAAACCATGAACACGGGGTAGGGCAATTTACGGCGGTCCTGAATATTATTTTTTTAAATAAAATCTCATATTTTTCGAGTTATAGGCATTTTTTTGTAAATGGTAAAAATCGCTACCCTGTGCTAAATAATAAGATGCTGTGGCTACAAATTTAAATATTTTATTATTCTGATTTTTGTTACGCAATCCTGAATAATCCTGCTATTGACCAGAATTCAAAATAAAACCATACCTAAGCACTATACTTTTGGATAAAACAAATATTTTCGCCGGATTTATGTTTTAAAAAATTTTCATCAGCCAACTTTGAATCATCTTTAATGTAAAACAGTCTAGTAAATAAACAAGCCAAGTAATTTAAAAAATTGGTCCATTTGGTCAAGATTTCAAACTGGTACATCACTTTACTTACTTACTTCTTTAGAAAAAAATATTGATATTTTTTGGCAAAATTAACTAATTTAAAATCCTATTTTGATAGTTTTTTTAATATGTTTATCAATTATGTCACATCTTAATTGAACTAATCTTTGACTATTAATGGCATTATTAATATACCTATTATAGTATTAATGTCTATAATAGCCAAAGATTAGTTCAATTAAGACGTAATTGATTAACATATTAAATATAAAAAACATTATCAAAATATGACTTTAAATTAGCTAATTTTGACAAAAAATACAAATATTTTTTTCTAAAGAAGGAAGTACAAAGTGATGTACCATTTTGAAATCTTGACTATATGGGCCAATTTTTTAAATAACTTGCCATACTTGTTTACTAGACATTTTTACATTAAAGATGATTCAAAGTTAGCTGATGAAAATTTTTTAAAACATAAGTCCATAAAAATATTTTTTTTCTACAAAAGTATAGTTACTTACTTATGGTTTTATTTTGAATTCTGGTCAATACCAGGATTATTCAGAATTAAAAATTATAATAATAAAATATGTAAATTTGTAGCCACAGCATCTGGATATTTAGGGCAAGGTAGCGATTTTCACAATTTTTTAAAAATGCCTAAACTCGAAAACTTTGAGACTTTTATTAAAAAAAATGTTATGTTCAGGATCGTTAAAAATTGCCCTGTTCACGGTTTATCGTTCACAACCTGTATTTATGATGACATTTTTTAGTGCGTTAAATCCTAGCTCTATTTAAAGTATTTCACCATATGGTTTTTTTTTTGAAATTTAAATAGAATATTAATTAAATACGTCTGCATCGATTGGTGCCAAAAGGAAATTTATGAACAATATAATTCCGGAGATATTAAATTCCAAAAATACAGTTTTTCAGACTCTTATAAATTGCACTATACGGGATATCGGAAAGTTTACATACATGTTTAATTATAATTAAGAAACTCTTACGATTGTTATAAGAAACTAAACCAACATTAAACAATAACTAATACATTTTTTAAGAAAATTTTAATTATATAGTTACAACACAGTTTCTGAGATAATAATTTCTTTCTGAGATAATAATGAATAAATAATGAAAAATGTATAATGAAAAATTTATACTAAAAATAAGCTGGCAACAACGCATGATTTGACCTAAAAATTGGGTTAACTTTAGCAATGTTTTTAGTGTTGTTGACGTTTTTTCGCTTCAGCCATTGTCGCAACAGCTTTCAATCGCTTATTAAGAACTTTTTGTTTTATAAATCTCCTTTTATAATGTACTTTATCTGAAATTTCTATGATAAAATATATACAAGCTCGGACAGAGTTGCAAGATTTGTCAAACGAGCACGGGATTGGCTAGTAGTGGTGCATAAACAGCAAAAAGTTTTGGCCTTATGAATTATGAATCCTTATTGTCTGTTCTATATACTCTAGAATTAGCTTTTTGCTAGTATTGTCGCGAAACAACTACCTTAAAACTTAGAACTATCGTATCAGTATTTTTCCTAGTTTTGTTGAGTTCATCCTTTCATTGGCAATCTAGGATGGAAAGGCAAATTTGAACAGACACCGAGCGAGTCTCTCCGGGATTGTTATCGGAGCCCGCCATCCAATATGGACTCGCAACTTCTGCTTGATTTGTTTTCTTATTTCATTTCGGCTGGTTCTATTTAATTTGTTTCCTTCGTCTCTATCTCTATACTCGTATTCTAGTATCATGAAAGTGAAGGGCTGGTCGCCGGAGGAACAAACAAAGCCCTGGCGCCCTTAAATTGGTCCGATGGCGCCCGACATCTGCATTTCGTTCTCCTCGCCCTTATCTCGAGGCTCTCCTCTCCAAACGAAAGCTAATTCACCACTCACAATAATTAATTCGAAAATAGATGGGGTGTTTAGCAATTTATATTCAAAAAGACATTTTTACCAAATGCATATTTAAGATAAGTTTTAAGAGGGCTGCGAAATAGTGTTAGAACATTTGAGTTCGATATTTTATTAAAAGCTGAGATATTTCAAAAGAGAAATCGATGAGGCTGTCCTCTGCTTGATGGACATAAACATATACATATATTTAAAGGAATCGTAGGGAGTTGGACAAGACTTTAAATTAAATTAAATACAAGTTTTTGATTAAATATGCCATACGTTTCGTTGCTGTTTTGCAACTTCTTCAGTGGCTCATTTATTAAACTTATTTGTCAGGGTTTTTACTACGAGAAAAAACATTTCAAACAATATTCTTTTTTCTATCACAATTCATTCAACTCATCAACCAACATAAAATATAAACTTTTTAATTGTTTTTTGTCAAAAAACTAAAATAATCAAATTGAATAAAGAATTTTTTTTTTATTTATTTTAAGATGTCACTAAGAAATTGTTTAAAAAGTTTATATTTTATTTTGGTTGATGAGTTGAATGAATTGTGATAGAAAAAAGAATATTGTTTGAAATGTTTTTTCTCGTAGTAAAAAATTCTGACAAATAAGTTTAATAAATGAGCCACTGAAGAAGTTGCAAAACAGCAACGAAACGTATGGCATATTTAATCAAAAACTTGTATTTAATTTAATTTAAAGTCTTGTCCAACTCCCTACGATTCCTTTAATTATTAATCATGGACACTAATAATGAAATATATACATATATATTCCAAATATAAATATGTATATGTTTCAGGAAAAACTCCTTTTTAGTAAGAATGGGCTCTTACTAGTTAAAACGAGTTTCACTGAATACCTATGTGGTAACTAGAGTTTACCGATGTTGGTTGAGTTTGGTTCAAAGGTCTAGAATCTTCATTTTTGACCTTTTGCCTCATTTTGGGAGTTTATTTTCAAAATTTATTAAACTAATATTTCAAAAATTAGAAGCAAAGTAGTAGAGAATGTAACATTTTCGTTTAAAAAAATTTGAAAATAAACATCCAAAATGAGGCGGAAGGTCAAAAATGAAGATTCTAGACCTTTGAACCAAACTCAGCTAACATCAGTAAACTATACTTGCCACAAAGTTATTCAGTGAAAGGCGTTTTAACTAGTAAGAACATGTTCTTACTAAAAACGGGTTTTTACTGCAAAATATCTACAATATATATATTTATTTGAAACTATAGTTTCAAAGGTTTGACCTTCATCATCAGTCTTTTTAATTATAGTTATTGGATAAAAAATACTTGGGAGGTTTCACATTAAGATATAAAAAAATAAAACAAATTTATTTTTGGAGAATCTTTAATCTCATTTTAATTTTTAATTAATTTAATTATAAATATTTTATCCGCTATTTCTCATGGAATCACTTAACAGATTGGAATAGTAAATTCGTCAGCAAACAATATCAGTGAAATATTTATTCTAACTGATGGCTGTATTCAGAGTGTCTGTTTATTCACAAAGAGAAACAAAGAGGTTGTCCTCTGCTTGATTCAAATAAACATACACACATATATATCGAGATGATATATCTCTATATATATATATATTATTTATTTGTTTGTCTGTTTATTTTTTGTAATATAGTAAATTAATTATTAAATGTTATCTCTGTATAAAAACAAAGATAAAAATCTTTTAATTGCTAAAGAAAAGTCACATCCCAGATTGTTGATTAATTTGAGCCAAGAATATGTTAAATAATGATGTTTTGTCTTAGGTAAAGTGAAATTGTTTTTGATAAATAGTGATAAAATGAGCCATTGAGGAAATCAAAATAAATAGACGAAACGTCTGGCCCATTTAATAAAAAAAAACTCTGTGTTTTTAATTTTATCCAATTCCCTATTATTCCTGTTACAAATTTACTATAGATACGAATAATGCAACATTAAATATTAAAATTATTTTTAGTGATAGAATTTTAGTACAAAAATGTGAAAACAAGGGATATTCAGAATTAAAAACTTGAACAAATTTATTAATATGTTCCTGTGGTAATGTTAGATATTATGAAACGATAGTAATCAAATAAAAACTCACAAATTATAATATATCATGATTTCTTCGAAACTATTCAACTAATAACTTAAAATTAGTTAGGAAGGTTAAGTTCAAAAAGTAAATGCGTGGTAAGATATTTTAAAAGTGTAAAACAAGAAAAACATTATATATAATATATTTGGATTATTCTTTTAGATCTTGAAATTAAGGTTCATACAAAATTCCAAGTTTCTAGGCTCATTAATTAGTTCTGTAGAAATCTTGGGCGAACCGGATGAGAACTTGAATTTATAAGTTTTTACATTGTTTCACTTCTTTAAAATTTGAATTAAGTATTATAACAACATGATGACTATGAATATACTTCTTAAAACAATTTTAGTCCCTTCATACTTATTATTATGTTGAGCTTTATTTACCGACCAGAAGAGTTAACTGCCAGAGCTTTTGTTTGGCCTCTATAGCATCTGACAAATCTGATTATTGTATTTCTTATTATGTATAAGCCTCTGTGGTAAAAATTGTAAATATTTAGCATATATGTGTGCCTTATAGCATAGATATATAATAATACTTGTGATGAACTATTAATGAGTCTTAAAATAAAATAATTTATTAATAATTAATCCAAAGTGTGTTTATTTGCTATGCTTTTATCATAATTTCGGCTTAAATTATCAATAAAATCATTAAAAAATAAATTTCCTATATTTTTGAACTGAAAGATCTGATTGTAGAGTCCAAAATCTACTCAGTTCTTTAATTTTAAAATAAAAAACATTTTGACACCAGAACAAACTTTCTACGTCTTTCCAAAATTGCGTTATCGTAGATATCGGAATCGAGACAATGGTAAAAAATTATTTTTCTATAAGTTTCAGACATTTTTATAAGCAATGAGCAATAAAAAAATTTAGGGAGAGGATTATTAAATTCTACAAAGATAGGAGATAGTAGGTATGTTTGTAAATTTATTATAAAAATCTTGAATTATTAGGATAATTATTACTAAATTAAAAAAAAAATGAATCAAATAGGGAAGTTTTAGAATAAAATATTAATAATATTTTGAAATCCTACCTTTGGCCGATAGATGAACAGAGAGATTCCTCGGAGAGCACGAAGAGATAAACGTTTCGGTCACCGAAATAGGAACGAACGTTATCGAGACTGAAAATCAAATAAAAATAACATTGAATGAATTCAATTCTAGGAGAGGAATATAATATAAGTTTATCATAACATTAACAAATTAAAAATAATATTTTCTGCCTAATTATGTATTTATTTCATTATAGCGAATCATAATTACAAAGTTAATTGATAAATAATTACCCGTTTCAATCAATTTGATTGCTAAATAATCTTGTATTAAGAAAGGATTCACTTAAAGACCACTCCTATTGAACATTTGCTATCAACTGAGAACAAGAGACTCGAGTGAAAGAAATTATCTTATCGAATTCAGGGAATCGAACTCGTTGCCTTCAGTTGATATTAAAGAAAAATGAATTGAGAAATAAAATATGACCATCGTTAACATTTATAAAATAAAATAATTATTTAAAATAATATGAAGATCAGTAGCGTGCGGTCCATGGATGCTGTGGATGCGGAGCAGCTCTAAAATTTTAGAGTATTTTAATAAATATATAAGGTCGACTTCAAGATTCCAGGTCGATCTTTAAATTTTCGAATTATTATCCGTTATTTTAAATATTTCAATAAAAAACATTTTTTTTTGTTTTGAAAAGTATGTATATTGTTCTCGAAATGAAATATATTTTTCGCATAGTTTTAAGCGGGAATTAAAATGAATCATTTTCCGAAATGGGTGCTGATAGAAGGTTTCTAGTCCCTGGCTGGTATATTTTCCAGTTCAAGCATGTCAAAGACAAGTTCAGACAAGTTTTAGTCGGATAAAAATTGTTCTCTCTGAGAAACTATTAATATTGAAATAATACAAAAAAAGAATAAATAAAGATGATTCGAGAATTTCTGGACTAATCCATTTTTAAGAATTCTCAATATATAAGATCCGAAATAACTAATAGTGCTATAAACAAGTCATAGCTCGTTGGTTATAGCAATAAAATTAGGAGATATTTAAGATTTTCTTATAGCACAGGCTGATTCATTATGGAAGATGGTCGATTTCCATCTGTGTGGAATCACAAGAATTAATTTGTCCTCACTCACACAAATCAGTATCCGTTTAGGGCAAAGATCCCAAAATATATATATTTTTTTAATCTAATGTTAAATTTGAAAAATTTGAAAATGATGCCGATTCTATGAAATTGGTTTATAGTGGAACATATTAAACACAGGAATTATTTAACGGATTATAGTGGTGTTTCACAAAGTGGAAATAAAATTAAAAAAATTAAAAAATCTTTTAAATTATTTTGAAGATTTTATTATTTATTTCTATACATATTTCGGGCTATGAACCCTTCATCAGGAGATTTAACAAAAAACTGAAACATTCAATTTTTGGTTAAACTTCCTGATGAAGGGTTCATAGCCCGAAATATGTATAGAGATAAATAAAAAAATCTCCAAAATAATTTAAAAGATTTTTTAATTTTTTAATTTTATTTTCACTTTGTGAAACACCACTATAATCCGTTAAATAATATTATATTGAAAAAATCTAAAAAAATGCTTTTCGATTCAAAAATCTGATCCGGGTAGTACTATTTCTAAATTGATAAATAAAATTTCTGCTTGTATTAATTTAAGAGATAATACTTAGAAATAGCTTCGAAATCTTTGCAAAAACAACAACAAATAAAATATTCATAAATGGACTGAATTTAGTACAGAACATATTAATAAATTGCACATGTGTGTTAAGTTCAGTTTTATTAGCTTAAATAAATCTCAGACAGAAAATTTTCAAATCCCCCAAAATTTGTCACAAACCCACAGACTCTTGAAAAAGTATTCACTTTGTCTTTCAATTCACTACCTTGTACGCTCATGGATTATCATGTTGGGAATTTTGGCCGCTCCTATATTTACCTCGATGGTCATTGCAGAAAGTGAAAAATAGGGATGAAATTTTAAACTAAAATATGATTAAGATAATGAGGCCCTTGGAGACTCTCTTCTCGTTAGGACAGCCTAATTATATCTTTTCCGTCAAAATGTCTTCTTTAGAGTATTCTGGTCTTTTAATTTCAAATGATTTTTCAAACCGAACCCTAGTAAGACAAAGTTCGAAACTATATAGAGTTTCTGGACTCGTACTCACTTTAGTCTGCAACTTTGTACATAATATAAATAGATTTTTGAAAAGCAAGTCTGTGATTTTTACATTACCATTCAGGGTATGGTCAAATATTATAATAGTGCATGAAAAGTGTTTTTTTTTCTTGGATTTTCCGAAGTAACTCAAAAAAGTCAATAATTGAAAAATTTATGATGAAGTCTATATTTAGGCTAATATTTAGGAAATTTTTGGAAAAACAATCTCGGATAAATAGAAAAAAAATCTCAAAAAAGGCGGAAACGAATTTGATGAAAAAAATTTAGGAAAACCATAGCTTTATTGTCTACGAAAAATCTTAAATGAGTGAACATAAAAGAATTTATTACTTTGTCAAATATGTACATATAGTATTTTAGTACGTTACCAAATTTTGTGTAGGCTCTAGCTCAAAAAATAGTGTGAATATCAAAGCAAAAGTTCACATGTATCTTTTGTGTATTCAGATTAATAATTGATTAGATTTTGATTGAAATCAAAAGATAAATTAAGGAGGGGACTCGAAAAATTAAAATCATAAAATTTTCAAACTAGAATCAAGAAAAATGAAATTTACTATAAAAGAGACCTATAATAAAAAAGATTCGAGGACTAAAATTGAGATGGGGAGGGTTAAGGAAAATTCAGCTATCAAAACTCCTAGACTCTTTGATAGATTTGTACGAAATTTCGCATATCCTCGCTTTAGAGAGTAAACCTTCTAACTCACAACAATGAAATTTTACAGGGGAGAGAAAAAACAAAAAAAATTTAATATTGTGGTTATGGAAAAAAATATTTTTCACATTTTTTTCTACAACTTACTATCGTAATTTTAAGTAGCAGTTTTACTTGGACGATGCTGCATCTCTTTTTCTTTCGAACGGTATTAAAATGTCATATTTGATAAATAATGGAGTTAGCATCTTTACACTCTAAGCCGACGATATACGACCTTAGCAGAATGATACACTATGTGAAATTGATATTGAACCAAAAAAGAGGACGGTTCAAAAATAATTTAAAATAATAAAATTTCCAAATAAAATAGGAAGAAAGCTGATATTTATATTATTGGGTGCGTGCGAAAGCTCGTGCGGAGTTTGTGAGTAAAAGTCACACAGCGTTTAGGCAAACAAAAATCTTTATTCAATCAATGATATATTCTCCATCGTTTTCTATAATCTTTTTCCAACGTTCTGGCAGCATACGGATGCCTCGATCATAAAAACTGCGCGGTTTAGATTCGAAGAACGAAGACACGCCGTTTTTTAAGGCCTCCAAAGAGTCAAAGTTTTTTCCATTTAAATAATTTTTCAATGACCGGAACAAGTGATAGTCAGATGGTGCGATATCAGGAGAATACGGTGGATGCGTTAGGACATCCCATTTCAGCCTCTTCAGCTTGCACAGCGTCTTTTTCGAAACGTGTGGTCTGGCGTTGTCCTGATGAAAGATGACTCCCTTCCGATTTGACAAAATCGGACGTTTCTCTTTGATTTCTCGATTCAAATTGGTTAATTGGCGACAGTACTTGTGCGAATCAATCGTTTCGCCAGCAGGGAGAAGCTCAAAATAGATTATGCCCTTGCAATCCCACCAAACTGAGAGTATCACCTTCATCGTCTTCAAGGTTAAATTCTCCGCGCCGAAATTTAGCAAACCATTTTTCCACAGTTCGTTTAGATGGTGCTTGATCCTGATAAACATCTTGAATGTTGTTCACGGCTGCGGCAACGTTTATTCCCTTCCGAAACTCGTAAAGCATAACATGCGGTAAATGCACTTTATCGATATTCATTTTAAAGTGATATTTATCGAAGCAGTTTGTATGAAAACAAATGATTTTTTTTAATGAAAGCTGAAGACGTCACCTTTCCAAGGATATATAATATGTAGTGAGTAGGCATTAATGACAACACGTTACGACGCTCATAACTCCATCTATTGAAACTCAGCAGGAACTTTTGAACGCACCTATTAGAAGATTCTCATTTATAAGGAGATATCATAAATTGCTAATTAATCCAAAATTCTGAGTGGGTGGACTCTTTTGAATATGATTATATATTATTTTATTAAATATAAAAGGAGGAGCAGGTGAATGGTAAAGTCATCTGGATGGCCAAATCGGCTTATTTTTTATTTATTTTTTCTCAATAATTGGAGTAAATAATTTTCGAAAAGCAACAAGTAGCATTTACCTGATTTAGAGATTCCGAGTCAGTGCCACCATCTCGCACTCGAAAGCTTAACTATCTAAAAACAATGTGAAATAGCCTCTTATGTTTGAATTGAAATTCAAAATTTTCTCACTAAAATTTAAATTGAATTTAAAATGAACAACGGTACTTCGTTTGGGAGTTTTGTTCTTCTTTTAGAATAAACATATAGACATATAGTGTTTTGCTTTATAAATTTGATTGCCAATGGAATCTTAAAATTAGAAGAAAAAGTAAAAACATACTTTTATTTAAGACTCGTTAGACGTTCTTTGAAAATTTTGGTAACCAATAATCCCCTCCTTCGTAAGATTTTCGAACGCTTTATATCTATTCTAAGTCAAATGGAATAAGAATCAAAATAAAACTTTACGGTAACCCCTTAATGTTACGCAGCTTTCAAGAAGAGGGGACGAATCGATTGCCTATATTCAGGCGTTTAGTGCATAAGGGGCTAGAATTTTTCTTTAGGAATAATCTAATTGTTTTCAAATATTCCTTAAGAATAATCATACAAATTTAAATATAGGTATAATATATCTATACGTCTATGTATGAGGCGTTCAGAGGCGAATGCGATTAAGTCTATAAACCAAAAAATTTGTTTTTTAAATCTCAAATTCATTAGAAAACAATTTTAGAAGAAATAAAATGAAGGTTCTATTGATGAAAACCAGAGGCAAGAGTTTGATTCAAAAATAATAAACATAATTTGTTGTTTAAGAATAATTTTACGAGAATTTTCCAAAAGTGGTCTTTGGAATCATATGAGCTTCTGAACTAGTCATTTATATACAAATTTATAGTTACTGCCTGTGAATTCAAATTATTATTCTTTTCTAAAGCAACCAATTTTCTAGAAATAAAGAAATAATTTCTCTCGAAGCGTTTGGACATTCATTAATGTTTTGGAATTGTTTTTTTTTAAGGAATTGTATTTATTTTAAATAAATATAAATCTATATTTAATAATCAGTAGAGATTGTATATATACGAAATATATATATTGAAAAAGAAAATTTTTTTATATCTTTTAATTTTTTAATTTTAATGTGAAATAAGTGACCCAGTATCCTTAACTCATAGTAAATCCATATAAAATAAAATATTTATTTACTCTTATCTTTATCTATATTTAAGTTTATTTGCTTCCTTTCATGAAAACTAAGCATAAACAACGGTTTACAGAATTTTGGTCTGTATGTGTATACAAAAGGTATAATTCGTAATTTGCACAGTTGAAATACTAGCTGCGAAGCCCAGCTTCGGCGGGCCTCTTGCTTGCCAAAGGGCTTCGCCTGGACCTCCTCTCCTGCATCTGATCACTCTCCACCACACCAATCCCCTCTGGTCCTTCTCCCCCGCTTCCGGTCACTCACCACCCCCATTTCAAGGCCCCCAGAGACCCACAGATTGTATATTCGACATTTGGTTGAGTTTGGTCCAAAGGGCTAGAATTTTCATTTTTTGACCCCCTCCCCTTTTGGGTGGTTAATTTTTCCATTTCAGAATATGTATTCTTATTCTTATTTTATTTTTTTTAATTTTATAATAGATAATTTAATAATATTTTAAAAATTATGATAAGAAATGAAATTCAAGAAAAAAATATATATATATATTTAGAATTAAACTTTAAAATAAATAAGCTAAATAAGCTGATGTGGACATCCACTTGACTTTTCCATACAACCTGGCCCCTCACTTATATTTAATATTTAATAAAATTGTTTATAATCATGTAGGGGAGGGGGGTTAGTTTTTGCATTTTTAGACTCCTGGGGGCCCACTGATTATTTATACAAAATTTGGTTGAGTTTGGTAAATGGAAAAGATTTTCATTTTTTGACCTTACACCCTCCCCTCCACCCCCATTTTGGGCGTTTAGTTTTTGCATTTTAAGACTTTGGGGCCCCACTGATTATATTTACAAAATTTGGTTGAGTTTGGTAAATGGCCAAGATTTTTATTTTTTGACTCCCCCCCTTCCAATTTTGGGCTGTTAGTTTTCGCATTTTTGATTATGTATTCCAAATTTGGTTGAGTTTGCTCAAATGGCCTAGATTTTTAATTTTTAACTCCCCCCCCCCCCCCCCACAACCCACCTTAATTTTGGGTCGATATGCACCAAAATCTAATCAGCTCTTAATCTCAATGGACCAAAACTACGTGTGAAATTTGATTTCGATATTCACACTAGTTTTTGAGCTAGCTTGTCCACAAAAATTTGGTAACGCACAGACTACCAGACTAACGGACATTTTGACAAAACAATTATTATCTCAAAAAATATAATTCTTTCGATGTTTATTAAGGAATTTTTGTAGACCGAAATTCCATGGTTTCGCTCAATTTTTTTTATCAAAATAGTTTCAGCCGTTTTTGAGATATTTTGAAAAAAGAAGGAAAAAAAACACTTTTTCATCCACGATTACAATACTTGACCATACCCTGTATGGTAAAGTAAAAACAAACAAATTTTATAAGGATTGACTCTAGAGAATAGGTTGAATTAGGGATTTTTGAGATATAATATTATATCAGGTGGTCTTTTTACAGGTTCGTGAAATTATATTCGAAAAGGCGGAAAGAAATTCCAGTCATTTCCCCCTGATAATATAATATGAACCTACTCTGTAGCTTCAAGGCTTATAAAATGTGTTTGTTTTTTAAATTTTAATTCGAAAAATACATTTTTTTCTCTAATTTAACTTCTTATCATTATTTTTAAAATATATATTAATTAAATTTTATTAAATTAAGTATTATAAAATCAAAATAAATAAATAATAATAATAATAATAATAATATAAGCCAGGAATATTATCTAATAAAGAGAAATTCTTAAATTTTTCTTTCAGTTCAATTTCTGATTACACTACCTACCATTTATATTCAATAAAAAAGTTTGGAAGTAAAATATTTATATCTAAACAAAATTGTGTCAAAATATGCCAAAATTGTGATTATTTTTCGGAAATCTTGATATATTTAATAAGGCTTGAGGATAGAGAGTAGTATGAATTTAGGGGTGTTTTAGATATTATATCAGGGGGAAACGACTGGAATTCCTTTCTGCCTTTTCGTATATATTTAGTTTCACAAAGAAGTAAGAAGCAAGCTGTTGCAAAGGCAGATATACTGAAATGACTTGAAATTTTAACTAAATCTGACACATTGGGGGAGTTCTGCCGGGTAAATTTAAAGAGGGTTATAAAGAAAATTGGAACTTTACGCACATCGTTGCAGAAAAAAGTATGTATGGTATTGTAGTCAGTTTATCCCTACTAGTGGGTGGTGCGAGCGGTGCCCCGGCACCAGGCGCCAAATGATAAAGGCGCCGAACGATAAAGATGCCGCTTGATAAAATCAAAAAAAGTCGAGTCTTTAAAAATTTGACTTAAATAAAAAAAATAATAATAATAATAGTAGGTTTCTCAGTGAGAGGTCAAATACATTAAGGCTCATAAGCAACAATCAGTAATAATCATTTTTATTATTATCATCATTTCCGTCCATAATTTGTATTAATTTGAAAGTTTATAATAGGAAAATAAAGACAAGTTTTTATGTGTGACTTTTTTATTTATCAGCCAACGTTTCGTCGACTTTGCCGACTTCTTCAGGGCTTCAAATAGTCATGTCAAACATTCGTCTAAATTTTCTTGTTATCTTCGTTACCATTGAAGTCCAACTTGTCATTAATTTCCTATTATAAACTTTGAAATTAATCATTTTTATTTTAGTCAATTGATTATCTTTAGTATATTAATTTTAATTTTATTAATTTCATTAAATATACTGTATTTTTGACAATTTGGAAAACAAAAAATAAGTATGCTGTAAAATTTACAACAATCAGATCAACAATAAGAAATATCCGATTTTACTTTACAAAAATAAGCAGGGAAAAGCCGAGAATTAATATTGCCGAAAATTCAAAATTCTTTTATTTAAACTTACCTTTCCGGGACAGTTTTCTATTTCAATTTATAAAAATATTCTTCAGTTTTTAAACTTTTTCAGTTTGCTGAGAAAAATAAATTTTCATAATCAAATATATTAAATCTTGAATATCGATATCTAAATCAGGCGACATTAAGCCGACTATATCGAAGGCTAAATCCACAAGTTATATGAACAATTGAACATCTAAGTATTTATTTAAAATGTTATTCAATTATTGTTTATATACCGGGTGAGTTTTTTTACTTTATTTTATCTTGAGACAGTCTTATAACTCAAAAGCATTATATGAAAAAAGTTTCAAATAAAAGTTTATTTATTTCAAGGGGGAATGTAAACTAAGCTATTCTTTCTTGACCTAGAACAAGCTTTCAAGGGTATTTCGAGGTCAAGATCTGTTTTTTAAATGAAAAATATATTTATTTTCAGTCATTTTAAGTCACCCGGTAAATTTGTTTCTGTAATACATTTTATTAATATTTTAAATAAACGTTCATTCACAAAAAACATGTTTTTTATTGTAATAAAAATTATAAGACGGGAGGGTGGAGGGCGCCATTTTATCCCAAAATCGCACTTTAGCCACTGGTATTACAAAAAATTATTTTATACTTTTTAATACATCTGGCAAAAACTTATATATTAAAACAGTGATTCTCAACCTTTTTTTTGATGCGGCACACTTTTAACAATTTCAAAATTTGGCGGCCCAGTAACAATAAGATTTTAAAATAAAAATAATTTTGTCAAAAAAAATTATTATTAAAAAAGACGAATCATATATATATTACCTTTGAATACGTTTTATTTAAGTTTGAGGACATAGCAAATATATAAATTTATAAAGTCAACCACACAGCAAGCAAGTAAATATCAAGCTGAACTACACTCGCCTTCATCTAAATCGACCCAACCCCTAAGCGCTCAAACAAAGTCGTTTTTTTAAAAATGGCCAAGCCGATATATATATATATATATTTAAAGCTCATTTATTTAGCTTTACATTAAATTGTGTGATCTGAATGACTGAACTGGAAAAAATAATATCTCATTAGATAAAAGAACATACAAAATAATTATTTTTATTGTTTGCATTTCTAAAATTTGGCGGCACACTTCAAGAATTTCGCGGCACACAAAAGTGCCGCGGCACAGTGTTTGAGAATCACTGCCTTAAAAATATATTTTTATTCAATTTAAATCTGAACGCACACCCCCTATTAGCTTCTTATTTTACCCTGACGTTCTACTACCCCTGGTAGAGTGCGTCTCTTGGCGTGGGCGTCTTCGTGGTCGATAGAGGCGCCGCTAAAGGGGTTAAATGGGATCGATAGAAGCCGGTGGGATCAGGCTTTTGCAGCCAGAGCCGTGCAGTCGCAAGTCGGCCCGTGTGTGCCGTGCGTGCGTGTGTGTGCGTGTGTGTGTGCGTGTGCTCCGGCCATGCAGCCACCGCCGAGGAAGGTAAGAAAAACGCCGTCCATTTCGGCATAAACAAGCCAAGCAAAAATCACACCGAAACGCACAAATGCCAATTTGATTCAATTCATAATCCTGGAATTGTTATTAATTGTTACATTTTGTTATATTGTGTTACTTCACTATCTTTTGCATCTTACATTACTTATTGTCTTTTAATTAAACGTTAGATAATCTCAATTTCATTTTACTCCTATCCTTGGATTTAATTGACCACAACTTAAGTGAATATCGAACATTTAATTGATCGAGATTATTATTTGAAACACACCTCTTTTTGTTAATCCCGTTTTTGAGTCGTTCAGCCTATTCGTTTGAAATTACTAAGTATTTTTAAATAGAAGAATAGAATAAAGAATTGATTTAGTTTCCACAAATGCAAAAGATGGAATTGTTGTATAAGAAACTTTAGAATGAAAAATTATTTATAACGTTTGATTTACTATTCTCTCTGACAAGAATCGTATGAATCCAATTTTTTGACGAGATCATATCATTGATCTCGAAATAACTCTAATTATAAAATAGTACTTTTACCATAACATTTAAAACTTTTGACAATTTTCTTAAAGATGTCAAGTCTTTTAGATAACTATCTCTAGAAATTTTTATAGTATGTATAAAAATAGAAATCTTATGAGAAATCTAACCTTTTAAAAATGAAAAAAAACGCAAATCTAAATTTGGAGCCAACATAAACTCAATTAATTTGCTTCACTTAGAATATAATTAAAATCTTAAATTATCTTTTTCTAATATTATATAAATAATATATAGTACGTATTATAAAATAAACATATAAGTGCATGTGTATTCTAGATATTTTATTTTCTAGTAATTTTGTAACTAATCAGAGTTTTAGAAAAGTTTCATTTTTACAAGTTTTATTTATTATTTTTTACGTAACAAAAACTTATTGACGTAAAAACGCGAAAAATGAAACAAGCGTTCATTACGTGCACTTACTTTTCTTTGAAAAAATAAATAGAAAAGTGAAATAATTTTGAAAATATAATTCTGTCTCAATATTAAATTAAAATAAAATTTATATTTAAGTATGAATTATTGAGTTTATTTTACTGCTATTTTAAGACTACCCTCCTTGATGATATAACTATTCGTATAAATATAGACTTAATATTATTTCATACTTATTATATTGATTAAACTATTTTTGAAAATGAGGGACAAATTCAAATTCTTGATTTTTTTTTCGAGAGCAATTTTTTATCAAACAATTTGTAGAAGAGGTTAATAGCCCTGGAGGAAAAATCCCACCCCCGCAATGGTGTCCCCGTGACCGAGAACCATCGCCCCCCACCAAGGCTACTATAGCGAGATGAATCGATAATTTTCGAGTTGTGTGGGCTTGGAGATGTCAAAATTGATTCTCGTGGTCATTCATGGTTTCATCTAATACTAATCTTAATACAACTATTTAAATATAAAATGTTGATTAAAGATTGCTAAATAAAATAAGTATAATATTTATATTATTAAATAATTTCGATGTGATTTTCGCTTCGCTCATTTCTGGTCTATAATTTTAATGTATGCCCTGGAGTTCATTGATTTATAACTTCAACAAATAAATGAAACCATTTTTTCTCATGAAAATACTATAATTATTATTTTTTAATATATATTTTTACTTTCACTTAAAATAAAAGAAGTATTGGAATAGATTCTAGAAATTTTAATTAAATAAATATGGATTTTTGAATACTAATTTGAAGTATTACAAAGTTTTTATAGTTTTAATTTGAGTATTTAACAAAAATTTAATTATTGGCTCGAAATGTTGCATTACGTTTTTTTTATATCAGAGAACCGGAAGTATACCTTTACTTCGGGTGTTTGTAGATTTTTGTTAATTTCTCAAATACTGCTGTAAAGATGTTTTAAAATTTTAAGCATTTATCATAAATTACATATTTTTTGGCTATAAATTTGATAAAGATCACTATCTGTGATAAAAGTGATAATTTTTAGTTTGCCTGGAAAGATTTATCTAAGCTAAAGGTCATGAGTTAAAATCCCGGGCATAGCATAATAAACGACTTTTTAAATCAATCTGTAAATAAATACCAAAGAAAATACAGGGAGGTTGTCAACTACTAAATTTAATATGATATGGATAATTTATATTACATGCCAGAAGGATTGTATTCACTCTCTCGAGAATTGAATCTGAATGTCAAAAACCCTGGCTAATATCGTTGAACTCGGGCTCAATTGCCGAGGTTCTGACACCTAATGAAAATTGACTATAACAGCTTGGCTTTAGTAGTAGAAAATGTCTCATCTTAAATCTACTATTATAGGTAATTTCTTATATTTAAATAAATTTAGTTATAATTTTAATTTTGTTACTTTATTTGAATAGTGACAATTTGTTATTAATGCAGGGTAAGTGAATGTCAAGTGATGTACGCTAAACACGTATCAATAATTAAAGAAAGTTTGCATTATGGGGTCTTCATTGCTCAAAATTCAAGTAGATTGTTTCTCTTTGTACATCTTTGATAGCGAAAAAAGTGCAAAAATCTCAGTCTATTAAAAATCAAAACTTAAGTTATGGGTTTTAGTGGCAAAGTATTAGTACGAATCGCCAGAGTTACTTTACTTTCTATGTTTTTAACCTTTTCGTTATTTTCTCAAATTTTTTGTCTGTTTAATTGTCTTTGAGAAAAGTTATTTATAATTTAGAAACTTAGAGGTTTTCTCGGGTATTTTCATAAATAAAATAAAACAAATTTAGTTTAATTTTAAATTAATTTACTTTAAATATTAATTTTTATTTAGTACCGCGAACGAATTTGTTTTTAGCTTATCATATTAAGAAACAGTGAGAAAAATAATTCCCAAGCATTATTTTTCTTTGAGTTATATGAGAGGACTAAAATAGCCACTATAACTGAAAAAGTGAATGTTCTCAAAAGATCGTTATATGGTGTCAAAAAGTTGATTCATATTTCCAAAACAAAGAAGTGAGTAGAATCTGGGGTTTTTAGCTAAATCGCTTCAGGTTCTCAAATGCAGAAAATAATATTTCTAGGGAGCTTTCGAATGGTTAGCTAATGAACTGAAAAATGGCATAATATTATAAGTAAACTTGTAAAGAAAAGAACAAATTATTGTCATCTACGAAATCTGAGTAGTTACGGATAAATGTTATTACAAGTCAGAAGAGTCGTCAACCCCCTGAAGATAAAATCCAAAATTTCCAAAACTTCAAACTCTCACAAATTCTATTTAAGCTATAGTATAGGTAAGGCGTCCGCAACCTATGACCAGCGGATGACCAAGTCACCCATTTGATAATTTCAATTGACCCATTTGAGTTTCGTAAAAAAATCACATGTGATCTTCCAGTATTTTACAATAATTGTGTTAATTTATACATAGGTACATGAAGTACCATATTTTATACTGGAAAACAAAAGAAATTTTTAAATTATATTTTTACCAGCCACAATTACGCTACATCTACCAGTTTTGTTCCAGCTCTTAGCATTGGTAGCGAGGAATAACCCATTATAGACGGCGAATTTTTGAAAAATGTTCATAAACTGTCCCAAATATTTATTTAATGACTTCGCAAATAAAAAACAAATATTTGAGAGGATTAAAGACATGTCACTAACAACCAGAACAGTTCATCGAATTGAAGATATGTCCAAAATTATTGACGCCCAGGTCAAAAATGATTGTTTAGTCACGTAATTAGCATTGCATTCCATGATAGTACAGAAGTAAATAATAGTATGGCTAGGCTGGCGCTTATTACAAAAATAAATATAGGTACTTTTATGTTTTGTTTAAGCGAAAAAATTCATCGTTATAATTCATATGCATATTATCATACAAATTGTTATTATATATTCAATAGAATTTATCTTAAAATTTTAAAATGAAAAATATCCATTGACCATTAGCGAAGTTTAATTCAAAACAAAATTTGCTACGCTCCTTTTCAATCAACTTAGAAAATAAAAATATTTTGCTGAAGGTATATTTTTGGAGTATCGTGCAACCTGGACGAGTGGAGAGGCAGAGGCTAGAGTGTGTAGGCTTTAGAAATGTGATGCCTAATGAAGAATTCTAAAGATTAAATGGGTTGATAGAATTACAAACATTCTTGAAAAAAATTATAGAAAAGAGAACACTGTGGAAGAATCTCAATCTAAAGAAAAAAAGGGCCCAAATGATAGGGCAGAAATTAGAGAGGATAGCTAAAGGATAGCTTAGTTTAAAAGTTATGGAGAAACTTTTTTAGGAGCGGTCAATAAAAAAATAAAAAAATTGGCGGGACAATTTAATTTAATATGAAAAAGTAAATTTTGAAAATTCTAAAAATACTAATGTGATAAATGAACCATTGTTTTCTGTGTAGGGCTGAATAGAAACAGTAAATAGGCCAGTGGCGTAGCCAGAGAATATTCATGGGGGGGGGGGGGGGGGTCAATCGACAAAGCAAAAATTTAGTGGGAATTTTTTTTTATTAAAACAAATATTCCAGTTAAATAATGTTTTTACCCGGAAAATTTTGGAGTAGTTGTAATTTCTTCGACCCTTTATGTTTTTGGGTGGGCTGAATCCAAATCTGAGGTTTGATATCAAGATTTCGTGACGGAACATTCTCAAAAAGGTAAAAAATCTCATTCTTTTGGCGGTTTTTTGCTTATAACTCGAAAACTATCAATATCAACTATCACTACAACTCAATAACTTTCCTATTCAAAATGAAAGTTCATAAAATTTTATACAAATTTCATAGTTTCGGTTTTTTCTTCGACCAACCGTTTCGGGCTCAAGCGCTAGTTGAAAATTGGCGTATTTTTTCTGTTTCCTCAAATCCCAAAAACTTGCACTTTTTTAGATTTTTTCCCATTTTGACCATGGAAGAGCGCGTTTTGGACAAAGACCATTCTATACATTTTTAAACTAGATTAAGTTTGATACAATTCAAACAAAGTTTAATCTTAATTGAATAATGATAACCCATCCCGCAATGAGGTTGAATTATTGAAAAACTTCAATTTTATCCAAAAAATCGCAGTTTTTCATAAAATGAAAACCACTCATCCTAGAAACTTGATTTCTATCTCATTCTCTAGGAAATTATGTTGACTTGAACGTTTACTTGGACTACTTTTTTGTTAAATCTCTTAGATTTATAGATATCCAGCATTTTCCATGACAGGAAGTGATCCGTTTTTTCAAAAAATTGCACTTTTTCTTTCATAAAATGAAAAGCACTCATCCTAGAAACTTGATTTCTGTCTCATTCTCTAGAAAATTTTGTTGACTTGAACGTTTACTTGGACCACTTTTTTGATAAAACTTAGATTTATCCTTTGTAGGAAATTTTATTAACTTTCATTTTGAAAAGGAAGGTTATTCACGAAAAGTTGATAGTTTTCGAGTTATAAGCAAAAAAGGGCCAAGAAATTTGCATTTTTGCATTTTTGACAATGTTACGTAACGAAATTTTGTTAGCAAACCTCAGATTCGGATTGAGCACACCAAAAAACATATAGGATCAAGAAATCAAAACTACCCCAAAACTTTCCCGCGAGGGGCCCTTTAGAGAACAATTTAACTGGACTAAAAAGTTAATTCATGAAATTAAATAAATCTCCAATTCTTATGACCTAAATGACTTCAAACAGTGATTTCATGTAATAATTTATTCGTTTAGTTGTAACTAAATTAGATAATTATTTTATACCTTTTAGTGCATTTTATTAGATTTTGGAGTTCTTATTATTGTATTTGCTGCATTTAGTTTTTTGAAGCCGGTTTTAATTTTTTTTTATAAAAATTATTATTATTTTTCTCTTTTTAGTGATGTTATTAATAGTGACTTAATATAATACCTTGCATGCATCTCGTAAGAGAAAGCGTCGGGCGAATGAATTAGAAAATGATAATAAAATTCAATTCATAAATAGAGAAATTATCTCGAAACGTTAGCGGGTTTTAAATGAATGTTTTAAGATTTTTTTAATAAAAGATTTTATTTATTATAATTTAGGTTATTTGCTCATAAGAAATGGAGATTTACGTTATTTCATCATTGATCATATAATCAGAACTTGACCAAATTAATATGGGACCACCCATAAGGTACCCCCTTTCCAATAAAAAAAGAATCATCGCAATCGGTCCACGTTATCCAAAGTTATCGCTTAACATATATAAAATATATAAATAAATAAATAGTTAATTATCTAACTATCTTGGAGCTATACTGATCCAAACGCAGAAAGAATCATAAAAATCGATTCATAAACAAAGAAGTTATGCGTGAACAAACATAACAAAAAATGACCAATACCAATGAAATTTATATTTTTACCAATCGGAAACTAGACTAAACCCAACTCAAAAAAATCATCAAAATCAGTTCACAATTGGCGAAGATATCAGGTAACATAGAAATTTCAGTCGAATTGAGAACCTCCTCTTTTTTGAAGTCGGTTAAAAAACATAATTCTTGATTAAACATATGAAATATATTTAATTAAGGTTAGTTTGCCATAAAAAACGGTTGCTGTTACTTATCCCATGAGCCCTGCCTTTGGAGCGGGGGGGGGTTCTGACCTCCAAAACCCCCCTTGGCTACACCTCTGAAATAGACTGCATGCATCTGGCTTGTGGGCCGATGTTTGTACATCACTGGCCTAAACTATAAGCTTTAGAGGGCACAATGAGAAAGAAAGGGAGAGGGCAAAGCTCACATTTGGAGTATTTTCTCTAGATAATGAAAGATATATGAGATGCAGGGCTTTTAAAAAAGTTAAAGAGTTGGTATGGGATGAAGTTGAGTGCAGGTGGGTGTTTGCTTCAAACCAGTCTTAGACTATATATTCGATGATGAATCAATTTACCTAAATAGATTATGCTAATTTAGATTTTGCAATAACAAAATGTTAAATATTGATTTTATTATATACTATTAATAAATTTCCATACCATTTGTCTCTTCTCCCATTCCTGGCGTGCAATTCCTCTCCATGCTTTGGAGTTCATTGATTTTGTCTGCAAATTCAATTGCGATTCTTTATGCGGAATTCATTTGCAGCAAAATAACTTTTTGTTTTTCATTCAAATAAAAAGACATTCATTCATCCCCTCTCGTGATGATAATTTTATATATAGCAAATTATAAGCATGAATTCCTTCCTTTATATTGCTCTTTTATTATCATGCTCATCGCGCACAATATCTTGATGTTATTTACAAAATGAAATTTACTATTTTTATCATTTCAATGGAATTTAATATAAATTAATTAATTAATTTGGTAAGCTGAACGTATAATTTTAATAGTAGAAGATCTGTCAGCTAGCAAGCTCGAGTTTAAATACATAATAATAATAATATAATCACTTCTAATTTATAAGATTTGTATAAATTTTCACCTATGTCTAATATTAGAAATTAACTCATTTATGTTCTCATGTGCTAATAAATGAAGGATTTCAATATTGTTAAAATTTTCAAAAAAAAAAAAAAAAATGGATAATTAAAGTGAAAAACACACACAGCACTTAAATATTAAAAAAAAATATGAATCTAACTACCCCTCCATTTCAGGCCTATATATGTTTCGGTATAAATACATATTATGGTTAATGGATACATTTTCCGGCAAATGTATACTCTTATCACTGTATTTGACAAATGTACATTCAAATCATATTTACTCTTGGAAAATAGGAAAAGTATATTCTATAATAATAAAAACTTTTCAATTAAAGTACTTTATACTCACTTTAATCAAAACTGGTTGCCGCTGTGAAGTTGGCTCTATATAAAAATGGATAGCAAATATTTTTTTAATGCAATCGAATGCAAGAAAGGGCGCACCAGTAAAGATGCAACTCCTATGGATCTCGAAAGACCCTTGCATTACCAAAGAGAAGGGAAAGTTGGTTAATCGAGAGGGTGGAGCTGTAGGTATTTGTGCACCCGGGTTTTGAAGGTTTGAATATTATAAGTGCTGGAAAAGATAGGGGCTGGGAGAGAGTTCCAGTTCCTTGAAGTCATTGGGACAAACGTATTGGCGAATGAAGTGGTCCCGCACTTTTCTAGTTTGACCGCGAAAGAATGATGGGAGTCGGCAAAACGCGTGCTTTGAGGGGAATTACAGAATTACAGATTTTTAACTCATCAGAGTACCTGCCGTGATAGTATCTATAAAAATGAGAAACCGCAGAGACATTTCTTCGATGCCCTATCCATTCGAGAGAGTCGGTGAGGGTAGAGTCGTCAATTAGCCTGACGGCTCGTTTCTGAATTGCATCAAGGGTAGCATGAGAATATTTAGAGGCTCCTCTCTATAGATTAGAGCCGTATTCGAGACAGGGGAGGATTTGGGCCTTGTTGAGTGTGGGAAGATACTGGGGCGTGAAAAATCGCTTGGACCTGAATAAGAAGCCAATGTTCCTTGCTGCAGATTTCGCCACAGAAGAGATGTGAGCATTCCAAGACAGGTCAGATGCGACAGAGACCCTCAACATGGTTAGGCTATAACACATTTTCAGGGTATTCGAACCGAAGAGAATATCAGGCAAATTTTTAATTTCCCGCCTAGAAATTAGACAACATTGGGTCTTGTATGAATTAAAATTAGCTAAATTTTGAGAGCCCCATTTTTTTAGTTTGTTAAGGTCGAAAGTGATTGAAGAGGCAACATTGTTAGCTAATATGTTTCGCAAACTTAATATCACCCCCGCATTCTATAACAGGAACAACCTTTCATCCATATTGGTTAACAATAAAATCGATATAATTAAACCAACAACAATGAGTGTTGTATATAAATTGCAATGTAATGACTGTCAATCGTTTTATATCGGGCAAACAGGTAGATCTTTCAATCAACGCCACGTTGAACATATGAGATCTCTTCGCAATCTACAGGTGAATAGTTTGAACCCAAATGCCCCCCCTCTTAGTTATACCTCGGCTTTTGCAGATCATTTGTTTGACCACAACCATTCACCTTCATCGACCAACCCTCCCTTTACATTTTATTCCAAAAAGTAGGAAATTGGATTTATTGGAGTCAGCTGAAATTAAAAAGGCCATACACCTTAATCAAAACATCTTGAACAATCAAACAGACATCAAAACTTCACCAATAATTGACATCCTAATCAATGATATTTAATTTGAATTGGAGTGCGATGAGAGTGTATGGTGGGTTTATTTTTAATTTTTATTTATTTTTTTAAATAGAAAATAAGAGATTAAATTTTCGCTACGCACCCTCATTGCATTCCATAGTTTATTGCCTACCTTTATAACACATACATAATTTTCGGCAACTTCCAAGTATAAATATCTTTTCTTTATTCCAGCCCTTTGTCCCTACATCTGTTCTTTCGGTTCTAAAGCCATCCCATCCTTCAGATAATTCTTTCATATTTACACTAAGTCATAAATAACTGTCCATCATATTAAAATTAAAATAAATTCTGTTCAAAATATCATGTTATCTATAGTCAATGTTCTCCTGACGATGAGTTAAGAGTTCGAAATATATAGAATAAACTAAAAAAATCTTTGTATTTTAATTTTTCTCCTTGTGAAACACCACCAACTCCAACCTAATTTAATTTTATACTACGGTTTGCCAGAAAGCTTTCTATCCATTTATGAAGTGTTGGTGGGAAGCCAAAGGCTTGCAATTTGGCAAGAAGATTTTTGTGACAAACTTGGTCAAAAGCATTTGAGATATCTAGGGCTACAGCGAGAGTTTCTTTCCCGGTCTCTAGAGTTTTGTTCCAGGTGTGAGTGACATAGGTTAAGATATACTTAGGAATTGATGGTCTTGAAGAAGATTAGAAAAGATAAATTCGAAACATGATTAATTGAGTGTTTTATTTGGGTGCCTATGTTTTTTTATATTCATTCAGAATATTTAGTGATTTCTAGCAAATAAAATCTTTTCACTGCTTATTTTATTAAGCTTCCGTATTTTTATTTACTCATCCTCAGGGGCCAAAGTATTAAAGAAATAGTTAAGCTGTTTTTTATTTGTTTGAGGTCATATGAGGTTAGTATTAAAAATAAATATTGTATACTATAAATCTCATTGAATTTAGAATGAAGCAATTGAAGCTTTTATTTTTGTGATTAATTTGATTAAAATTTAAATTTTTAATGAAATCACACATCAATTAATTATAATTATTTATTGAACAAGAACAAATAATACAATACACCTACGACGTTTCGATCGACTTATTCTGCGATCGTTCTCACTTATGAGCATGAGCACCCAGTCCGATTTTAGGTTTCCTAAAATAATTATACCCTTTTCACATTTAACTTATCGAACTTTTTCACCTTATTGGTTACTACACTAGAATATTTATTAGTAATGAAACTTTTATTTTTCTGATTAATTTGATTAAATTTTGAATTTTTAGTGAAATCACAAATAATTAATTATAATTATTTATTCAATAAGAACAAATAATATAATACAACTACGACGTTTCGATCGACTTATTCTGCATCGTACTCAAGTATGAGCACCCACTCCGATTCTAGGTTAACTGAGTTTTGAAAGAATTTAATTAAATTCTCTTGATGTTTGATGTTGGAATAAAAAAAAACCGCCAAACAAACCCTGTTTTGTCTCCCTTTGTGGAACGCCAAGAGGAGACCGGAGCCAGGTGATCGATTCCTTTCATTAAAACATTTGGCGTTGAAATGCATGTGACATTTTGCCTCGTTATCGACATTCCAGCCCGGAAATGTAATGAGCATAGCTATAATAAATTACCTTAAAACTTGGTGAATGAAATGATAGATATTTTCAAGAATATTTGTTGAAATAAGCCATACAAATTTGTTGAAAAGAAAGAAGTCATCCATAATGGATATTTTTTTTTTTTAATGCAATCGAATGCAAGAAGGGGTGCACCAGTAAAGATGAGTCGGATTTGATCTCGGGTTCACTTGATTAGCAAGCTTGTACGCTAACCACTGGCCTAACCTGACCCCCATAAAGTGTTTAAACTTCTCAAAAATTAATTATATTAAAAATTAAGTTATTTGACATTTCATCTTAAAATGTTTATTAATTTTTTTCATAATATTTATTTAATATTATTAATTAGCAACAAGTGAAAATGTCTGACATCACTTTCAGAAAATAAATCATCAGTTATTTTAAATTGAAAGTTTTTGCCAAGAGAAGCAGAATTTTTATATATTGAAGGAGACAATAAAATAGTGTGTCTTCTGCTGGAATTATAAATTTTATTTATTTATAACGAGACTATAGTTTCGAGGGCTTTGCCCTCTTCATCAGTCAATTACAATGTATTCACAGGAATTAATTTATGAATGAAAGGTTAAAATCTTTCATGTGGTTAGGTTAAGAAAATATACAGTGTGGGCAAGTTAGGAATTGAAATTTATATTTGTTTTATTATTTTGACTGTAGGTGGCGTTCGTGAAGTTTATATTTTAGCGGCTATTTTTAAAATAAAGCTTTCGGGAATTCGGGAAGAAACTATAGTCTCGTTATAAATAAATAAAATTTATAATTCCAGCAGAAGACACTCTTTTATTGTCTCCTTCAACATCAGTTATTTAGTTGATCACATTCGATTTCAATGAGCACTCATTAGAAGAGAACAATTCATATATTTATAATTGGGACAAAATAAAAAAATAAAAATCTATTAGAGAAGTAATATGCCTTTTTCTGATTTTCTGTATTTATCAACGAAAAGTTCTGAAATTAATAAGTCCAAATTATATATAGTTGTTTGCAATGGAACTACAAACATTAATACAAAGACAGATTCAGAAAAAATCTTGCCAGAAAATTATTTTCTCCACGTTTTAGAGAATCTTAAACACAAATAAGCAAAAATTTTGGAATTCAATACTCAGGTTGCCCAGTTGGCTTGCTGAATAATTAAGTAAATGTGGTTTTCTAAGAAAATCATCAAAGATTATCAACTGCTAAACCCTTTTGACATATAATAAAAATCATCTCTAACAACTCTGATTTAGTTCTTGACAATCTCAAGTGATTTCCTTTGTAAATATTAGCTCTTCTAGCTCGGTAATTTGAATTTTTATACCAATTTAAGAAATAGTCTTTCCAGTGAACTTTGATATTCAAAAATTACTAAAAATCGAAACACTGCCTAAATTTTATTTAAATTATTATTAAGGCTCGGATTTATAGACACTAAAAATATTTAAAATAGGCAGGGAACTAAGCACTAAAAATAACTAAAATAGGCACGTAAAAAAGCATTTTAAGTAAAAAATATGCCCTTAATTTCAGTTAATAGAGTAAAGGGTGTGTAGTTTCACAGTGAATGAAATAAAACTCAAAGAGGTTTATACAAACTCAATATATTTCGGATTATTAGTCCATCATCAGGAGTTTACAAGTTAATAATAATTTCAAATAAGTCATTTCGCATAGTGTTAAATTTTCCTTTTCTCCACTACTATATCCTCCTAAATTCCTGGCTATTCTTTCCATTATTGTTCAACCAGGATTTCGCTTCACTATTTTGTCGATTTTTTGATTGAGATTGAAGCCAATAGGACCAGATACTTTTTTCAGATTTTCTTGAAATCTCTGGAATATTTTTTTATGGATTCTATCAAAAGGGAGATTTCTCGCTACTAATGCTGTAAAGGTTAGAGGTAGATTGTTAAAATTACACTTTATACTAAATCAGCCTCAAGAGTAATAGAAGATAAAAAGCATTCTTAGCCTCCCTTATAGATAAAGCATCATCTACATTGATTGTTTCTATGACCTAAATTAATAAATAAATAGAACTACAGAACAATATTTAAATAAATAAATTGCAAATGTACCTTTTGAATTTCATCTAAATGGTGAGCAGAATATATAGCTGCTTGGATCTAAGTACCCCACACTTAATAATTTTTTCCGAATATTTTCTTAATAATTAAAAATAAACTGCAACGGATCGTTGCTAAACTTTATCCAAATTCATTTGAAATATTAATATGTTTATTCCTTTATATAAATCAGATATCACTTGCAATTTGCAGTTCATGTTGACTTTAATTCCAAAATTAATGATCGATTCTCATTTAACAGTCGAGGAATAACAATTCTACATTGGATTTTTGACATTTCGGTTATTATTGGTAATCATTGCTTAGGACATGGAGGAATCGACTTAAAATCAAAAATAGCGATTGATTCTCATCTAATACTTGAGGAATAATAATTCTACCTTAGATTTTTGACCCTTCGATTATTATTGGTAACCATAGCTGAAGACATGGAGGAATCGGCTTAAAATCTAAAATAACGTTCGATTCTTATCTAATACTAGAGGAATAACCTTATTGCATTCCATTTTTGATGTTTTGACTATTAATGGCAACCTCTACTGAAAACGTGGAAGAATCGACTTAAAATCAAAAAGACTAAATTCTTTTATGGCAAACAACTCGAGCTTGAGTTGTTTACCAAAAAGAATTTAGTCTTTTTGATTTTAAGTCGATTCTTCCACGTTTTCAGTAGAGGTTGCCATTAATAGTCAAAACATCAAAAATGGAATGCAATAAGGTTATTCCTCTAGTATTAGATAAGAATCGATCGTTATTTTTGATTTTAAGCCGATTCCTCCATGTCTTCAGCAATGGTTACCAATAAAACCGAAACGTCAAAAATCCAATATAGAATGGTTATTCCTCAAGTACTAGATGAGAATCAATCGCTATTTTTGATTTTAACTCGATTCCTCTATGTCTTCAGCAATGGTTACCAATAAAAACCGAAACGTCAAAAATCCAATATAGAATGGTTACTCCTCAAGTACTAGATGAGAATCAATAGCTATTTTTGAATTTAATTCGATTCCTCCATGTCGTCAGCAATGGTAACGGATAAGAAAACAACGCGGTTGCTATGGTTACTTATAAAATTCCCTCCCAAATTTTTACCATTTCACAGCGAGAAGCCTAACCATTCTTACTTAATTTAGGTTAAATGAGCTATATTAAAACGATCAAATGAATAAATTTTAAAGAATTTAAAATTAAAAAAGTTCTATTTTACTATAGAGTAAAGTACTTTAAAATAGAATTTTACTAAAAACTTTATTTAACCTTTTTTGTGGTCCCCAAGGTACTTAATTAGGATATTAAATTTCATCAAAATTGGTTAAGTCATTTTCAAGATATTTAGAAAAAACTAAAAAAGTACCGAAATAAAGTACTAATGTTTGTAGACCGATATGTACCAAAAACTAATCAGCGCTTCATTTTGTTAAACTAATGGTAGGTTTTCAATTTCATTTCAATCAGCGCAAAGGTGTGGAAAAAATCGTGGACGAAAAAAACGATAACACACATCCATCCATCCATCCATCCATCCCCACGCACTTCCAAAAAAAATGGCACTTTTTGGCCTCTCGACGAGATTCCAGGTAATTTTTGGCAAAACCGTCACGTGCTAAAATTCAATCTCATTGAATACTCCAATTTGTGACCTTAATTTAGTTTATGGGTTCCGTAGTCTTTACCTGAGAACCCTTTGAAATCGCGCTTGCCGCGAGAGCGATTCCAATACTTTCTCCCATGCTTCGCATTGGATAAAGTAAAAACTTTTAAATTTAGAAAATGTATCGTAAAAAATGAAAATTATCAATTTTAGTTAAAATAGTCACTAAAAAAGGCATTTATAGATGAAATAGGCACTAACACCCATTCTGGAGAATAGGGCAAAATAGGCATTATAGGCATTAACAAATCCCTCTTATTTTATTCAGAACTTAATGAAACGCATAGATACCATATTGGACTAAATTTTAAGCGATAAATAAAAAAAGGCAAATAGGTCGAAATCCGAGCCCTAATTATCATATATGGTTTGACTGTATGTTTAGACTTAGAAATACTTGATCGCGTGTAATTGTAATACAAATTAAATTTTCAAGTAAAAAATTTTAGCAAATTTAACGCGTGAAATATGTATTAGATTGCTTTTGGTTCGGGAAACAAATAATAATTATAATTATCCAGGAGTACATTTTTACACTTGGATTCAATTGTCAAGGGGTGAATACATCCATTCTGAGAAATAAATAACAATTGCATAAGAAGTTACATTTCACGATTTTTTCTTATAAATAAAAGATTCACGGGTTTTTGGACAATTTTTTTTATTAATGTTAAATATCAATTTTCGTACGACGTTTCGTCCTTTTTCAGGCTTTTTCAAGTACTCAATTACTTAAAACATTAATCGTTGATAAAATAGTGAAACCATCGAGATAATAAATCATACGAAAATTGATATTTAACATTAATAAAAAAAGTGTCCAAAACCCCGTAAATCTTTTGTTTATTATTAAAATGGACTTAAACCAACTAAATTTTTTCTTATGTTGCCAGGTAACAGGGTCTTTGACAACAGTGACATTTTAATAAAAAAACTAATCCTTACAAAAAGGATGTGGTTACTTTTGGGGGTTTGACTGATCAGCAACCTATACGCAGCAGTTGTATAAAATTGTTATTTAGTACACATTATATTAAAACCGATTAAAACTGTAATTTGAAGGTTGCTAAACAGGGAAAAATGGGAAATTATCCCCGATCGTTATATATCCAGGAGGATTAAACAGATAAAATAAAACCAATCAGAAACTTGCATTTAAGTTTTATATTGGTCGTAGTGCTGTACACGCTAGCTTCAAAAGTAATTATCGTTGAGTAATAAATAATACATCAATGAATCAATTGATAGCTTTTGGACTCCCATTCATAATAAAACAAGCCTCCCCCCTTTTAACCCTTCGATACAATGGCCCTATAAAATTAATAGATTTTGTTTCACCGCGCGTTATTTCAAGGTTGTTAACTAGTGAATAAATAATGATAGAAATGGTCTAACAACTTGCTTTCTGTAGTGGAAAGGCCATTTAAAGTAAGCACTTTTTGGAAAGTACTTTTTTGCTGACACCAGCAAGGATAGTTTTAAAAGTTCTTATGAAAGGATTTGATTAGATTGTATTTTCATAAAGAGTATAGGCTTTGTAATTAGTTGTACTCCATTGGTGAACTGATTTTTCCTTTTAAACTATGCAAGTATTGATTAACAAGTATGTGACTTGTACCGATGTAAAAAATAACACCCCGAGAAGAGTTTTTGGCTTAATCTAATACTAGTATTCCTGAAGCTACGAAGTGCAACTTCAAAGATACGGAGAGTTCACTGTAATAAATAATCTGATGTGATCATCCACAAGACTTTACCATACACCTGGCATAAGAGAGAGGACTCTTGTATTTAATATTTAATAAAATACCAAAAATCTAACCTGGAAGACGCGTGGGTGAGAGCGCTATCTCTGGAACGTGCTGACTGGAGCGAATCCTTGCTGGAGAGTGTCGCTTTTGGGTTGCCGGGGCTCTCACCTGCAGTGGCACGGGCCCAAGGAAGCATAGGATGTGGACCTTGGACCCTGCAATAAATAATTGTAATATATAGTTATTGTAGAAACACTTAATAGTTAAAAGGGAACTCTTATAAGTATCCGATAGAAAAATCTATTCCAATTTGATCAAACAAGTCTGAGCTTGTTTTCGATTCCTCTTGCTAATAAAACTAAATCTATCTTAATAAATGTAAGCTCGAACTAAAATACACATAGATTAAAAAATTCCCTTTTAATAAATATTTTATATACGATAGCTTTCTCTGCTTATTGGAATAAAGCTTTGTAAAATACTACACGAGTAAATGAAATTATAATATTAATATTAATACAAAATAAACTAGTATTGTCATCATTTTTTGACCCTACACCCTTGCCTCTATTTTAGGGCGGTTAGTTTTTGCATTTTTAGTCTTCTGGGGGCCCACTGATTATGTATACAAAATTTGGTTGAGTTTGCTACAAATGGCCAAGATTTTTATTTTTTGACCACCTCCTCCCCAATTTTGGCTGAATAAAAAAAAATCTTTTCGTTATTATAGGTTTATTTTTTAGTATATTTCATTTTTCTTGTTTTTTTAGTTTGAAAATATTATAATTTTAATTTTTAACCCCCCTCCCTCCCTTAATTTTGGGTCGATATTCACCAAAATCTAATCAGCTCTTAATCTCAATGCACCAAAACTACATGTGAAATTTGGTTTTGATATTCAAACTAGTTTTTGAGCTAGCTCGTCCACAAAAACTTGGCAACGCACCGACTAACAGACATTTTGACAAAACAGTTATATCAAAAAATATAGGAGTAATTTTTTCGATGTTCACTTATTAGGGCTTTTTTGTAGACCGAAATGCCATGGCTTCGCCCAATTTTTTTCAATCAAAATAGTTTCAGCCGTTTTTGAGATATGGAGGAATAGGAAGGAAATGTCATGGGTAATCACGTCTTTGTTCAAGTGTGTTGAGTTTCATGTGTGAAATTAGATAGACATAATTCAAGCTATCTATACTTATGCCTTGTTTATAATTAACCATCCTCAAAAATTTATGCTGGACCCTTTCCAAGGATGCCTTATGTACCCCACAGTAGGGGTTCCATATTACACTTGCAGTATTCAAGTTTACTTCTCACGAGAGCAACAAACAAGAATTTCAGGTCTTTAAAAGGCTGTAGGTCTCGGGAGAGTCAGAGGCAGATGGGAAATCATAGGGATAAAGAAGTTAGAGAATGCTTTTATTCAAATTGTAATTGGATAGAGAAAGGTGTCATATGCTTGCAAATAAATTTTAACTTGTCAGCACAAACACATGGTAAATATTTATTTCCAAAAAGCGTATACGACGGAGTCGGATTTACTATGATCCAGGGAATTAAACGAGCTAGATAAGCTGATTTTCTTTTGAATTTAATATTCGCTTATGAATGATGGCAAGAAAATTATTAAAGAACCCTCTATACAGATGCAAACCATATTCGAGTCAGGTTGCAGAATAATAAAATTCTGGTGGTTTTAAGAAAACTGAGACTTCAAAGTAGCACCCAACATTGATATTTTTTCCAGAAAATTCGAATGGTTCCGAATAAAGCCTGAAAGATTCACATCAATGTGAATCTTTGGTTTTTTAAAATTCTATACATAGAATAACTATGCAAATGTTTTTCTATAGTATTATTCTAAAATAAAAGCAATAATAAATACACCTTCCTAATGTCTTATTGGCACTAAGAGTTTTTTTATCATATGAATTTGAAGAAAAAATCCGATAATAATTATAGACAATGAACATTTTATCATAATTATGGTTGGTTTGTTTTTGATATCAACAGTAATGACAAATGACAATGCCCCGTTTGTTTCTATTCTGTATCCATGTTAGTAGCCCGGAATTTTTTATTAAAAAAACATAAACAAAAGATTTTATTTTACCAATATGTTTTCTATCTTTTAGTACCTACACAAATAACTCCAAAGTATATGTATTTGAATATTTTTAGATATATGTATAACAAACAATATATTCCGAGATGAGATGAAATTTTCAGGATAGGTATTCTTAGTAAGAAGGGTCTGGAGAACAATCTTTTTATTATATACATATATGGATCTTTATGGTTCATTCATGTTTGAACTAAGAAAAGCGATATGAACGTCATGATTTGTAGACCATCTTTTATCTGAAGAAATATGAGCTTTGCTTCTGAGTTCATGTCCCAGAAAGACAGGCATGATGAGAAGTGAGTTTTGGGGTGTTTTCTTCAAGGCCTCGATTTTTAGGGAACAACAGATTTATAAAAAACTGACCAAGTGTGAGTTGAACTCGCATTCCTAGGGTTACGTACTTTCAAATTATTCAAGATATCAGAATATCACATTTGTTTTAAATTGTCGACGATAGGGAGAATATGATGAAATTTTTGAGATTTTTTTTAATAAATCTAAGTTAAGCTACTTCTAAAAGCCGACAGATGAAAAATCAACCTAAAAATGGTCACTTTGGGACCTTATCACTAAGTCATTTTGAAATTAATTAAATTTTGAAAAAATATACATAGCCTAATTCTACTCAAGGAGATATTAAATATATACTTTACACGTCAGTCATACAAATATTTTTTATTTTTGAATCAACAAAAAATTCGACATCTCCCAAAAAATTAAGTCAAAAAAAATTTTAACTCGATTTTTGAAATGAGTACGTATAAGCTGTAAATTACAAATTAGGACTTTCCTTACCTCTCATATGTTTCTAAAAGAAAAATATTCTCAAGTTTTCCTTCATAATATATAAGCCTTTTTAAGTTACGAGAAAGCTTAATCACCACGATCTCCATATTTAACACCAGAACAGTAACAGTCAAGATATAATCGATGCTATTTTTAATTATACTATATGGATACCGAAGTGGAAGACTAATAAATTTTTCCAGAATCTAGCGTCCTAATAAGAAGATAAGAATCCATTGTGCCATGGCATATAACCACCTTTAAATTTAAAGAACTAGATCCGAGATGGAACGGATAATTTTTAGTTATATATCAGAAGAATTGTGTTTACCCCCTCGGTAATTAAACCAAATGCCAAAATTAGCAGTCTGGGATAATTGGCCAGCCTTCTGAAATATGTTAGTGCTAAATATTTCACTCAAAAATTTAATTTTCATTTGTAAAATTTCGCAGCTCTAACGATTCTACATTTAAACACACTCCAATGCCATATACCATATAACCACTTCGTAAATTCAAACTCAAAGGCAAGGCTATGTGCTTAGAATCACTAAATTGCAAAATTTTAAAAAGGAATATTATATCTTTCAGTGAAATATAGATTAATCTGAGGGGTTCACTTCCAAGAGTAGCCAATTGACTCGGTTAACTTATTTTTGGTACTCAGGTTCGGTTCACAAGAGGCCAAAAACCGTTTTGAAATATAATAAAAATGTTCATTCCCTCCCGGATCTAGTATATGACAACCTCTCGTGATTTTCTTAAAAATTAAAATTTTCTACTATCGACAATTTTAAATCTTATGATCATGTGTGTCTTCAATCCCTCAAGATTTAGCTGCAAAGGCCCATCATCTATATTTACCTTTTCTTTCGTTTAATCCTCTTTTCTAAGTATGCACTTCGTTATGGCGAGGGACTTTTAAAACTTATAGAACTTATTTATTCTTGGTGCACTCTATTTTTCATTTAAGGAAGTTCGAGACTGCTTATCTATCTTGTTGATCTTCGAAAAAATCTTTTGTATTTCTCCAGAATGACAACGTCTGCATACCAAATTTTTTTAATAAAAAAATTGTTAATAATTAGGTTATTTCAAATAAAAATCTTGGTTTTGATAATATTAATAAAAAGAATATAGATATAAATTTTTTCTCATTATAAAAACATGTATTTAACACAAAAACGATTTCAACAAATAGAGTTACTAGTGCTTTTGTCAAATTTTGTTGGCTCCAAATAACTTTTTATTTTTATATTTATAAATAACTAATTAACTAGACTGTCAAATCTATTGAAAAATGTATCATTCGATTCATAAAAGTTGAATTATTGATCTGTATAAATTTGTTGAAAATGGTATAATTTGTATAGAAAGTTATAACCCTTTTAAAAGCTCGGTCCATTTACTTCCATGTTAAAAGGACAATTTTCAATAATTTATTTCTCGGCAATGAGACAAACGATCAACTTCAAATTTTGGCAATAAATATTTAATGCATCAATGATTCGATGGTAAAAATTTGAGAATTTTCTTATAAAATTAATAAACAGTGCCGAACCTCCTTAAGTGTGTAAGAAAAAAACTAGCTATAAAAACTATTTTATACTTTAAACTAGAATCCGAAAATCGAAAGTATTATTTATAATAGTGAATATAAAAGATTCATATTTTACTTATTCTTTATTGGTGAAAGTAAAAAATATATGTATTCTTCATTCAAAAACTAAATTAGAGCCATGGGCTTTGTAATATATTATATAATATGTATGTGTTTTATTATCTACTTTTAAAATTAATAAAATATTTTTTTATATTTTTCAGGGCAACTATGCCAAGTTCCTCAAGAATCTTCACACAGAACAAATTGCTAAACTTTTGCTAAAGAATCAACACGAGTGCGATCTTTTAGAAGATATACGGTATGTTGTAGTCTATATATAAAATTTAATTATTCTACTTCAATAAATATTTCAGGGAAATAGGCGTAGAATTATTATTTTTCCAATATTTTCTCCAATATCGAATTATCGAAATTCCTTTATTTAATATTTCCCTAACATTCAAGAGATAACTTTAGGCTTTTCAACTAACAATTCGGGGAATTAAGAGAAATGTGACCTTTTAAGTATTTTATCGATTTTAAATTTTTTTTATTTCTAAAAGTCAAACTGAATTGGAGAAAAAGTGAAAATAATTGAATTCGCTTCGCTGGCTAAAAATTTGGGGAATTTAGCAAAACTCAAGTTTTAAAATAGAAAGGTGAATCTACTGAATTTTTATTAGTAAAACCTCTTGGACAAATCAACTTTTAAACGTTAGTTTTAATTTTTTCCTAAAGCAATTTGAGCCGCGAAAGTTAAATAATGTAATCAATAATTTCTTATGTTAATTCTACATATTTAGAAAATTATTTTATTATTTTTTGAAAAAGAAAAATGAATTGAGCACCCAGTAGAATTCGAACCCGTGCTTCCTCCTTTAGCCGAAGAGTGCCTTTACCAACTAGGCTACGGAGCATTCCGTGCGGGGTCATCCGTATTCTAGTTGGTAAAGGCGCTCTTAGGCTAAAGGAGAGAGTCACGGGTTTGAATCCCGTCGGGTGCTCGATTTATTTTTCCTTTTCAAAAAATAATAAAATAATTTTCTAATATGTAGAATTAACATAAGAAATTATTGATTACATTATTTAACTATCGCGGCTCAAATTGCTTTTATAATACCTTTTATGCCAAATTTCAGTTCGTTTTTATACATGTTTAAGAGCTTATCATATAATGATTTGATTTTTCTGGTTTAATATATTTTTCATTTAAAAACTTTGATTCTAAAAAGTCAAAATACTATTCACTTATTCGATGTGTAAATAAAAATATGTTGGTACAATAACAGACTTTCTATGAGCTTTCCTTTTTATTTAGATATCGGACTCTAGGCAGACACATAAACAAATAGACATACAGAAAAATCTACTTTATATATGTCAGACCTCGGATATTGTCATTTTCCGGGATAGCATTTTGGCACTCGGGTTCATTTCTTAGAGAGGATGAAATAAACCCTTTTGATATTTAAGAAAACGATTCCTCACACCTCGGATGAAAATGAAATTTACGAAATCGATAATTCTGTTACCCATTGAGCTTTTTCAGAATTTATAGATTTTACTCGTAAATACAAAATAAAAATGGAGTAATTTTCAAAATTGTTTTTTAGAGTAGTTACTTTATCCAAATCTTTTTTAGTTTTTATTTTCAAATTTAAAAAAAGGGACTTAATAGTTTTTTTTAATTAATTAATTAATTTGATGGCCTTATACTCTTGGATTTATTCAAATTATTTTATCCAAATTTTTTGACTCATTTTTGAGAAGGTTTAATAAAATTAAAACAATAATTGTATAAAGAAGTCTAAGAAATTCTTTACCCAAAAATAAACGAATTACTATAATAGATTTTATAAAATATTATAACGTAAAATGGGACAAATGGAACAATCTCTCTTGATTTGTTATTAATTTTATCGAATATTGGAGCGGTGAACCATAGCATCGAATGCCGCCTCTGCAAAAAAAAGAAATAAAAAAAGAAAAGAAAAAAAGGAATTTAAAATAAAATGATACAAACCAAAAATTAAACAATGAGTCAGAAACTTAAACCAAACAAATTTATTATGATTGAGTGGATATTGATGAGGCATTCCAAAAAAAGATAATTTATACTATATTTTTATTCATAAACCGACGTTTCGGAGGCTATTCCCTCCTTCTTCAGGGCTTGAAAAGTCAGTGAAGGAAATCCAATGCGACATTTCCTCTTTCTTCAGCGTTTTGAAAAGTCAGTGAAGGAAATCCAATTCAACATTTCCTTCACTGACTTTTCAAAACCTTGAAGAAGGAGGGAATAGCCTCCGAAACGTCGGTTTATGAATAAAAAGATAGTATAAATTATTTTCTTTTTTTTACTGCCTCATCAATATCCACTCAATTTCACTTATCAGTCCGTCTCCAAAAATTACTTCAATTTTATTATGATTGTTTTATATATAAAAAAACAAAAAATTTAATCTTTTCATTATGAACCGCCTAATTAGAATCTAATTTCTTAAAAAAATTATATTGAAAGTATTTAGCGAAGGTGAATTATAATCACCTTTAGCATATCCCCAAAACCAATTCTTCATTGCTTACCAATAAATAATTTTTCTAATTTTTTTTTCCAATATATTAAATACAGTAAATTCTCGTTTATCCGCCGGAATGGGTGGAGCGGCAACCGTATAAGACAATTCCATGGATAACCCGCAAAATAGTAAAAAAGGACACAAATCAACACAAGAATGCTTTTCAAAAATGTTTATTTACAGAGAAAGCAGATTTAAAAATTTATTATTTTACAAGTTAAACAAATGTAAGAGATAAAACACCTCTTACTTTACCATACAGGGTATAATCGTGCATGAAAAAAGTGTTTTTTTTCCTTCTTTTTTTCGAAATATCTCAAAAACGGCTGAAACTATTTTGATTAGAAAAATTGAGCGAAACCATGGCATTTTGCTCTACAAAAAAGCTCTAATAAGTTAACATCAAAAAAATAATATTTTTCGAGATAATAATTGTTTTGTCAAAATGTCTGTTAGTCTGTCCGTCTGGTTGTCTGGTTGTCCGTTAGTCTATGCGATATCAAATTTTTGTGGACGAGCTAGCTCAAAAGCTAGTGTGAATATCGAAACCAAATTTCACAAGTAGTTTTGGTCCATTGAGATTAAGAGCTGATTAGATTTTGGTGCATATCGAGCAAAAATTAAGGGGGTGGAGGTAGGGTTAAAAATTAAAAATATATGCTCTTGTAACAAACTCAACCAAATTTTGTGTACATAATCAGTGGGACCCGAGAAGTCTAAAAATGCAAAAACTAACCGCCCAAAATGGGGGGGGGGCGTAGGGTCAAAAAATCAAAATATTGGCCCTTGTACCAAACTCAACCAAATTTTGTAAGCATAATCAGTGGGTCCCCAGAAGTCTAAAAATGCAAAAACTAACCCCTCTCCCCTACATGATTATAAATAATTTTATTAAATATTAAATATAAGTGAGGGGCCAGGTTATATGTTAAAGTCAAGTGGATGGCCACATCAGAACACGTCAGCTTATTTTTTACTTGAGATTGACCACGGATTAGCCACAAATCGAATAATCCGCCCGTGGATAAACGAGAGTTTAGTGTTTTATTAAAAAAAAAATGAAATATATATCTATCCATTTAATGCGAATTCGCTTCTAAATTATTACCATCTTTTTTCCATTAATTGTAGTTAAATTTGAATCTATAATATCTCCTGATTTTATTTAATTTTATAGAATATCAAAGTAAAAAAATTATTTATTTTTAAAACGTGTTATTTCTGGTGAAAACACGAATATAAATGATTCTAAACGCCTGTAGGCTAGTCTTCTTCACTGTTATAATGCCAATATAGTTGCATATCCCTGAGGTGCTGCAAATCAAATCGAAATAAGCTCGGCTTTAATAAATATGATGAGTTGTAAAATGATAATACCATAGCTAACCGATCAACTACATAAATAAACACACAAGGCAATATCCATTGTGGGGAGAAAGGTCCCCAGATATTTCGAAAATTATACCTAAATAAAATTTATAATTAAATGAGAGATACAACAGTTTTGGCTTTATTCTTTATTATTATTATTATTATTATTAATTCCTTAATTTGTATCGTTGACGTTTCTATATTTTTTGTGTACTTGTCGGAATAAGACAATATATTATGTGCGTGCCTAGAGTTCGATATCCTTGAATGCTTAAGTATTAAAGTTCATGGAAAGATTGATTGTACCTACTGGAAATAAAGTACTCGTATATTTATTGCAAAAAGAACTGATTCGATTATAGGCTTTCTAGAATTTATTTAATCAGCTAGGATTTGGCAAAAAAGTTTGAATTCATAAACATTAGCTCTCCGTTCTCAAAAAAGGCTAAACAACACTTAGTTTGGACTTGGGAATATTTCACATTTCGTGTTTAAATTATTTATTTTCGATTTTAAAATAAGTTGTTTCACGTTTCGGACATAGCGATGTTGTAGTGGGGCAATTATTTAAATAAATGTTATGTTTGAATTTATGGAATGACCTTAAAAGTTATGAAGATGTTGAGTTAAGGCCGGTTCACACGAGGCTTTTTCGCTACTTGCTCCTTACTTGTTTGCTCTACTTGTAATTTGAAGCTAGTTCAGTCAGGCTGATTTTTTCCCTGTTGGCTTCACACGGAGATTTTTCATAAAATATTTCAAGTTGGCCGGTTTTGTTGCGCGCGCAAGTGTCAGTCCAGACAATGAACCTTTGAGCCAAACAGCTGGACGATCATCTTTCAATTACAGCTCAGATGCAACCAAAAATGGCTGAAAATAATATTATTGGAGATATTATCAATCGCAAACGAACGGCAATTATTGCTTTTTTGTCAATACGGAAAATACTGATAAGAAAGAAAATATCAGCTGTTCTGTGATATCAGCTTTTTAACTTCAATTCAAACAAGACTCAATGTTGTCTAATTTCTAGACGCGAAAATAAAGATTTCCCTGATATTCACTTCGATTCGAATACCCTAAAAATGTGTGACAGCCTATCCATGTTGGGCGTCTCTGTCGCATCTGACCTGTCTTGGAATGAACACATCTCCTCTGTGGCGAAATCTGCAGCAAGGAAGATTGGCTTCTTATTCAGGTCCAAGCGATTTTACAAACCCCCACAACTTCTCACCATCTACAAGGCCCAAATCCGCCCCTTGTCTCGAATACGGCTCTCATCTATGGAGAGGAGCCTCAAAATATTCTCTTGCTACCCTGGATGCAATTCAGAAACGAGCCGTCAGGCTAATTGACGATTCTACCCTCACCGACTCCCTCGACTCGCTGGCTCATCGAAGAGATGTCTCTGCCCTTTCCCTTTTCTATAGATACTATCACGGCAGGTGCTCTGATGAGATAAAATCAATAATTCCTCCCAAAGCATGCTTTGCACGTAGAAGCGCGTTTTGCCGACTCCCAACACTCTCTCGCGGTCAAACTAGAAAAGTGCCGGACCACTTCATTCGCGAATACATATATCCCCATGACTTCAAGGAACTGGAACTCTCTTCCAGCCTCTATCTTTCCCAGCACCTATAATCTTCAAACCTTCAAAACCGGAGTGCATAGACACCTACGTCTACACCCTCTAACTTAATGAACTTTCTCTTCTCTTCGGTAATGCAAGGGTCTTTCGAGATCCATAGGGGCTGCATCTTTACTGGTGCACCCCTTCTTGCATTCGATTGCATTAAAAAAAAAAAAAAGATGTTTGATGCCAATGCCCATGTCACCCATGTTATAAAATAATGCTTTCCGATTGGCTGACCACTGCCAGCTTCAAGTAGCTAAACTTTTTTTTTAGAACATGCTCTATCTTTTGAATCAAGTAAGCATGCTAGCAAGACAGTCAGGAGTGACGTCATTTCGACCCCCTCTATGCCTCCAAATTGCAAGCAAGGCGAACAAGTAAGGAGCAAGTAGGAGTAAATCCTCGTGTGAACCGGCATTTAGTAATAGGTTGTCTGTCAATAATAAGTCTATAATTTATTTCAATATTTTATCACGAATAGTTTATCTTTAAGCTATAAACTATAAGGGCGGTGTTTTATTGATATAGAGAATATTGTAAAACACTGCTCTTAGAGTTTGTAGTCGGGAAGGTGATCAAATTAAACAGCAAAAGTGCGGAAATAAACAATTAAGATGTTATTTTTGATCGAAAAATTGATACTTCACCATCATTACAAAGAATATGAATTAGGCTGAGAAAAAATTGGATGATATTGAGGAAAATCACAATAAGATATGACATCTCTTCGATTTATTAATAATGAATAATTGTAATGTAATAGCAAATTCATCCTTCCTGACATCTAGTGGTAGAAAGTTATCTGGAAAACAATTTCTATTCTTCTAAAAGAAAAAAACATTTTCATTCCTGTTAACCTAGGACCCCTAATTTTCGCCAATAATCTTTCATTCATAAGGGAAAGTAGGGTTACAAATTGCACAATTATTCAGAATTCTCAAACAAAAGTCTTAATTTTTAATCAAATTAATTATTTTTAAAGCTTTTAACGTTATAATAGAATTCATTTAAATAATATGATTTGAATTTCCTCGAAAGTGTAGATTTAGTCCTGATTGTGCTTCTTCATTTAAATTTATACAGAGGGAATGAAAAAGTTTATAAATATAAAATATTTGATTCGAGTCCAGATAGAGGAATCGTCCCGAATAATTTGTTAAATAGCCATGTCACAAATCCTTTTTGTTTTGTTTTAAAAGACTTTTTAGTTATGAATTACCTAAATGAATAAATATTTTTTATGTTTTTTCGTGGGAAAAATATTTTACTGTCAAATATACATTAGTAATATGATCTGACGCATAAAAAATGTGTGTAAATGCAAATGAATGTTGTTTTTTGTTCACAGGACATATACGATAAAACGATCTGCAATAGAAAAATCATATGCAGAGGTGAGTTTTATCCATTTATTTCCCTTTTTATGACTTTAAATGAATTCATTCATAATTTATAATTAATTATTGTGGCTATTAAGCCTCTCTGGTCGTGAAAATAAATTTATTGTGTGTAAGTATTATTAAAATTTTAATGGAAAAATTAATACTAGAGATAGCGCAAGCTTAGCAAAAGTAAGCCAAAAATGTAACCCCATGATAGCTCATTCATTTTCAGAAGAGGTTTTAGATTCACTTAGGTATTTTGATGTTTCTCATAAAGTTTTATAATCAAGTTTGACCATAGAATCAAAACAAACAACATATTTGATACACGATTTTAAAATAAATATCCACAAAGTTTGTTTTTATTACTTTGTATTTCATACCTGGAAAAATTTTCATTCGTATATCTGGACATGGAAAAAAGATTTTGGTTGGCTAGTAAAACAAAAGGAAACGGCTTGACTGATCGACTTTGAATCCCGGGAGTGAATCTCGCTTCAGTCAGGAACATTGTCATCTTTAACAGAAATTAATAAAGTAAAGGGTGTGTAGTTTCACAGTGAATAAAATAATAATCTGAATTATATTGAGTTTGTATAAACCTCGTTGAGTTTTATTTCATTAACTGTGAAACTATACACCCTTTATTTTATTAATTAATATCATGTTTCACTCTAAAACCTATACCACTTTCTCTAAGTAAAATTTAATAGAAGTGTAATGTAACGAGAAACCACCCCTGTAAACAAATTTCCCAGGAAAAATTCAATAGTGAAGATATTCTCTTTAGTAATTACAAGAGACCGGATTCCTATGCAATTGCATATTTTGTTTGCCGCCATGTACGACCCAGGAGATCAATTAACTATCCGAATCCATGCATCTACGATATTGTGGGTTAAATTTTATTCTCCATATTTTTGCATATTTGACTAATATTGCACAAAATTGAATATTTGAAGATTATTGTATAAAATTGCATATTTCGGGCCAAATACAGAGGTTTTAAAAGTAATTTTTCGGAGAAAGAATGAAAAAAAAGATTAAATAAAACAGGAGAACACTAATTTAAATTCGAAGAAAACTGAAACAGCCCTCAGCGTCACGAAGTGTAGTGTTGGACTACGAAGTAAGAAGTTGGATTACAAAGGATGTAAACAAGATACAAAAAAAACAACCCAATCATTTTTCTTATTATTCAGTTGTACTAGATAGGTACTATATTCTACACGAAAATGACGAAAATTTTGCAATATTTTTCTTCCAAAGTAAAAATTGGGGGGGGGGTTAAGTTCCTTTAAATTCGTCCCCAGTAGGTATGTGGATGTGGAGCGCTCTTTTTCATTGTATAAATCAATTTTAAGTGACCTTAGACATAATAACCTGAAGATAATTTAGAAAAATTCTTGTAAACATAAATTATTCACAATTACAATCAAATTTTAATTATTTTTGAGATCCTTTGTTAATTATTTAATTATTTCTTTATTTTTTATTTATTTATTATTCTTTAATGGCCTTCGGTAACTATTTGCATTATTTAATTAGTTTATTATTTGTAGGTCTAAATGAAATGAGAATTTTGTCCAATGTTTAATGCAATAAAAGTACATTTTGACACTTGGTGTCTATAGCTTTCTTTATCATTTAATTCCTTTCATAGCACTCCTTCAAATATATAGTCTTTTTGTCTTCAATTTTAATTTTTTAGTGCATAAAAAATTTATTTTGCTATCTTTTGCTGCATATATTTGCATATTTCAACTTATTCTACATATTACTTCCATATTTCAGCATTTTTAACTGCATATTTTGGCAATTTTTATGGCATAAAAACCCGGTCTCTAGTAATTACCAATGTTTAGAATCTAGTATGGAACATAAATAATATTAAAAATAAATAAAACATAATTGTATTTTAAATCGCTAAACGTCATAAAGTTAACAACATTGATTAAAAGATGGTGCCTCGATCGTTTATATAAAACAGTTAACAAACTACTTTTTTCAATTTAGTTATAAATAATAATTAAAAGAAATATTTATTAGTAGGCGAAGTCTTTATCAAAGGTTCAATAAATATTGAGGATCTCTATGCTTGCTCATAATTCGCATGGAAATTTCTCCGGAGAGGTGTTGGATACTCAAAGAGAAGTGACTCAATTTAAATTTAAAGATTCTCAAATAAGTAAGCTCATCACTCAGATAAGGCTAAGTTTTTGCTTTGACCAGATGGGGAAAACTTTTTAGAGAGAAAATCCGCTTAATCCCAATATTACTAACAGTGTAGAAATTTAATTAAAAGTTTTTATTAAGGACAGTATTTTGTTTTTAATGAGCTCTTCTCAAGTGTTGTTGATTAAGTGCATTTTCTTATCGAAAGGAGATGAAAGGCGACAGGCAGGCACGTAGTCACTAGCCATCATGGATGAGTAGTAATCAATTATAAGAAAATGAAATACTAGTAGATCTAATTATTTTTTGTAACTTATAGTGAACGTGCGACAGGACTTTAGTGTCAACTGACGACGAAAATGTAAGCTTTGGGGGATGATTTCTTAGACCATGAAATATATAGACACGCCCTGGTGTCGATTCGGTGAGGCCAACATCACCTAGAGAACGTGGCGTCATCTGTAGGTAGGAACACCCAGAAATAGCATGGCCATTATAGAAATTATTATACATTGAGATAAATTTATCGTAGTTTAGATTATTTATGTTAAGTCATCCTTTATGAAATTCTTGGAATAATAATAATTAGGATTAATTGTTGTGATCGGCTCAACCACCTGCAAGAAAACTTACTTTTCAATCATTAATTAACGATCAAATACTGGATACTGAGCAATACTTCGTGATTCTTCCCCCTCAACTCAATTTTTTTTATATAGAAATTTTTTATTTGAGTAACTCAGAGAATTAAATTCAAACCTGATAACACTACCGATCAACTATATAATTTGTAACAATACACCACCGATAGAACTTTTACCCCGGATTCCAATAATCGCAAATTAATATTAAATTAATATACCAAAATATTTATGCGAGAACGTGACGCCATCTGTAGGCGATGTTGGCCTCACTTCACTCTGTGTGGAGAGTAGCAGAGGGAGTGTCTATAATGTCTATATATTTCATGGTTTAAGGATGATTTATTAAACGTATTAAGACAAAGAGACTCGCTCACTCGCTCACGGCCCACCCTTTTATTAACCGACTTCAAAAAAAGGAGGTTATCAATTTATCGGAATGTTTCTTTTTCTATGATATATACTATAATACAATATTTGCCCCAATTCTCCAAAAATAATTTGACCAAATAAACACAAGAGAGCGCGTTATCTTCGGCAGTAGTGCTGCTTCTATGTCTAACGCACGGTCCCTATAGCACTTCAAAATAATTAGTATCCTGTATTTATCTCAAAAATGAACATCACGTACTGCACGTAGTGCTAGACATACCTAACCAGAAAACGGCCAATTGTTTTCTTATAGAATTTTCTAGAAACTAAAAAAAAAACGTAGCTTTTTTGCCCCCTCAAATCTAGAACGTTTTCTTGCAATCAATGAATAGAATTTGATTGGTCACTTGTACCTTAAAACACGCTTTTATATCCAGTGGTTTTTACGTGAGCCACAAAATGAACAAGAGAATTACCTTCATTTATTTTTATCTTCCATTTCGAGTTCGCAGCAAAAAAGCGCTCGTAATTATGTTTCGGTGTCAAGCCAGTTGTCAGTTAACCAATTTACATTTAGACTAAAAAAAATTCGATTCCAATAAATGTCTGAGTTAATCCAGAAACTCAATATTGACAATCATGTCCGTGGATTATCTATAAAGTTCGTGAATGAAATGATGTTGAATACAAAACCAAAACCGCATTTATTCTCATAAAAATGAATCTGAAGCGAGAAAAAAGAAATTAACATGAACAATTTAAAATAATAAATTGGAAGAAAAAGTGAAAAAAATTTAATACTCAGAGTACGCATTCCCTAACAAACTACTCAAAAATTATTTTTGGATTTAATTAACTCTCTATTTGATTGAGTTAGCAATTTTAATAGAGTATAATGTTTGTAACGAACAATTAAAAAATGAACTGATGTGGCCATCCACACTATATAGCCGACTTTTATTCAAAGCCTTTCCAAGCAACTACTCAAATTCAATTCTGTACTTTAAATAAATAATTAAATTAAATTAAAAGAAAAATATTGTAAAATTAGATTTAAGAAAAAACATAAACCCCTCTGTTCGAAAATATGGTATACATTTTAATATTTTTTTTGTCCTAAAATATGGTATACATTTGCGAAAAAATCAAATGAAACTAAAATTAAATATAAAAAAAAATATTAAATTTATTTTATTTTCACAATATAACTAAATACAAATAATTGGGATTAGAAATTAACAACGACTGCCTGTACACACTTTTATTTGCTGACGATCAGGTCATCATCGCCAATGATCAAGAGGACGCAGAATATATGCTGAGAGAAAACTGTTGGAGGAATTCTCTAAGTGGGGTCTGTGGATAAACTTTGGGAAAAAAAACAATGCTTAAATGTAGGAGGCGAACCTACGGACATACTGGTAGAGCAGCAAGCCATTAGAGGATGTAGATATTATAAGTATTTGGGAAGTATAGTCTCGGAGAAAGGAACTTCAGAACTTGACATCCAGACAGAGTGGTCCAAGGACGGAGGGCCATTCAAATTCTTAACTACTTACTGTGGTCTACCAATATGAAACTTGATACCAAATTAACTATCTATCGAACGATAGTAGAACCAATAATAACTTATGGAGCTGAATGCTGGCAACTCACCACTAGAAAGTTAAGGCGCTTGAGATGGACTATCTACGATGGCCATGCAGAATTTCGCGACTCGATCACGTACGAAATGATGACATACGAGAATTGACAAGAATGAAAAGCATGTGATGAGGAAGAGTGAGGAACAATGGCCAAGAAAAGTTCTTAACTACACGCCACCAAATAGAAGAAGGAGAGGAAGACCTAGGAAGGATGGCATCACGCATGCTATGATCAAAAATAATATAAGCCCGGACGACATCCAAGATAGAGACGTATGGCGTGGGAAATGCAGGATGCGGCAAAGGCCGTAGGAACGCTCCAAAAAAAAAAAAAATTAGTAGAAAGTTAAGGCGCCTGAGATGGACTATCTACGATGGTCATGCAGAATTTCGCGACTCGATCACGTAGGAAATGATGACATACGAGAATTGACAACAATGAAAAGCACGCTGATTGACAGAATCAAAAGGCGACAGTTGATCTGGTATGGCCATGTGATGAGGATGAATGAGGAACAATGGCCAAGAAAAGTTCTTAACTACACGCCACCAAATAGAAGAAGGAGAGGAAGACCTAGGAAGGATGGCATCACGCATGCTATGATCAAAAATAATATAAGCCCGGACGACATCCAAGATAGAGACGTATGGCGTGCGAAATGCGGGCCGTAGGAACGCTCCAAAAAAAATAAAAAATAAATAAACTGCAACGGATCGTTGCTAAACTTTATCCAAATTCATTTGAAATATTAATATGTATGTTCCTTTATTATTAAACAGATATCACTTGCAATTTGTAGTTCATGTTGACATTAATTAAAAATAATTGTGATTTAATAGTCGAGGAATAACCATTCTACATTGAATTTTTGACATTTCGGTTATTATTGTAACCATTGCTGAAGACATGGAGGAATCGACTTAAAATCAAAAATAGCCATCGATTCTCATCTAATAATTGAGGAATAACAATTCTACATTAGGTTTTTGACGTTTCGATTATTATTGGTAACCATTGCTGAAGACATAGAGAAATCGACTTTAAACCAAAAATAGCGATTGATTCTCATCTAATACTTGAGGAAAAACCATTCTATATTGGATTTTTGACATTTCGGTTTTTATTGGTAACCATTGCTGAAGACATGGAGGAATCGACTTAAAATCAAAAATAGCCATCTCAAGCTTGAGTTGTTTACCAAAAGAATTTAGTCTTTTTGATTTTAAGTCGATTCTTCCACGTTTTCAGTAGAGGTTGCCATTAATATTCAAAACATCAAAAATGGAATGCAATAAGGTTATTCCTATAGTATTAGATTAAGAATCGATCATTATTTTTGATTTTATGTCGATTCCTCCATGTCTTCAGCAATAGTTACCAATAATAATCGAAACTTCAAAAACCTAATGTAGAATTGTTATTCCTCAAGTATTAGATGAGAATCGATGGCTATTTTTGATTTTAAGTCGATTTCTCTATGTCTTCAGCAATGGTTACCAACAAAAACCGAAATGTCAAAAATCCAATATATAATGGTTATTCCTCAAGTCTTAGATGAGAATCAATCGCTATTTTTGGTTTAAAGACGATTTCTATATGTCTTAAGCAAAGGTAACGGATAAGAAAACAACGCAGTTGCTATGGTTACTTATAAAATTTCCTCCCAAATTTTTACCATTTCACAGCGAGAAGCCTAACCATTCTTACTTAAGTTAGGTTAAATGAGCTATCTTAAAACGATCAAATGAATAAATTTTAAAGAATTTAAAATTAAAAAAAGTACTATTTTACTATAGAGTAAAGTACTTTAAAATATGATTTTACTAAAAACTTTATTTAACCTTTTTTATGGTCCCCAAGGTACTTAATTAGGATATTAAATTTCATCAAAATTGGTTAAGTCATTTTCAAGATATTTAAAAAAACTAAAAAAGTACTAAATTAAAGTACTAATGTTTGTGAGCCGATATGTACCAAAAACTAATCAGCGCTTCATTTTGTTAAACTAATAGTAGATTTTCAATTTCAATTCAATCAGTACAAAAAATGATAACACACACACATCCATCCATCCATCCATCCATCCGCACGCACTTCCAAAAAAAATGGCACTTTTTGGCCTCTCGACGAGATTCCAGGTAATTTTTGGCAAAACCGTCACGTGCTAAAATTCAATCTCATTGAATACTTCAATTTGTGACTTTAATTGAGTCCATGGGTTCCGTAGTCTTTACCTGAGGACCCTTTGAAGTCGCGCTTGCCGCGAGACCCATTACAATACTTTCTCCCATGCTTCGCATTGGATAAAGTAAAAAAATTAGTGTAATCCAAATTTAGTTGAACGCTACTTCTGAACATATATACTTTTTAGCTAATCGACCCTCACTACGAATTCTTACCTTATTTTATAGTAATTTTCCCATCATTTCAACATAATTGATTCCATACACGTTTGTAATTTTATAAAAACGTTATCAAGAGTATTTCTCTCTAGTTTATTAAATGCTTCTTGAACACATTCAATCAATTTATTAATAGCACCGACCGTGTTCTAATTTTTCTCTGTTCTTCATACGACTGTAATAGCTGATACAAGATACCATGACGTTGTTCATTAGTCATTTTGAATAATTTGAGTTAAAATTTTCCATTTTGAAATTACAGCTGTGACTATTTTATTTTTCTTAAAAAAACTAATTTTTGATCTTCAAATTCCAACTTAACTCAAAAGCAACGCCTGTCAAATATGTTAGGATATTTATTTATCAATGTATACAATAATAATATAATTTATATTGCCAGTTGCTTTAGAAACTCTAGAATCTAGACAATCTAAGATTTTATTTCAAATGTATACCATATTTTCGGACAGAGTGAGTAATATTTATATAATAAAAATAAACAGATGTGTCAATTCACATGACTTTACAATACATCATACATCTGACCTCTTTATTATATTTAATATTTAATCAAATAATTTATAATAATTTACAAATCCCCTCTGAATTTTCGGTCCATTAGCAATTAAACATATCACCTTTTAAATATGGGACTCTTTTATAGTTATTTCGAATATAGGGTGCTTTTGCGAAATTTCGTACGATTCGATCAAAGGATCTAAGATTTATATTGATAATTCTATTTTTGAAACCCCCCCCCCCATTTTGAAGCTCTTGAGAAATAATTACTCTCTTTTTACCTAGATATTGGACCTGCTAATATTAAGTTTGATCTAACTTGGTTTCTTAGATTGAACACTTTTAAATTTTATTTCTGTAAAAAAACCTCCCTCCTTAATTTTGAGTTCGATTTCATTCAAAATCTAATCAGCTTTTAAAATCTCAATACAATAAACTTCATGTAAAATTTCGTTTTGAAATTCAAAATAGTTTTTTTAGCTAGAGTGTACACAAAAATCGGTAACGAACTAACTAACGTATACTAATCGATATTTTGATAAAATGATTATTATCTCGTAAAATATAATTTTTTGATATTCACTCTATAAGGCTTTCTTGTAAAACCATATTTTCGCTCAATTTTTGTTTTATCAACATATTTTTAATTTATAGGTATTTTCATTTGTTTTTATTCTTTGAATAGGGGAAGTCGGGTAGCTCAGTCAGCTAACGCACTGGCTTCGCTTCGGCATCGATCGATTATGACGATGTTGAAGTGGAGGTCCGGGGTTCGATCCTAGCTGGCAAATAAAAATTTCTACTGGCTGAAAACTCGGCTCCCTCACTAACCCTACTAACACTCTACTTATGTGCTGTCTAGATGGGCTTTGTTCCCGGTGACATTAAATAAATAAATAAATTAATAAAATATATATTCTTTGAATACTGATCGAGTCTAGAATGTTGTTAAAAAGGTTACCCACTTACTAATCAGCCATATCGCAATTTCCTTTACTTCTAAGATTTATGAATATAAGACGTAGCTTGAGCCTCTGAAAGCCTTTGACATAAAATAAAAAGTTTAAGCCACACGCAGCTGATAGAATATTTGATTTTAACTTGACATTTGAGAAATGTCAAAATAAACTCTAAGAAGCTTATTAATATTCACTCGAGTATGCCTTGGAACATTTTTCATTGAATGGGTTGAATTCTAGTTATTTTCCAGTCTTCATAAAATATGATTTAAATGTGAATTAGAAAAAATAGTTAAAAGAGAAAAATGTTATTTTAATACCAAGGTTATATTATGTTATATCTTGCATTCGATTGCATTAAAATATATATATATATATGTACTTATAGCCTTACCATAACTCCCTTTCTGACCAGGAAAGTCCCGGTTTGAAGGTATGGTCCCTAGGGTGGTCCTTATTTTTACGCTGACAGAGGCTCATATGGTTCGAAATAAATAAATAAAATTATCTTCCAAGTTTCAAGTCTCTATCTCAATTTTAACATGTTCCGCACATCGATGCAAGTTTCCCATCTATATAACATAGGGTTTTTTTGGATTGAACGATCAATTTTTTATTCCGGCCAAAGCAATGGTTCAAAAAATTTGAAACTCGGTAGACTTTATCCTTATAATAGTAGCTATCTTTCAGAATTTTTACAGATTTTCAGCTATTATAATTTTGAAGTCTATAACTTATTAGCACTAAAAAATAGCAGTATTTTATCTAGCTGTAACTCCAAAATTATAATATCTAAGAATCTGTAAAAATTCTTAAGGATAGCTACTATTATAAGGATAAAATTTACAGAGTTTCAAATTTTTTGAAACATTGCTTTGGCCGAAATAAAAAAATTGATTTTTAATGCCAAAAACCCCATGTTATTTTATAGATGGGAACCTTGCATTCCTGCCGGCACAGGTTAAAATTGAGATAGAGACTTGAAACTTGAAGGATATTTTTTTTTTATTTCACCACCATATGAGCCTCTGTCAGCGTAAAAATTCGAAAATACCCAAATAAAAAAGGACCACCCTAATGGCCACTTCATCCGGCCAGTTTGTCATTTTGTTCCGGTTATTTGAAATAAACTAATGTGGCCATCTACAGGAATATACCATACACTTGGCCCCTCTCTTATATTCAATATTTAATCAAAAATAATTTATAATCATTTGCGAAAGAACCTCCCCCCCTGAATTTGGTCTCATTAGCAATCAATCATACTTATCTCTATTGTAAATAATATCAAATTTCTTCGATTTTTATTTAAAAATTTTATTATTTAAAATTATTTTTGGATCCCTCCTCCCACTCTTTTGGGCCATTATCAATTTGACATAGATAATCATTTTCATAAAGTCCTAAAGGGTCTTTAAGTTATATTGATAATTCTATATTTTACCCCCCCCCCCCCACACACACAATTTCGGCCCCTTCTCAAACGATAATGACTTTCTTTTTATTATAAGTTCTTTTTATAGTATGTTAAATTCAATTTTTCATGTTGTTTTTTTAGTTTGAAAATGTTATGATTTTAAATTTTTAAAAGCGTTCAATTTTTTTTCTCAAATTAGTTTCTAAGTTTTTGAGATATTTCTAAACAACGAAATAAAAAAAAAACTTTTTTAATGCACGATTATATTACTTAATGCTACCCTATATAGTAAAGTAAAAAAACTAACAACAAGTGCTGAATATACACGAAGTCAAATAGTTCAGCCTCTTCAAAGTTAATTGTTAACTAAATTGTAGTGAATTTTTCGAAGTGATTCGAAATAACAAATTATTATTACTATTTATTAATTTTTAAAGAACGTTCAAGTTTGTGACAAAAACAGTGGCAGCATCAGGGTTGGACGAGGTGTGGCGATCGCCCAACTAAAATTGGTCTTGCCCAACCGTTCACACAAAAATGAGCAATTGAACAAAAAAATATTGAAACACCCATTTGATAAAATTATTTAAGGACCAAAATGTCACAATGGATGTTCACAGATTTAGGAATTTTGTACATTGAAAAAAATATTGTAAAAGCATTGAACTTAGATGTATAGTTATAAATTCTTTTGCCACTAAACATAATTTGAAGGAGACAATAAAAGAGTGTGTCTTCTGCTGAAATTATAAATTTTTAATTTATTTATAACGAGACTATAGTTTCAAGAGCTTTGCCCTCTTCATCAGTCTTATTAGAATTGATTCACAGGAATTAATCCTGTGAATCAATAATTGTAATAGACTGATGAAGAGGGCAAATGCTTTGAAACTATAGTCTCGTTATAAATAGATTAAAAATTTATAATTCCAGCAGAAGACACACTCTTTGTTTTCTCCTTTAATTTATAAAAATGCTCCTACTCTCGGCAAAAAACTCAATTTAAACTAAACATAATAATAGAAAAATGTTCTATTATCATGTGTGTGTAAAATAAACTTTGAAATACATATATTATTTTTTATCCAATTTTTTAATTGTAGTTTGAATTTTACAAATCCAAAGTATCTAATTTATTACCAGAAATAATGCACATTTTTGCTGCCCATCCTCGAAATATTTCTGCCCGGTGTCGCCCAACCGAAAAGAAAAGGCTGGCGACGCCACTGAATAATAATTAATAACTATTTGAAAATAAATTATAACTAGTTAAGAGTAATTAAAAATTATTACAATATAATTATTGTTTTTTGTTAACTAGTCCATTGATGAGCCTTTTTGATTCATAAGAATTTTGCTGAATATACATCTCTCTTTCTAATATCGCAAAGAAGATGCTCAATTTTTTTTAGAGCGACCTTCATAAATTGTCCAAGTTTGAGTATAAAATATTATGGTAAGTCTCTATTTGTATAGGAAAAAAGGATTTGAATATATACTATATTATATGTAATAATAAGAAGGATAGAAATTATAGGTGTGCATCAGATGACTTAAATCTCGTCTTTTTTGAAATCATTTTTTCAAATGATAAATTAGGAGAAAAAAATCAAAGAAAAAAGAAAAAATCGGTTGACTATACTCAAATTTTAGGCATTTGGTAATTTTTAGTTAAGAAAATATAAATAAAATTTTAGGAAAAATTATTGAAGAATGCCAAAATGGTGTTAACGGTTTTTAATTAAAACGATGATTTGAAATGTTTTGGTCTGTTTAAACAAGTAAATTATAGAAATGAAGCTATTGAAGCTTTCATTTTTGTGGTTTTTTTTGGTGCTTTTCGGCCATACCAATTTACGATAGTACTTATTATTGTTTTTTTTTAATTTTTCTCTACCCCCTATATTTTTGTGATTAATTTGATTGAAATTTTTAATTTTTAATGAAATCACACATAATTAATTATAATTATTTATTAAACAAGAACAAATAATACAATACAACTACGACGTTTCGATCGATTTATTCTGCGATCGTTCTCAAGTATGAATGAGCACGAGGTGGGTGCTCATTCTACATAATATGCACAGATACATATTTTTTTTGTATCCAATGCAATATGTTTAACACGAAATTATTTTAACACCAAGAAATATTTCGGTCCCCTCAGTTTCGTGTTAAGCGATTTTCACTGTATTTTTATCGGCAACTTGAACTCTCTCATATTCAATTTGGAAAAGTGATTTTAAATGGGTTTTTGAGTGAATTCAATTATATGACCCCCAGCGTGGTCCACTAGCCAAGTGTAGTGAATAATATTGTAAAACCCCATCTATATATAGTATGAAGTGAAAATTTCATAGGGTAAAAAATGTTTATCAAGTAAATTTTATGTAAATATCTCGTTATCTATTGATGATATAAAAAAATTGTACAGATAAAATTTATAGAGTATAAAAGTTTCTAGAAAAAAAGTCATGTACCTTTTTTTGATTGGAGCAATGGTTTAGGAAATAATACGACTTAAATAGAATCTATCCTTTTTATGAATGGGTTTGTTTTGATTTTGATTCATTTCTTGGAAATTTTGATCAACAAAGTGTGGTATTTTCTTCTTCTCTAGGTCACTATGCTAATTGATGATTCATTGCTTTCTAATTCATTCATTTCTATCCATAGAGTAATTTTTATTACACGGCCATAAAACTTAAAAAAACTAAAAATAAAAGATAAAATGTTTATCTATACAAATAATCACCAAGTATCAATATGGCCTGAAATAAATTTTTTGATCGACCCTTCATCCTCTAAAGAGGGTGACTACCCTTAATTTAAAATATCGCTAAAAAAATTATTTCTACTAGATTCTAGAGAAATTCCAAATCATTAATTGTAAGTATTGCCAGAAATAAGTTTTCTGATCAACCCTTCATCTCCTAAAGAGAGTGACTACCTATAATTTGAAATATCACTAAAAAAATAATTTCTGCTTTATTATATGTCAAGTCCAAATAATTAAGTATAAATATGCCCTGAATTAAGTTTTTTGATCAATTCTTTATCCCCTAAAGAGGGTGACTAACCTTAATTTAAAATATCGCTAAAAAATGATTTCTACTAGATTCTAGAGAAATTCCAAATCATTAAGTGTAAGAATGGCCAGAAATAAGTTTTCTGATCAACCCTTCAACCCCTAAAGAGAGTGACTACCCAAAATTTGAAATATCGCTAAAAAAATAATTTCTGCTTTATTATATGTCAAGTCCAAATAACTAAGTATAAATATGGCCTGAATTAAGTTTTTTGATCAATTCTTCATCCCCTAAAGAGGGTGCTACCCTTAATTTAAAATATCGCTAAAAAAATGATTTCTACTAGATTCTAGAGAAATTCCAAATCATTAAGTGCAAGAATGGCCAGAAATAAGTTTTCTGATCAACCCTTCATCCTTTAAAAAGGGTGACTACCTATAATTTGAAATATCGCTAAAAAATAATTTCTGCTTTATTATAGGTCAATTCCAGATAACTAAGTATAAATATGGCCTGAAATAAGTTTTTTAGATCAACTTTTCATCCCCTAAAGAGGGGTACTACCCTTAATTTAAAATATCGCTAAAAATGACTTCTACTAGAATCTAGAGAAATTCCAAACCAGTAAGTCTAAATATGGCCCGAAATAAGTTTTCTGATCAACCCTTCATTCCCTGAAGAGGGTGACTACCCTTAATTCAAAATTTCACAAAAAAAAATGATTTCTACTAGATTCTAGAGAAATTCCAAATTCACTAAGTGTGTGGTAAATATGACCTGACAACTCTAAGAAAACATCATAGAGCAAATAATGTCCTTGTACCTTGGATTTCAAATAACAAGTGACAAATTTCTCAATTTAAAATTTGGACAACTTGTCCTTAAGGCATCAAATGAAAATAAGATTCCATTGTTTAAAAATTAGATTTCTTTTAATTTCGTTTAAAAAGAAACGTCGCAATGAATAAACCTAGCTATATATGAATTTGAAGTTTAATAAAATAACTTCTTAAATAAAAAAAAAATGAACAGAATTGAAAGGACCGGCAGTGACAACAAAAAGGCGGAGATAAACAGCTTGCTTTCCTTTTGAAAAGAGAAATCACAAAGTGCTTTCAATATCTAAAGGCTGCTGGCCTCATTCAAAATGATACTTTTCCTTTGATTCAGAGATTGAATGAACCCAAATTTCTTCTTTGCCCAAAGGGATTTAATAATATACAGTAATAATATCAAAAACAGTAGATTTGTCTAGCACAGGGGTCCCAAAACTACAGCCCTTGAAATTTTTCCATCCTACTACAGAATTAATTCATAAATATCCACTATATTAAATTGCCTGGAGCACCGAGCGATGGTCGGTAACTTTTAGATAGATTAAATTTCAAATTTCAAGACTCTGCGATTTACCGAAGACGATATATGAATGATTAAAATATTTATTTTACGACACTCCTAATTTACACCCCCCCCTTCTTTATTTCAATCGGATTAAAATCTATACACGACTAATAACTCATGACACTTGACACTTGATAAGTACACGAAAAATCTTTCATGTAAATGTCCATTTACTGTGTTCCAATTTCAAACAAAAGCTTGCTGTACCCCATCTAACCTATATTGAGCTAAGCTTCGAATTTCGTAGCTCTGAGATTTATGGTTGCGAAACACAGGTGGGTACATTCTTAAGTACGTAAACATCAACTTCCGATACGTTTATTTTAGCCAAAATCTTTTGTTACTTCTTGTAGCCTCTAAATAGCTTAAGTTTCAAATTTCAAGGCTCTGCGACTTACTGAAAACGAGATATGAACGATTAAAATATTTATTTTACGACATGACTAATTTACACCCCCTTCTTTTATTTCAATCGGATTACAAATTTGACACCACTAATAACTCATGACACTTGATAAAAGTATACCAATTTTTAGCAAAATCGTTAGAGTCGTTTTCGAGAAACCGATTGGATATATATATATATATTAACATTTAAATGAAAGCGAAAGTTAAAACTTTTACCCGACCACTGCCCTATTTTGGTGCACTTGGGACCAGACTGGTTTTGATAGTGAACCAAGAGTTGAAAAAAAGATACAGGACCCAGCCGGGTATGATCCGACATCTTCTGCGTTAAGCCCGCAAATGCCTTCTCCATTTAGGCGATGGATCCCCTGACTAGATCCTATAATCAAATCTTGTATATATTCAACTCTCTAGTTCAATCGCGTTTTTCTTCTATTTTCCTAATAGTATGGTTGTTATAAATTTACTACAATTCTCATCTGTCTGATTCTTTGGGGAATCGAAACAGATGAATTTTGTTCAGTTTTTCAATAATAAATTTTATTTAGAATGTTTATATGTTAACATTTAAATGAAAGCGAAAGTTAAAACTTTTATCTGTTTCGATTCCCCAAAGAATCAGACAGATGAGAATTGTAGTAAATTTATAACAACCATACTATTAGGAAAATAGAAGAAAAACGCGATTGAACTAGAGAGTTAAATATATATATAAGATTTGATTATAGGATCTAGTCAGGGATCCATCGCCTAAATGGAGAAGGCATTTGCGGGCTTAACGCAGAAAATGTCGGATCATATCCGGCTGGGTCCTGTATCTTTTTCAACTCTTGGTTCACTATCAAAACCAGTCTGGTCCTAAGTGCACCAAAATAGGGCAGTGACCGGATAAAAGTTTTAACTTTCGATATATATATATATATATATATATATATATATATATATATATATATACAAGAATCGCTCGTTTAATAATATAAGATATCCGGGCCGCCCATAGTTTACAATGTTCATATTTGGCCCTATCTATAAAACGTTTGGCGACCACTGGTCAATCAAATACAGCTTTTTGTCAGCTTTTGTTTATTTTTTGATAGATATCTAGATTTCATCACACCAGAACTGTCATTAATTTTAATCTATTTAGATCTGAACACGCTCAAAAAACTAGGGTTTACATATCATAATTAATTTAAACAGTGTATACTGTATAATCATGAAGATAATTAAATCATATCTAAAGTGATGTGAATTTAGGCTCTGAAGAAAATCACTTGTTATATACACATTTTATCACTTTTTGAATGATTTTGACGCAAAAAGGAGTTATTCCAAGAAGACGCCACTATTATAGGCTTGGACTGAAGGACAAGAGGAAGAGATTTTAGGGACTGGTTCGATGTTAAAGATATCTGTGAATCGGGTCTTGAACAACTGAAGGTTGTAAGTCGCGAGACAGATGATTGCAGGAAGCGAATCCCACTCTCTAGAGGTCATAAGGATAAACGAATTTACAAATGCTTTGGTTCGATATACATATATAAGTATATATCTAACTTAACAGTGAAGAGATATTGGGCATTCGAAAATCGCGTGTTTCTTACAAATGATGTTTTAAGGGAGGGAGATTGTAACATTAACTCACCAGGACATATCCACAGTCATTGACGGATTTCAGTGTTTAAAAGTCCCGGGTGATAAAACTAAAAAAGGCCATATATTATTTATTTAATGATTTATTCAATAATATTTGAGATTCTGTGGGACGCTCCGGGTTCATGGGACCCGAACGACCTTACAGTTGTTCCAGTTCCAGTTGATCCACCCCTAAATCCGCCATGGCCACAGAACAGGAAAATGGCGAAAACTGTAGGTACTACGTTGAGCCAGAAGGAATCGAAGGAGTGAAATAAGATAGCAATTCCTATTAGTTTTATTGGTCTCTTCTGAAATTCGAAAAGAGAGGCGAGACAATGCTTTAAGTCTTAAAATTTAAAACTTTAATGTATTAACAAAGAGAAACAAAGAGGTTGTCCTCTGTTTGATGCAAATAAACATACACACGTATATATCGAAATTATATATCTGTATATATATTATTTATTTGTTTCGAAGGTTTGGCCCTCATCATCAGTCTTATTAATTATAAATATTATTTTTCATTAGATCAGTATTGCGTGGATATTGAAAAATAATTTTGAAATTTTTTTTCCTTCTTTCTAAGCTGAATAGCCAGGTAGAGTATATGTGTGTATGTTTATTTGCATCAAGCAGAGGATAACCTTTTTGTTTCTCTTTGTGAATCAACAACTCTGCTACTCTCGGCAAAACAAAAACTTTTCAATTAATGTATTAAGTTTACCCAAAATCCAAATTCATTTTAAAATTGTAACCGAATTATTATTTTGCGTGAGGTTAAAAATAAAAAATAAAATATTTTTTATTACGGTTGTGTGAAGTATCTCAGTAAAGTTCTCACAGACGCACAGTTAGACATTGTAACGACACAAGTATAGTTTCGAAGGTTTGACCTTCATCATCAGTGTCTTTATATAGAAATATCTTATCTGTTATTTCACATGGATTCAAATACCTGAATGAATAAATTCGTTATGTTGATAGAGCAAAAGCTTTTCCCATTGCAAATGATTAATCGTGAATATCGGGTTAGTTTGAATCCATGAAAAATAAGAGATAAAATATTTCTAATTGAAAAGACTGATGATGAAGATCAAACCTTCTATTCTATAGTCTCTTGAAATATAATATAGATACATGTTTATATAAATGTATAAGTTTATTTGCATCAAACAGAGGACAAATTCACTGAATCAAATAGATAAATTAAATAAAGAATTTACAATTTAGGGACAATGTGATCTTAGTGAAAAATTATCTTAATGATAATTATGTATATATTAAATTGAAAGTTTTTGCCGAGAGTAGCAGAATTTTTATAAATTGAAGTAGACAATAAAGAGGATGTCTTCTACTGGAATTATAAATTTTAAATTTAATTTATTTGACTATAGTTTCGAGGGATTTGCCCTCATCGTCCGTCTATTACAATTAATTCCTGTGAATCAATTGTAATAGACTGATGAAGAGGATAAAGCTCTCGAAACTATAATCTCGTTATAAATAAATTAAAAATTTATATTAAATTGAAAGTTTTTGTGCCGAGGTTAGCAGAATTTTTATATATTGAAGGAGACAATAAAAGAGTGTGTTTTCTGCTGAAATTATAAATTTTATTTATAACGAGATCATGACTGTTGAAGAGGGCAAAGGTCTCAAAACTATAGTCTCGTTATAATTAAAATTTATAATTCCAGCATAAGACACGCTCTTTTATTGTCTCCTTCAATCTATGTGTATATTGCATGTCAGAGGGTTTCATCCCATAGATAAAAAATTGACTTTCTTGGAATAGCTTTAACACAAGTTACACAAGTTGGTATTACATCAGCCGCAAAAAGTTATCCTGGAAATCAAAATAGCTTGATTTTAATTAATCTTTGAAATTTCCCCAGGGGTTCTATAACTTTCCAGATCATAAATTTACCAATCAAAGCATTTTAACTACACAATTTCAAATATCTGAAAACTCTCAACTCTTTGATTTAATTAATTTTTTGATAATCCTTTTTGATCTTATGAGTATATAAATATTCGATTGATCATTTTCTCATTGAGTTATTTAACACACACAGAGAGAGAGAGGGAGTTTTATCCAAATTGGATTTATCTAAATATAGAGATGAAATTCAGGCTAGCGATTCCTTTCATAAACGCAGGCAGTCAGGTGAGAAATGGTTGATGCGGCTTGTGTTTTGGTTTCCTCCAGGGCTCAAGGGACCCGTAAGGCGCTCAGTCTTTTGCCTTTGCGAGATCTGGCCGTGAATCGGCCGTATTGATTCCCGGGGACTTTCGGGGGAGGAGAGTCCACTCCGGCGCAGTACGGACATACGCCGTGTGCATTTCTTCCTCAATATTCCATCATTTCGATTGCCGCAATCAAACTATAGATAAACTTGAACTTTTCCTTTGCCATTTATTCCTAGAGTTTCTTTGGCGTTAAACAAGACTGCAGGGTTATCTAGAAAGACCAGATATTTATGCAGCAAAAATGGCCCAAATATTCAGAAATAAATACCAAAATATTTAGTATAATATGCAGTAAAAAATTAGTAATTTGACAGTAGGAATTTTGAAGTTTCGAATATATAAAAATTCTTCTTCTTCATATTTTCATTTTCTAAAATATTTATTATTTCAGTAATTTATTTGCTACGACACTAACCAAGTCTAGTTATCATTCTAGTATACAAGGAGCAAATAATTGGGGTTTTCTAGAACAATCACAATTAATTGATAATTTCTCTCTCGGACTAAAACTTGTCAAGACTTGTCTTCTAGATCTTTCCGCGTTCTTACATGTCAACAGATAATGGATAGTCAGGGATTATTATATCTGTGGTCGTTTTAAAAAATATATTATCATTCCTAATCATCATCATCATTGAGTATACAGTCCTAAGACTGGTTTGATGCAACAATCCGTCTCCACTCGACTCTGTCCCCCGCCAGCTGTTTGACCTCTCTAAATGTCTGGCATCCCATATCCCCAATTATTTGGTTGAAATATTCTAATCTGGGTCTTCCCCTTCCCCTCTTCTTTCCCACCACCCCCTCCAATATCCCATTCCTAATATCCTTCATTAATCCTATTCGATTTAAATCAGGGCTGTCCAACCCGTGGCAAAATATAAAGTCATTAAATTCCTTAAAACATTGAGATTTATATGTAGATACTAGAAAACACAGAACAATTTGGCCTGATATTTTTTTTTCTCTAAAATAAGAAATCTGAAAATCTACCGTGAAGTTTTCGAAAAATCAAAGTTCTAATTTTAAATTTTGAATCTGGAACTAGATTTTAAGATTTCCAAAATAATAATCATCGTTTTGGTCTATTTTCAACTCCATGTTCATTAGAAATAAATTGTCTACTTGCAAACTGTCTGATTGAATTTACTAGAACAACAATTAGAGATACTGATCTGAAAGAAAAATTGATTATAGTCTCTTTATTAGAATTTTATATTAATTATCTAGCCAGGAAAAATATATAAACAAATAATAATACATTATATCACTTTTTGTAAGTATGTAGGTATGTATTTACATACGAGAAGCTATTTTCAAGTATAAAATTTACGAAAGTTAAAATTGAAAGCTCACTATGAGCTAAAAAATAGTAAAGTTCTTATTTCTACATTATTAACTATCTTTTTTGAATAAAAAATATCAATAGAATTATAATATTTTATACACGGTCAGAGATAATTTTTTTTCTTCAAATGTGGCCCGAGTAAGCACAAAAGTTGAACACCCCTGCTTTAAGTTATATTTTGAAATTAAAATAATTTAAAAAAACGGTCTAAGATATTAAAATTCTGATTAGAAATCTTTGCTTCCGGTTTTGTTCATGAAAAACAATTCAATTTCAAATGTGATTTCATAATTAAAAAGATCAGTAAATTTTCTATATACCGTAAACTACCATGTTTAATATTTTATTTTAAATTTGTTTAATTCGAAAAATTGCTTTAAAAAAATTCAAAATTCAATTAGTTAGGTAGGTACGTCAATTCTTTTAGAAGTCCATAATATTACAACTAAACCTCTTAACCAAAAAAAAAAATGTGTCTCCACATTCATACCTTTTAGATTCTAGAAGTATAATTAGGCCGAATAAGAACGAATTTCAAAACCTCACATTTTTTTCGTTGTCCGCTTCACGTGAAATGCCCAAATTCTCAAAAACAATAAAACAAATAAAATAGTTGATTTCTGTAATGTAATAAGGAAAGGTGTAGTTTTATTTTTTTCCATTCGAAAGAAGCTATAAAAAGTGGCGAGAAAATTAAATTTCCACTCGGTCTTTTATTTGGTGTCAAGCCACGTTTTCCATCAATTCTGAATTATCTCTCCAAAGAGAGATTTAAACTTTGATTGAGTTAAAGTTAAGATTCTTGTAGAGATAATGATTAATGGATGATTCTGTAAGGACGTTAAGCTAATATAATTTTAAAACTTTTTATAAGAATTTAAGTATATAATAAAATAATGATATTTTAATTTAAATCGTCAACTCCAGATAATCAATTATTTGTGCACCGTTTTTGTCTCAGTCGTTTTGGAGGGTAAAATTAAAATGTAAACTTTTCTTTTAAATTGTATTTTATATAAAGTGTTTTATAAAAATTCGTGAATAATAATTATTTTTGTTTTATGCTTTCATCGTAATAGTAATAGTGAAGACTACTCATGTGGAAATTTTAGAACCGTCGGAGATCATTCATGCCATCATCCAATACAGGGCCAGTATCTGTCGCGTATACAAAATGTTCAGATCATGCCGACATCAGATTCTATGTTCGTCCGAGACAATAATCGGTTATCAAATGGACACTGTTTACCAGTGTCGTTCTGACACAATTTTCTGATGTCAAATTGATCCTGTTTTCAAGTATCGTTAAAACATATTCTTATTATAAATAAATAAATAATCAACAATTTTTTTTAAATAATTTTTTTATTAAATAAAAAAACTTACAAAATAAAATAACAATTAATAAAATATTTTATTAAACAAAAAAACAATTAATTATTATGTGAGAAAAATAGTTAGCAGCATTATTTTTGCCATATGCTCGTTCCGAAGCCCCGGCCTTACTATCTTTTGGTAAAAATTCTCCAGTTGATACCCCCCCCCCCCCCCCCGTAATTTCTCTAATGATTCTGAAAAACAATAACATTATTTCAAACATAATTCTAATATTATTTCAATTTTTAATAATATTCTTATATTGCCTGCAATATGTTTAAATAATGACGTTTTATTAAATGGCAATTTTCTTCCTCCATTTGGCGCATGTCCCCTTGCCCACTATAGGTAACTTGCACTTTGGGATGAATTAAAGCTTTGATCAAGTCACTTACCTTTGATTTATACACCTCTCTTGTGTCATCAATTTTATATTTATAAATTTAACCTGAAAAAATAATTATTGAATTCATAAAAAACATTTTAATTTTAAAAAATAATTTTTTCGTAATTTTTCGAAAACAAAAATAATCGAATAAACTTACAAGTTTCTCCTCTTCGATAATGATTATCTATTTATTGAACTTGTGCTTTCACTGGATATAACAAGCTTTATTGGAATATCTTCGTCTCGTTTCCGTTTGAAATTCGGATACTTTTTTGTATAATGATAAGACGACAGTATAAAGAAATTTAAATATCACTTACGAAAATTATTACTCGAGGCAAAAAATTATATTTATTCAGAGATATTATAGAAAGGGACACACTCGCTACTTTTTGCTGACTATTTGTAAAATGACATCAGTATCAAACTTGGAGGTTACGTCTGAGCCGATTTGAGTAACAAAGAGAAGTCACGTGTTTGAAAAATGCATTTTGAAACTGGGCCAGTCTCCGCCCCATTGAATGTCCGTCGAAATACCGAGACTCGGTTAACAAACCATTCCGACACCAACCTAATTTTATTAATGCCAGTCTCCGCCCGATTGAATGTCCGTCGAAATACCGAGACTCGGTTAGCAGACATCAATCTGATAATATGCCAGTCTCCGACTGATCGTAAGACCCATGTGTCTCATAATTGGTAACAGTCGGATATCGGATCGATACGCTCATGTCGGTTAATCTCAGTCTTGCCACATGGGTAAGTTGGTTCGTTTAAAAAATAAAAAATAGTATTTCTATATATAAGTATATTATCTACTAAAAAATTATAATTCTAATTTGCGCCATAAATCTTAAATGGTCTACTTTGTCCGATACAACCACCAAGACTAGGATTGGTTGAACTAAAAACTTTGTCTCTCCCTAATTTTTCTATTGGCTCATTCTTTTTACTTTGTGTGGAACCTCCTTCCTTTTATGAATGTTTTTATTCGTCTATTTGGAAATTTTTATGGGTGATCCCTTTGAACCCGCCTCCAGGATAACAAAAAACTTATTCAATGCTGCTACTAATAATATTCCGATAAAAAATAAAGAAACACATAGTGGGATGTAAAAAGCGGAGGGTCATGGTAAGGCGTCATTTATTCTTATTGGCTGTTCATTTAAACCCGACCCGCCTCTAGAAAAAGATGATAAGGCTAGAGAACGTCAAAACACAAAATCGCCTAGTTCCAAAGTTTTTTTTTGCATTGATAGGTATAAATACACTAACAAAAATATGTTTTCAAAACATGGCATAACATGTCAATTTATTAATATAGCTTGACATTTACAATGAGGCTTTTTATTGCCCTAGAGCCTAGGGCCATAAAGTAATGTAAGATTTACGCCTATACTTGTGCAATAATATGTTAATATTGTAGAGTGAACTTTTCTTAAATAATAATTTCATGGGGATTATGTTAACTATCTCCAGGCATCCTTTTTTCCAGAGTGCTCTCTCTAATTAAGTGACCATTTTTTCCGCGGTCCAATGCGGGACATTGTTTTTAAATATTTAATTGTAAAACTAAAATGAAACATGAAAATACAGTAAAAAAATTACTACAATAATCTGACTTGGTACATGCTGTAGAGATTAAGTTAGACGTGTTTATTGTTGTTTTGTTTTTATTATTTAATTGTATTGTTGTGATTTTTAGTTTGAATAAACATGCTTATTAAAGCTATTTGAGTATTTTTTATGAGCTTTTACATGGTGTCAGAAGTGAAAAATTTGCATCGAAGCTAAGAATCTATACAATGGAACATTTTCAAATTAGATCTCCTGGGTCATTCTCTTTTAGACCCGAAGAATGGGAAGAATGGGTAACCAGGTTCGAGCGATTCAGAAGAATTTCTGGCTTAGAAAAAAACACAGAAGACCTTCAAATTGATTATTTACTATACGAGATGGGCGGAAAGGCGGAAGAGATCATGAGGACATTCCAGTTGGAAGAGAATAAAAAGTACGCTGATAGTATACCTGATAGTCTATCACGGATGTCGTATAACAACTATAAATAATATAGACAGTGAGGTTTTAAGTAAAGAAGTAGAAGAGTATGTCAATCAGGTAGTTTCAGAATTACCCATTTCTGACCCAAAATTCAAAGAAATGCTGTTGGCTCAGATGGAAGATGAGGAATTGAAGAAAGTAAGAGAGTGGATCACGAATGGGTGGCCTGATATTAGGGATGTGTCAATGGAATTGAAAGTTTGGTGTAATGGGGCGTCGGAACTGAACATCGCGAAAGGAATGATATTACATGGATCCAGGATTGTTGTCCCCAAAAAAATGAGAGATGAGACATTAATGAAAATTCATGGAGGTCATTTCGGTGTGAATAAATGTAGAGCTAGAGCAAGAGAGGTAGTATGGTGGCCGGGAATGTCGAATGATATCAAAAATTTTGTAGGGAAATGTAGAGAGTGTTTGGAAAATAGAGGCTGCTCAAAGGAACCTTTATTGTCGTCACCTATCCCGATTGGACCTTGGCATCAAGTAGGAGTAGATTTATTTTATTATATTACAATAAAAGAAATAGAACAAGAAAAATAGAAGATTTAAAGGAAGGAGACCAAGTGTGGGTACCTGCCTTGAAGAAATACGGTTATGTAAAAAGGAAAAGAAGTGAACCGAGAGCTTATGATATAGAAGTTGAAGGAAGAGTTTTGAGAAGAAATACAAGTCAAATGATCTACACTTGTGATAATAAACGAACTGAAGATGAAGGTGATTATTATTCTGAATATAAAAAAAACTTTGAGTCAAAAAAAGATTTTGTGAGAGAAAAACAAAAGGAGAGGATAGGAAGAGAGAAGAATGAATCGGAGGAAAAAAGGAATGAATTAAGTGAAGATCAAGATGGAATTGATGAAGACAACAATGAATTTATTGAAGATCAAAATGTAATAGATGGAAATGGAAGTAGAGTGAATGAAGATCAGAATATTTCAAAAACTACCAGAAGTGGAAGAAGGATAAAACCTCCAGATCGGTGGAGCTATGATTAAAAAAGGGAAGATGTAGAGATTAAGTTAGCCGTGTTTATTGTTGTTTTGTTTTTATTATTTAATTGTATTGTTGTGATTTTTAGTTTGAATAAACATGCTTATTAAAGCTATTTGAGTATTTTTTATGAGCTTTTACACATGCGTTGCATGGTGTGTAGGGAAAATGGATCTACTGCAAGATACTCAACCGTGCACATTAGCTTTGTCTTCACCCATTCATCTGTAGTGGATCAATCACTGCAAATGTGCGGTCATAACGCCTTGTTATAATAAAAACATCGCCACCGTTCTCGAAAGAGTGCACGCGAGCCAGATTTTGTGTTTTTACTATTTTATAAAAAATATCACGACGTGTGTTCCAATAAATTAAAATATCTTAATAACTCAGTCAGCAGCCCGTCTCCTTCCGAGTAATATTGGGAAACTTGGTAGGAGCGTGGCATAAACTGAACTACGTTGGCTACTTTCAATTTAGACCACCAGATAGTGTATCGGAAATCTCTGTTTCCTAATAGGGAAGTTATTCATTCAATGATCATGTAATATAATTATGTACTATTCAATATTTTTATACAATTATTTATTAATATAATATTTTATTTAAATAAATATTATCACTTATTCTTACTGACTATTATTATATCTCCTTGGAAACATTGAAAATCATCAATCATAAAATATTTTCTTTTAATTGCTGAAAAAATAAAAGATATAATGAAATACACTTTGTATGGTAAGATAAAAATTAAAGTAAATTCATCATTCAGATAAAGATCACTATTATTTTTTCTAAAATTGCAAGTTTTTCTTTAAAGAGCAATAGTTTGAAAACTCAATTTGAATCCTTCAAAATTTTCAGGTTCATAATCTTGCAAAATAATCATTAATTCTAAATCTTTACCTAAATTTTCAAATACTTATAAAATACTACTTCTTACCTGATAGTTATTTTATTCCATTTCTCATAAAAACACTTAAAATCTAAAAACTTAAAAACTCGTTTTCTTTATTAATTAATAGAGATTGTGGTGTTGACGCAGTGTGAAACATCTTTAATAAAGATAAAAGTAAATAAATATTATATGAAATATTTATTTACTATGAGTTAAGATTTTTAACTCACTTGTTTCACATTAAAATTAAAAAAATAAAAGAGGTAAATTTTTCAATATATATATTTCGAGCTGTAAGCTCATCTTCAGAAAAGTACAGAATTTTAATTTTTTTTTAAGGTTAAAATTCTGAACTTTCCTGGAGATGAGCTTACAGCTCGAAATATATATATTGAAAAAATTTACTTTTAATTTTAATGTGAAACAAGTGACCTAGAAATCTTAACTCATAGTAAATGAATATTTCATATAATATTTATTTACTTTTATCTTTATCGTTTTCTTTAATGAACTAAATGATGAAAAGGTATACGATAACCAGAAATTTCCTTTTCATCATAAAAATTAGAGTACAGTCACCATTCAGATCATGCATTTTAATGTTTTTTTGAAATTACTAGTTTTTTTTTTTTAAGAGCATTAGTTTAAAACTTAATTTTAATTCTTCAAAATATTCAGTCTTTTAACTTGAAGAGTAATCACTAATTCTTAATTTTGTCCTAAATTCCCAAATACTGATAAATATTCTTCTTTTTAATTTGCTAGAAAACGAATCCAAGTTTAAATTTTTTTACCCTATTAATTGAAAATTATCAAATGAGCTCAATACTCCGGACAGGCCAATGTTTTACCAGCCAAGTAATATATAAAAGTTATTTACTCAATGGTCATGTAATATAATAATGTACTATTAAATATTTTATACAGACAATTAATAACTTTTAAGGAGTTCGGTGTTGGTTCTAGGTGAAACATTTTATTATTACAGACAATTAATGTAATATTTTATTTTTGTAAATAAAAAATATTTTAGTTTAGTTTTGTTCTTGACAATACATTCTAACATATTTTTGTTTTTCTCTCTTTTCAGGCCCTTTTGAAGATCTCTTCTGCGTATCTTAATAAGAAGAATATTCCACAAATTCCTGACATTAAAACCGAAGGAGGCAAAGAAAAATGGTAAAGGAAAATATCTCTATTTTTTTAATAATAAAGGCGAAACGAAAAAAGAAAGGAATTCAATATTTTCTGCTTTTCACATGTCAAAAAAGAGAAAACTTTTTCAAGGCTTATAATCTCAAAAAAAATCAAAAAACTTTTGGTACTTTTTTTATTCCTATATTATTATGACATTGCCTTAAAGTCTCACTCAAAATTTAATCACTACACCACATTCAAAATACAAACATTTTGGTAAAAAGACGAACTTTCTAAAACTTTACTCTATCTAGCTATCATGGGTATCGTAATACAGACAGACACACAGATACAAGAAACACAGACATACAGAAAATGGTGCTTCTTTAATATTTTCATTTTTTTTTTCTGATTTAATTCTCTGTTTCATAAATTATATTTACTTTGTCGTAAGGGCATATAATATTCTCAAGGGAAGTGTGCTAGTTTTACCAAATCCAAATTTGTAGTCCTTGAGGGACTACTAATAAAAACATATGTTCCTTAATATCAAGATAAATTAAAATAAAAATGAAACCTTTTTTTTTTTAATTTTTGTAAAATGCAAAAAAACACTAATAGGGAATTTTGAGAGTAAGATAGACCTTGAAGTTTTCAATTTAATTTTAATGAGAAATTGTCAACTTCGGTGGAATCTAATTAGAGAGCGGATATATTTTATCAGCTTCTCTTGATCCGACGCGTCTGAAATAATAAAGAATAGATAAAGAGAAGAGAAAATGAAAGTTGGGGAGAAAGTAAAAAAAAACAGAAAGTGGGTGAAAAGACATTGAATTTAATTTTCACTTAACGAAGAACATTTAAAAAAATTCTGATATTAATTTTCCCTTTCTTGATATAAATTTGGGAGCGATGAGGAAGTAATAGAATGAACATGGAACTTAAACAAACTTCTATACGTTCTGAAAGTGCTAAACGTAATTTCGTTGAAATTTCTAACTAGGTAGATAATAGATGTAACAAATCAGAGGAAAAAAGGAAATTAAACACCGGGTTAAATCATACGACCAATCCCAAGGTTTCGCCAATTTATTGTGGCTTCATCAGGCTCTATACAAAAAATAATTACAAATGAATAACTCACAATCATTAAAATTAAACCAGACATTATATATTTACCTTGGTCAAATTATTTGAAAACATAACATTTGGGGAAAGCGGTGTTGGTTTATAGTGAAACATATTAAACACGGGAGTTTTTAAAGGGTTATAGTGGTGTTTCACAAATAGAATTTTTTTTTAAATTTTTATTAATTATAATTTTGGAGTTTTATTTAATACTCTATATAAAACAAACTCCTGATGATGGGCTTAAAACCCGAAATAAATATAGAGTATTAAATAAAACTCCAAAATTATAATAAAAAAAATTTTAATTTTTTTTTATTTGTGAAACACCACTATAACCCTTTAAAAACTCCTGTATTTTAAAACACTTTGTCATTCAATTTTGTTTTCTTGTTAATTAGAATACATATACATAACAATCTGAATACATTTATACTATACTAATATTTTATATTTTAAATTTTAAAAAGTTTTAAAAAATTTTCAACATTTTCTTTACTTTACATTTATTTATATAATACCATTCCTTGATTAGAGTATCAATGAAAGCAGACAGAAAATAATACTGGACTTTTAAAATTTTCTTAATTTTCAAATTGTTTGTGTCAATATATGTGATGATGTCAGGGAAAAGGGCCCTTATCTTCACCTATAAGTTTTTTCAGGAATAGCAAAAATGCGAGTTAAATGTGGGTATAATTTTTTATTACATATTTGAATTCAGCAGCAAATTTTCATTTGGAATAGGATAAATAGCGAGGGTAAAAATGGAAGAAATTCACTATTTTTTTTGGTTGCTGAAAAATTGCCAAAATTTAAAAGGCTATAACTCAAAACTATGTTTTTTACTTCTAAATATTCCAAAATTCATAAATGAGTAATTTTCGGATTTTTTTTTATTTATTGGCAGTTTATTGAATTGAAGAAAAGTGTTTTTTTTTCAATTCTTTCTCTCGAAACAGAAGATCGCCATATTAGCTCGATTTTGACTAGGTGACGATAAGGGCACTTTTCTCCGGCACCATCACATTAGTGAATTAAATTTTAAATATACATATAGATATATAACCTAGGTCTACTTAATGATATCTTTACAGGGATGCCCCACACCTCATAATAAAAAAATATTTTTTTATTTCTGATCCCTCAAAAATACGTGCCTCCTCTAAAATAACAAACTGTTTAAAATTTTAATTCAATTTTTGATTTCGGGGAAAATATCACATACAAATTATAAAAATTAATTTATTTAATTTAATAACGAAAATGAATCTAAGATTTTAGTAGATATGTTTACATTGCATGTAAGAGGGTTTTGCCCCCTCAGGAGTCGAACCCATGCACTAGCTTGCTTTCCAAGCAGCTAGTCAGTCTCTTGAGACAATCACCTCTAAACATGCAATATATAACGAAAGCCACAAATTTTAATTTTATTTAATTTAATTTCAAGTTTGGATCTTATTTAGATTACGAGCAACAATGCTCTGACATACGGGCTTTGTAGCAACACTAATCTGGTCCTGTTTTATTTTTTTGTACGTAACCCTGAAAATTGCCAAATCTTCAAAATCCAATGTACCGAGCCAAAAAAATGTTTACACTTTTCCCTCTAATTTGATTATTATTTCAGATGACCTTTGGAACAAAGCCCATTTGGCTTTTATGAAATTGATTTGGAATATCAGAACCCTTCTAATTATATTTAAATTGAATTTTAATTGGGTAATAATCGAATGATTGATTGTTCTAGGAACATGTGGAATGTCTGGCACACTGTGCTCGAAGAGAACGAGAAGTTGGCCCGCGCCCGCCTAGCCGCCGTCGAAGTTTTCCATCAGCAAATCGCAGATGACGCCAAACACCTAAGAGCCTTTAAATTACAATGTGCCAAGAAGGTAGTAGAATATTGTAACAACAATGACGACAAAGTAAAATATAGTAACAACATCAAAAACAAAAAACCAAAGATATTTTATTTTTTATATTGCTTCATTGGGTTAGACCTAATTGGGGTAAATTATTTAAGATTAATTGCAGATAGGGACGACGGAACCGTCAGCTGACCCCCCTGGGAATTTGTCTACGTATTCCATACCCCTTAGACCCCACGGTAAGCCTACATCACTTTCCAAATTTTGACCCCGTTGGCCTAAGATCGTTCCGCCGTGCCTGATTTTGCAGATTATAATTTCAGATTTCATTTCTATATCATGTTGGAACAATATTGTGCAGCCAAAACACAGTGCTGTCTAATATCTAGGAGTGTTGATAAGAACCATCCGGAAATGTTCTTTGATTCTAAATCCCAGAGATTGATTATAATAAAATCAGCATGCTTTATACTGCAAAACTTAAACAACAAAGTTGATAGTGTTATTTTAGTATACAATTTTAAATGATTCAACAAAAGAATAGACAACTTTTGATTTTCGATAAATAGGTGTTACTTTGAATTAAATTGAAAGTTTTTGTGACGAGAGTAGCAGTATTTTTATATATTGAAGGAGACAATAAAAGAGTGTGTCTTCTGCTGGAATTATACATTTTATTTATAACGAGACTATAGTTTCGAGGGCTTTGCTCTCTTCATCAGTCTATTACAATTGATTCACAGGAATTTATAATTCCAGCAGAAAACACACTCTTTTATTGTCTCCTTCAAGGTGTTACTTTGTTAAGTCATGTTGTTAATATTAGTCTGATCGGTGACCTTTCCGTTCTCTGATCCCCATATTGATCATAAAGGATAATGATAGATAAATCCTTTAATTAAATTTAATTACAGTTTTGTTTTACTTAGGCCACTCTTCATTGCTTATCCCAGGGGTTCCCAAACTTTTCCGAGTCGCGGGGCCTTTTTTCAATTAACATTTTTCCATGGCGCCCTATATTTTTTTTCTTTATTGGGCCTCCTCTTACAGAGAGTTACAAGTTTGGTTAAAATATTTTTATTGGTATTTTATACAAGTGGTATTTTGGCAAAGATAAAATTTCAAATGGCAGGTCATTAACTGACATGGGATAAATCACCTGTTGAATTTTTTTTTACATATATACCTACATACTAGTTTTCAAAAGTATCAATTTTGACCCGCCCTATATGTCCTCCTATTGTAGAAATTTAAAAGAGAACCACTCCTCGCCCTATATATTAGGTCATTTATAGTCTTTTGGGTAATACCCATAGCGATGAGGGATGCCAACGCTTTATGCCACCACACTCCCTTCCATGAGAGTGTAAAAATACATATATCAAACATATACCGTATTTGGTCTCTGTAAATACTCTTGTATTAGAATAAATAAAAATATCTTGGGAATTAATAGTTTATTTTTCTATGAAAATAAAAAAAAATCAGACCACAGGGGGACCTTTTGTATACATTTCAGATTTTTTCAAAGGTGTCAAATTTAAATTTTTTCGGTTTTCTAATTTTGTTTAGTTAGGCCAAATTCCTTGCTACAATTAATTATTAAGAGGCCGCCGAAAGGAATTTGGCCTAACTAAACAAAATTAGAACAAAATTAGAATCGAAAAAATTTAAATTTGACCCGAGGCGCCGCGGCGCACAGTTTGGGAATCTCTGGCTTATCCCATAATATTAATTTAAAGAATCCAAAGCCCAATGGTCTTTATAAAGTAACAAAGTGAACCTGTATTAATTGTAATAAACAAACGATACCTACTATGTGGCCACCATGCTATAACTGCAAAAAGAATTTATCTATATTCAATCGGGTATTTGAAGCCATGAGAACTAAGAGATAAAATAATATATCTTTATTAAAATGTTAGGATTTCTGTTTGTCTGCAGATTTGTGTTCACTATAGACGCCCAAACGAAAGGCCATATATTCCCCAATTTGTGTATATCATAGTATCATGTATAGAAGTGTTCCTACCAGGACTAGATTTATTTCTCGTCGCAAAAACTAACCACCAAAATGGCGGGATGGGGGGGGGATCAAAAATTAAAATTCTAGGCTTTTGGACCAAACTTATTGTAAAAAAATTTATATACATAACGTGTTGGCCCCTAAAGTACTAGACGAGGTGTGAACCGCGACCTAATATCGTGTACATCTACTTCCACTTTCATTTCCAAGTAGAAGACAATAGATGAAGGGGCATTATCTAATGAATTTCAAAATAATTCCATATAATTCCAAAGACGCTGTACACCTAATTCCATTTGTGATTCACCCCTTGGAACTAAATATACAAAAATCAATTACTGAAAATGGGGAGTAGGGCCCAGGGTAGGGTGACCGCCAGGCCTACTTTGGGAGACATGAGTTACAATTAAACCTTTTCTCCTATACTTCCTACCGTCTAACGGAAATGTCCTTATTTTCACAGATAACTACTTTGCTATTGGCGATTATCTCGCGCGACAGGCGTTTTTCTGTGTTGAACAATATTTAAAATAAATATTTTATTTTCATATTTTATATTAATAATAAATACGAATTTAAAAATAAAAACTAGAAGTCTAATTTTCCTTTTTTGTAATAAATAGAATAGATGTATTATATGGTAATTTATACAGTTGATCAAATTACACCAATTCAAATAATTTAGTATACGTAGTCATTAATAATAACAATAAAAAAAATTTCATATTTTTATATTAAATAATGGGTACAATTGTAACAAAGAGTAGTATTTAAAACAACAAGAGTAGTATATCCTATAGGTATCAATTTAAAATTATTTACTTATCAATTTTTAGTGTTGGGTGCTTTTTTACTACTGATTTTTATTGTTTTAAGTTGGGTTGTCAAATATCCTGCAGGGATGCGTTATAATACTTCAAATGTCCCACTTTGAATATGTCAATATCTGGTCACACTAGTCCAGGGGACGAAGCCCTCGGCTAGGAAGATGCCCGCCGGAGGTGGGCGTCGCAGCTAGTTTATAATTATGATGAAGGTTAAACCTTCGCAACTATAGACTCTAACAAATAAATTAAATATATACATATTTATATTCGTGATATGTGGAATCAATCAGAGAACAATTTCATTGATTTCTCTTTATGAGGTATTTTATTTAGTAAAAGTATAATTTAGGAATTTTGTGATGAAAATTTTCTCTTATAGTAAGTATTTATCTGATTTCAAATCAACTTTTCTTTTAATCTAAACCATCAATTTGTTTTATAACCAGAAAAAAAGAACAAACACTCTGACAAATATAGTATTTTCTGACACTCAAGGGACATTTAAAACTCTGGTCCACACAACTGCTGTTTCATTAAAACTCATGTCCGAATCTAATGTTTCCCTGATGTCACCACGAACCGAGCAAGAGCGTAAAGCAAAGAGAAAAAAAATGTTAAAATATCTCTCATTTTTTCCGTTTAATTAAACTCGCACATAATAAAAGAGATAGTTTTAATTTTACAGGAAATTGCGTAGATAGGGACCATATTACTTCTATATCTGTTTATAGATTAATGAATTAAATCTTTTAACCACAAAAGGTTGTTATTTATGTTTTATCAGATAATTTAATTGTTCAAATTTTTTCTTAATTAAGTTTAAACACAATAGTAGAAAGTAATTTGTTAGAAATGAAAAAAATTATCATATCACTTTATGTATTTACATATTTTGTTTTCCCCAAACCCCTAATATAAATTAGTAAATCGATATTATGTTAGAAAATTCATTTAATTTCTCTACCCTGTTTAACTCAATTAATTGATATTTTTTGGCTTATTATATTTACCCGACTTCGACGGGCATCTTGCTGACACCCCCTGAAATCTGCAATGGGTTTTAAAATAATAATTTAATAATAATAATACATTTTTGAACCAATTGTATTATATGAAATAAAGTTTACATTGAATTTGAGGCTTCGACTTCGGAGATTACCTACTCCCCCACTATCGACTGTCCTTGGTCTTCTTGAGCTTGTGATAATCTTTTTAGTCCTTGTTTTTAATAGAGGAAAAAATTAATGAAATAAAAAACCTCTTTGCCATCTTGATCCTCTTAGGATATCCAAAATAATAATTTAAATCTCCTAATTTTAGTAAAATTTATTTGTCATGAACTATTGGTGGGTTTTAAAATTAAAAAAATCACGCCTGCGTCTTCGAGCAAGCCGATTTTTTTTTTTTTTTTTTTTATGATAATGATGAGAGAAGGAGTTACACCAAAAAAGGTGCAACCCCTAAAGGCCTGGGTTGGCCCCTCCATCGTGAAAAGAAGAAGAAAGAATTTTATGGGTTGGGCGGGGGTCGAAGGTATCTGTGGATACGGGTCTTAAATAGCTGAAGGTTATAAGTCGCGGGAAAGATGGTAGCAGGGAGCGAGTTCCAGTCTCTGGAGGTCAAAGGGATAAAAGAGTTGGCGAAAGCGCTTGTTCGAATTTTATCCAATTTGACAGCGAAGGGGTGCTGAGCGTTAGAAAACCGCGTGTTTCGCGTAAAGAGGGCATATAATAAGAATAGATATTATTAGTGTAATGTTATGAATTAATCCGCCAAATAAATTGAAAAGATTTCACATACAGATTGGTAATTTCGATTATCAAGTAGAAATAAAAAATACAAAAAAATGATCAAATACTGGAAACATTTTAAGTAGGTATATGTGGAAATTTCTATACATTAACAAGTATTAATAAAATATAATTTTCCCCACCATTAATGAACAATAGTGAATAATTGCCCTCAACCTATTGTAGAGCAATTTCTACGCTTTCTTTGACGTATACCTGTACTACTGATGGTTGACTAACTTTATTCTTAAATCTCGTTTTTTCAAAACGTTTGACGTGTCAAATTCCAATGTAGTGTCTTTATGGCTTACTTGTTTGATACTGCACAAAGGATGCGAGAAAATGTTATTTTTGCCTCCCCGGCAATTATAAGCTCAAAATCACGATAATTTTAAATGTTATTGAACGTATATTTATAATAAAACATTACATACTATTCCCAAGGGTCTCGTGCTATTTTTAGCAAAGTAATAAAAATTTGAAATCTCCTCTAATTTTGTTACCCTATATTTTTCGATTTGACTACCTATACCTAAAGACGTATTCGACGTCGCAGAATATTAAGTTTGGTTGATTATCTTTCTTTAAAAATGCCCCCCTATAACTTTTTTGATTCCCGGATTCCTAAAACCCCGGGGCACCCTCTTGGTCCATCAATTTTATTTTTCTAACGAAATAAATCAACCATTTACCACTATTTTTGATTTGTTTTTCTTTTTAAAAGTTTCAACAAACTTTCCTTTTTCAATAGATTGATTATTTTGACAAAGTAAAAATAAATAAATACATAAAATAAAAAGCAAAATCTTAGAAAATAAAATAAAATGTTTTCCGATTTGTTTTCTTGTAAAAAAACAAATAAAATAAAAATAAAAGAAATACTTGGTGGCATCTGGTTGATTCCCAGATAGAAGCTACAAAGACAAAAAAAACGGAAAAACAATAACATTCTTTTGTTTTTCCAATATATTTTTCATTTAATCGTAAATAATATATTATGACAAGAGTTCTTTTGCTTGTCCAAAGCAGAGACTTTTAACAGAAAACAATATTTGTGTTGAAATATCAACTCTCATAAAAGTAAATAATTGCATTGATATAATAATGATAACAGCCCATCTTAGACACAATTGTAAGGGATGAAATTATTAACTCATAATAAAAAAATAAAATAAAAAGAATAAGATTGGATTACAGGGATTTCGGAACAATAGTAATTTATGTGAATCTCTTTTCACTCTCCGAAAAAATACTTATAATAATTGCTAATTGAGTGGATAAGAGTTTATTCAAACTTATTTTAGACTACAATACTTACAAAGCCAGTGAGTAAATTTGATAAAAAAATATTCAACGCTATTCATAATTTTTCTAATAAAGTAACATATTTCTTTTTTTTTTTTTTTTTTTAATGCATTCTAGTGAATTAATAGTATTTTGTGAATACTCAGGGTATAGAAAAATAAAACATTCTATTTTTGAATTTGAGCCAAATTAGATGTCATCAACAGAATTTGCGATTAATATCAACAGATTTTTCTTTATGTCAAATCGTCTAAGTTGAAAAAACCTGAAGCAGCTCCCCAAACTTGAAAATGGATGTCGCTGGAGAGGTCTTTATAAATTATATTAGCCTTGACACACGAGGGGTTGTTTAGGGATATTTTTTATGATGAGTTTCAGAGAAGTGCAAGAGAAAGCTTGCTTGGTAAGTGTCGAATATCTAGCTTTGCGGCCCTTTAATTTAAAAAATTGTAAAATAGCGATTTTATAATTTTTAACTGAAATTAATATGATTGGTATACAATAATTTGTTTGAATGTCAAATGAAAGAAATGACGAAACCGAGGGGTGAACCGCGACCTAATATGCTGTACACCTACTTCCACTTGTACTTTCAAATATTTCCAAGTAATTCCAAATATTCCCAAGTATTTCCAAGCACTTCCAAATATTTCAAAGTATTTCCAAATATTCCCAAGCACTTCCAAATATTTCAAAGTACTTCCAAATATTCCCAAGCACTTTCAAATATTTCCAAATACTTCCAAATATTTCCAAGTACTTCCAAAATACTTTCAAAGAGGTGTACACCTGCTTCCAATCGCGGATCACCCCACGGACGAAACCCTTCGTATGCGAGTCTCAATTCATACTCAAGGGGGTTTATTTTTAAACATTTTTATTTTGGAACACAAAAAACATTATATCTGACAAATTTCGATTATTTTATTTTAATAAAATATGAAAAATCAAGAAATGGAAATCAAAGAACAATTTTTTTCTTTGTTCATTTGGTAATTTCCCTTGAACATTTCAAATAGACGAGAAAAGTCAAACCAGACCTCTGACGTCAAGCCATTGGTTTGACTTCAAAAAATAAATTATTTTATTCTTTTTAGCAAAACTTTGAAGCTATTTTATCACTTACTGAATTTATGAATATCAATAACTATGATGTAATAATATCTATTATATTAGCTGTATTAAATGAGCTTGCAAAGCTTACAATTCTATCGTGTGTTATTGGTAGAAAATAGACACACCCTATTTTTTAAAAATACATATACTTAGTATATAGAGCGTTTAATATGTGAGATTTTGCCTCCAATCAAGGCTTCCTTTTATCATCTAGAATGAACATGTAATTCGTAAGCCTTGAATGGAGGCGAAACGCCGCATGTTAAAAGCTTAATAGTATTTCTAAAAAAAAATGTTACTGATTTTCAAGAAGTAAGCTATGTCAATTATACCTGGAACTGAATTCAACAATTTAATTAATATTTTATTATAATTTTTTTCTTAATTTCTGTTTTAGCTGACAGACCAATTGGTGCTAGCACAAAAAGATCTCCAAAATTGTGTTCAGGATGTGGATAAAACTAAAAAATCATACTTTGATGAAGAGCATAGCGCACATGATGTCCGAGATAAAGCGAAAGACATTGAAGAGAAGCTTAAAAAAAAGAAAGGCTCCTTCTTCCAATCAATCACTTCGCTTCAAAAGAACAGCGCCAAGGTATTCAAATAATAGTACTATTAAAAAAAAAATCATTTAACATGTAGTTATTATTCAAGTCGGACTTTGCTCTTTATCTAAAAACTATAATTCAATCCTGGATTTTATGTACTTAAGGTTTTCTTTTAAAGATGGATTATTCAAAAAATAATCGAAATATGAAAATTCAGTTTTTATATACCTAAGTAAAATTACACAATAAACCCTGGAAATCATCTAGCTTTGGGACTCGATATATAAATTTAAATTTATTGTAAATCGTTCAAAAAATATTTTGCACCTAATTATTAAAAAAAATATATTTAATTATGATTTGATTTTTAAACATAATTTTAGCTGATCAGCCTGGCTCTGTCAAAAAACTGGGTAGGTCCCTGGTTATCATTATAATTGACTTTTATTCCTTGCTATTCAACCATAGGTTTGCAAAATTCTTAAAAGAGGCAGAAGAGGGCAGCACCTTATGGTACCGCCTGTATTTAGACAACCACCCAAAATGCATTTTCAGGCATGTATTTAGTTAATTTTGTTTTAAGGTAATATGTATAAATACGTAAAACGGAATCGTATTAGAAGAGTAAATACAATGTTGACTGTACACCTGTCAGAACATTGTAGCTAAATAAGATGCAAAATTAGGATTTATAAGTACCTACTTATTGTGTTTCCCTGGAATCAAAAATCATATTAAAATTTTAATCAATCAAAAATTACCCAGAAATTTTCATCAGAAAATCTAAAAAGTGATTTTGGTAGAACGAAATCCTATTAGTGACAATATAGACTGTTTGACTGTCTGTCTGTCGTAAAGTAAATATGATACAAACTTGGGATTTACAGTGAATTTATTTTCACCGAAATCAAAAATCATATTACAATTTTAATCACACAAAAATTACACAGAAATTTTCACCAGAAAATCTACAAATTGATCTTGGTAATTTTTAAATCTAATTCTCATGACATTTATCAATTTTTTATAACAGTTATAGGTTTTGAGATAAATATTCGTTCAAATCTCTGTAAAAGATTTCAAATTTTTAGAGCGTTATAGGATATAGATATTAATCTAATTAAAATAATAAATAATAACTTTATTGACCAATAAAATTACAAAACATGATAGATTTTAATCAAAATATTTTGTTTATTTAAATAGGAAATTGCTTCTTCCATCTACAAATCACCTCTTAATTGTAGCTCAATTAAAACTCCATTAGAGCTAATAAACTAAAACTATTAATATTTTAAATGATAGTAAACATAGATTAAAAATATAGTTTTAGTAATTAGCTATTAATTGAGCTAAAACAAGTGGTTAATTAGAATGAAAGCAAAATTTTATTTCTGTTAATGTAACAAAATATTTTGATTGTTAATACGATATCGTATCGTAATTCTGCCCCATTTCTATAAAGATCAAAATGGCCATTTTCGGGGTTTATAGAAAAATATCTCAAAACATTGAACTGCTGTAAAAAAATCAAAAACTACATATGAGAATCAGCTCTACTAGGATTTTCGTTGATTAGTATTATTTTGGAATTTTTTTTTCTAGGGGGGGGGGGTGGTCGAAAAAAGAATAGTTCTTATCATGGGTGAGGAATCCCTCTAAAGAAAATGATAAATATAATTTTTTTTTTTTAATTAATTTCCATTAAAACAACAGTGTAGGAGGTAGTCAAGTACCCATTTTTACCTGATTATTTGCACTAACGGATTTTTCAAGCTACTGAATAAAAAAATTATTAGAAATTCTTCAAATAAATCCCTCCTCTCATTATCATCGACAAATAAGAAATATTTGACATCTCACGTATTTTGGAATATACGTATAAGATACAGAAGTCCAGATCGCTCATAGCAGGTTTATTTTTTATTCATTTAAGTTACATGAAAATAAAAAAAACTATCCAAAATGAATTTTATTTTAATTAAAAATGAATTTAATATTTCAATTATTTTCATATTTAGTAAACTAATAGCTTTTTTACCACAGATTTGAATGAAATATTGAACTATCTTGCTTGAAAACATTCATAGAAATAATAAATAACATATTGGTGTATTTAAACTTTGATTAATCTTAATATTAAGATTAATTTTAAAATTGATTGTCGTTTTAGGTGTCGTCACGCAGAGATGTCTTGGAAGAGAAATCCACAGGAGCAAGGAACGATTATCTCTTAAGCCTTGCAGCTGCCAATGCTCATCAGACAAGATATTTTGTGGTTGATCTACAAAACACTTTAATGGTAAAAATAGCATGCTAGACATTTAAATCCAAAGTGGATTAAGTCAAACAATCTTTAGATAAACGACGTTAAAGTTAAATGCCGTTGTATGGGTTCCCCAAGTTTTTATCCGATTTTGCTAGAGATTGATTGATTTTAGTGTTATTGCAAGTTTTATATATTATTATTATTATTATTCTTTTTTGTTATTAACAGATAAGAATGTCAGGTCAATATGTTTGTTTTTTGTACATAATCAGGGCCGTCTAGAGAAATTTCGGGCCCCTGGGCAAATGTGAGCATGCGCCTTCTAATGTAGGCTAACTTTAAAATAATCTTCAGTAATGTAATTGCAATTTAAACTCTCTTGATATACTTACTTATACTTATTCGTCTCATTCTCTGTCCTGCGATTTGGCGCATGCGAGTCCCAAATTTTCCTCCAGGCTCCTCTATCCTTCGCTATTGTGGCCCCCCAATCTTCTACCATCCGGAAGTCGAACAGAGTTCCTGCGGCCAAGGAGTCAGCCCATCGAAATGGCGTTCTTCCAGGAGGTCTTTTTATATATCGAAGAGTCCACTCTTGTAAAGATGTGTTCCACCTCTAGTCATTTCTTCCCATTAGATGACCGGCCCACTTATCCTTCGACTCGTTGACAAATTACTTCGGACATTCTTCTTATATCAGTGTTATGTAGGCTATGTAATCGTTGAGTCCGGAGTGTTATGCCTACGAGCGAGCATTTGCTCTAGTGCCGCTTGGATGGTTTTAATTTTGTTTTCATGGGCTTTTGTTAAAGCCCAAGTTTCACTTCCATAAGTTAGTGCAGGGAGTACCGTTGAATTAAATAATTCACTTTTAAGCCGCGTATCACGCACTCCCTTCATATACAATACGAAACTTATTTTGCCATTGTGTGTGAATAAAATGTTATTAATTACAGTATTTTTTTCATTAAAAGCTAAGAACATTTTTATTTGTTGATAGGTCAATAGTCTATTTTTTCTTCTTTTCTAAGAACCTCGCAGATAACCAATAGTTTTCTGTAATAAAGAAAAATATCAACCTTCCCGTCCCGCACCCCCAAGAGCCCGAGGTCCTTGGCCATTTGCCTCTCTTTGCCCCCCCCCTCTGGACGGCTCTGCAAATAATTATGACGGATTTTAATAGAAAGTCTTTGATGACATCATTTCATATTTGATTAATTTCCCATAACCGATGATGTTGTTTGATGATTGTCATCTTTTAGTTTTCTTTTCTTTTTCTACTTTTTAATTAAAATGACATATCCTTCGTTAGATTAAAATATAACTTAAAATAAGAGTTGATATATATTGATTTTGTTAAGGGAGAATGGTGTGGGTTCTTAGTGAAACATTTTAAATAAAGTAAAGAAATAAGATTGGAGTAATTTTTTGGAGACGGACTGATAAGTGAATTAAGTGGATATCGATGAGGCAGTCCAAAAAAAGAAGTAGATAATTTACACTAATAACAATAATATATTATATTTCATTCTCAGCAGAATTATAATGTAGTATAATATATTATTGTTACTGCCACTGAAAGAGGAGACAGAGGGGAATGTCGCATTGGATTTCCTTCACTGACTTTTCAAAGCCCTGAAGAAGGAGGGAATAGCCTCGGAAACGTCGGTTTTATGAATAAAAAGATAGTGTAAATTATTTACTTCTTTTTTTGGACTGCCTCATCGATATCCACTTAAAGTAAAGAAAATTTAGAAAAATTTTAGAAACTTTTTAAAATTTAAAATATAAACTACTAAGTAGGTTTCCCAAAAATAAAAGATCAGATGCATGTTTAACTCTATATATGTTATATATTTCAGGGTATAAGCCCATCTTCAGGAGTTCACAAAGGACACTTATATATACTGACACTGATATATATTGTATAAGGAATTTGTATTTAAATTATGATATTTAATACCATTATAAATTAAAGTATAATTTTACTTATTAACTTAAAATTCAAAAAAGTAAAAGTGAATACTATATATCAACTTTTATATAAGGCATAATTTATAGTATTTCTTTTCAGTTATCAAATCTGCAGAGCTGTCACAGTTAATTTTAACAATCGGATAATTTTTTTTTATGAAATTGAATTCAAGAAGATACAGCCCCTATGGACCTCGAAAGACCCTTGCATTACCAAAAAAGAGAGGAAATTGATCAATCGAAAGGGTGGAGGCGTAGGTGTTTGTGCACTCGGGTTTTGAAAGTTTGCAGGTTATAATTGTCGGGGAAGACGGAGGTAGGGAGAGAGTTCCAGTTCTTTGAGGTCATGGGGACAAAAGTATTGGCGAATGAAGTGGTCCGGCACTTATCCAATTTAACCGCGGAAGGCTGTTGGGAATCGGCAAAACGCGTGCTACTAGAAAAGCATGCCTTGGGAAGATTACTGATTTTAACTCATCAGAGCATCTACCGTGATATTATCTGTAAAATATGGAAAGCGCGGAAAAACCTCTTCGATGAGCCAGCAAGTCGAAGGAGTCTGTGAGGGTCGAATCAACAATTAGTCTGACAGCTCGCTTCTGAATTTCATCCGGTCTAGTATCAGATTTGTGAGAGTCACTGATATAAAAAAACGACTCCAGAGTCAATAACAGTTACTGGATCAAAAAAACATCAACATAACTATCATATAACAATAGAAAATTGAATTTTTATTTTACTGGCTATTACTTCTCTTATATTATACTAATTCAGTCATGTTGTATATTAATATTTTATTCATAAAAATTTTAGTACATTTTTTGATTAAATAAAATTTAAGAGCTAGATTTGATTTTTCGTCTTTGTAAGAAATGACGCTTTTTACTGCATCAAGTGATGTTTTTATTGCAGATAAAACCTTTTTTTATTGCCCGTAAATCCACTTCTTTAGTTATTGTTATATAAATACATATCTTATTATTTGAGAACTCACATGAACAAAATAAATAAGAGAAAGTTTAAGGACTTTATTCTTTTCAGTTCTGACGTGTTTATTAGTCATGTCAAGTGTGAATTAAGTGAATAAAATTGAAGAAAAAAATTATACAATAAATAATAACATAATGATTATATTTGCAGGGTATGGAAGCAAACGTATTTGAAAAAATAGCTGGCTATTTAATGCTCATTGGGAGGACAGAATTACTCACATGTACGGCAGCACAAACATCATTTACGCGAATTAGGGACCAAGCACAACAGGTAAGATCACTTTATTCATATATTCAGTGCTGTTAAATACAGTGGTGGAACCTAGAGGCCTATAAACCAATTAAGGGTTCACAGAATTTCAATTGCTATTGTTTTTAACCGACTTCAAAAAAGAGGAGGTTCTCTATTCGACTGAATTTTTTGTTTTGTTTTGTTTTGTGTATATGTTACCTGATATCTCCGCCAATTGAGAACAGATTTTGATGTTTTTTTGCATTGGGTTTAGTCTAGCTTCCGATTGGTCCCGTTTTTTCTTCATTGGTATTGGACCTTTTTTGATATGTTTGTTCATGCACAACTTCTTTGTTTATGAACCGATTTTAATGATTCTTTTTTATTGGAAAGAGGGTACCTTAGGGCAGAGGTTCTTAACCTATGGGCCGCGACCCAAAATTGGGTCGCAAATCATATTCTTTGGGTCGCCCAGAGTCTTTAATAAAATATTTTACTTATTATTATAATTTGAAAAATATATTTTGATTTATTCAATACTATAAAAAATGAAAATATGAAATTCAATCAATTTTCTTTAGATCGAAAAGTACCTTTGGTTATCTTAATTGTTACAAAATAATATTATATGTGATTTAAAATAAAGTCAACATTGAAAATTGAAGAAAATTTCTCAAGAATCGTCTAAAAAAGGTAATTAACGGGGGAGGGGGGGGGTTGCGACATCAACATATTTCTCAAATTTGGGTCGCAGCATAAAAAGGTTAAGAACCACTGCCTTAGGGGTAGTACCATATTAATTTGATCAAGTTCTGAAGATATGATTAATGACGAAATAACGGATATCTGCAATTCTTATGACCAAATAATCGAATTTATAATAAATAAAATCTTAAAACATTCATTTAAAACCCACAAACGTTTCGAGAGAATTTCTATATTTATGAATTGAATTTTATTATCATTTTCTGATTCTTACTCTTACGAGATGCATGCAAGGGATTATTTATTTATTTATTTATTTATTTATTTATTTATTTATTTAAAACAATGCTCTGAGGTGGCTACCTCGTAGAGCAGAAAGAGAAAGAATATATATATACAAATAGTAACATTTAAGTAAGCAAACATAACATATATAACATTTAAATGAGCAAACAGAAAGAATACATACATATAGTAACATTTAAATGAGAAACAGAAAGAATACAGGTATATAACATATATAACATTTAAATGAGCAAACAGAAAGAAAGATTAAATTATATTAAGAATTATATTAAGTTACTATTAATAACATCACTAAAAAAATAAAAATAAAATTAATTTTTATAAAAAAAATAAAAGCGACTTCAAAAAAATTAAATGCAACAAATAAAATAATAATAACTTAAAAGTAAAATAAAATACACTAAAAGGTATAAAATATTTATCTTATTTAGTTACAACTAAACGACGAATATTAACATGAAATGACTTTTTGAAGTCGGTGCCAAACATATACATTTTATGAATCGCACTCGACGGATCTTACTTATAGGTATACTTGAATGGGTTTAGTCTAGCTTCCGATTGGTCGCGTTTTTTCTTTATTGGTATTGGACCTTTTTTGATATGTTTGTTCAGGCATAACTTCTTTGTTTATGAACCGATTTTAATGATTCTTTTTTTTATTGGAAAGAAGGTACCTAGAGGTAGTACCATATTAATTTGGTCAAGTTCTGAGAGGCATGCAAGGTATTATATTAAGTTACTATTAATAACATCACTAAAAAGAGAAATATAAAATTAATTTTTATAAAAAAAAATAAAACCCACTTCAAAAAAATTAAATGCAACAAATAAAATAATAATAACTTAAAAATAAAATAAAATACACTAAAAGGTATAAAATAATTATCTTATTTAGTTACAACTAAACGACGAATATTAACATGAAATGACTTTTTGAAGTCGGTGCCAAACATATACATTTTATGAATCGCACTCGACTGATCTTACTTAGTACGTATGGCCCGTACGCTCGCTTATAGGTTATAGTTTGTTTGGCACCGACTTCAAAAAGTAATTTCATGTTAATATTTCGTCGTTTAGTTGTAACTAAATAAGATAATTATTTTATACCTTTAATTGTATTTTATTATATTTTTAAGTTATTATTATTTTATTTGTTTTGCTTTAAATTTTTTTGAAGTCGGTTTTATTTTTTTTTATTAAAATTATTCAATAAATTTCTCCCTTGTGGATTTGTCATAAACTAGTCAAAGCAAATGATGTTTAAAAAATGAAAAAAATATATCACGGTCCAACTTAGGACTCGGTAGATACAGAGACAGTTTTTAACAAAATATTTAGAAATGTTCAGATACACAAAATTTCAGGCTCAATAACAGGGCTGTCCAACCCGCATGCGGCCAAGCACTGCAATGAATGCGCCCTGAAATAAAATTATAAACTTCCTTAAAGATTTTTATGTACTTACTGAAAAACATATCTGATACAATTTGATCTAATAATTTTATTTATTTTTTTTTCTTTCTAAAATAAAAATAAATGGAAACGCAATTAAAAAAAATAGAAGAAAAAATAAAAACTTTTTCAAGATTCTGCATGCTTTCTAGTTAAACCGCAAAAAGTAATTTCTTTTGTTGATTTTTGTCTGAATTTTAATAAAGTCCAATTGAATATTTTCTCTCTCTATAGCGAGTATCGTTTTGGTCTGAGTGCAAAAGGCCATTTCTAGAATAATAGAAATTAAGAAATTAATTTCTAATAGTCTAAAACAGGTCTGTCTATTCTTGTAAGTGGCATCCACTTACAAGTCCAGGCCTGTTTCAGGAATCTTTGCAATACACCTTAGCTCTAAAGAAAGAGAGATGATTATTTCCGGGTTATTTTTAGTTATTTTCATCGTTCAGATTCTGATGAACGAATCGCTCACCCGCACATTAAATAATAAAAAAACTAAAAACTATTTCAAGACTAGATACACTAGAGTTGCCTTAATAATTATTAATAAATTTAAATATAAATTGTTCATTTATGGCTATACTTTAACATTCGCTTTAAAATCTCAATAGAATAATTCAAAAAATGTTTTCTGCCTTTTGAACCAGATATTCCAAAATCCAATCAGTATACCAGGGCTCTTTCTAAAATAAGAAGAAATGGAAAATCTCCTCAAAAGATATCGCATGAATAAAGGCAGAATTTCAATTTTGAATATGAAAAAGTATATCAAGATTTTAGAATAAATAATCACAATTTTGGCATATTTTGAATATATTTTTATTAGATATAAATATTTGACCTGCAGACTTTCTTATGGAATTGCAATCAGACATTGAACTGAAAGAAAAATTAAAAAATGTCTCTTTATTAGAATTATACAAAAAGTATCTAACCAGAAACAAATACGCCTGGCTTCACAATATTATTTATTCCCCTTTTAGAAATATGTATTTACATATAGGTACGTACGTGAAGCTAAATTATAAGCTCAACCATTAGGTAAAAAAATAATAATGTTTCGAATTTTTAAAAATTATTCTTCATCTCTTATTTCTATTTATTAAAATATTCGTATTTATTAATCAAATTTAGGGAACGCGGTGTTGGTTTATAGTGAAATATTATTTATAGTTTATATATAGTATTTCTTAGTTCAGTAATTAAAATTTTTTAAGGGCCAATTGATTTAAAAACAAAATCTTGAAGGAAAAGAACTCAAAGATTGTTATGCTATTTTTGCCTCTTTGTCATGGTGAATATCATTATTCTACATTATTAACTTTCTTTTTTGATTAACAAATATTAATAGTTTTAGTATATTTTATCTGCGGCCCAAGACAATATTATTTCTTCAAATGTGGCCCGTGTAGGCAAAAAGGTTTGACACACCTGCTCTATAAAATAATAATAATTTTTATTTGTTTTATTTTCAGCTCACTCGCGAATACAATTTACAATGTTGTTATTTGTATTTTCCTGTATTAAAACAACATGTTCAATACGAATTTGAACCTTGTGAAAACGATAATGTAATAACAGTGACTGCCGAACACGGTTCTTCTCAGCAGCAATTGAACAAAGAAGCAAAACGATGGGCCACAAGAATTGCCAGGGAGATGGCCAATGTTCGAGAGGCATTGAGAAAAGCCCACGCGTACCAGGCACTACGCGATTCGGGACATAAAGTAAGCAAAATCAGAAAAAAAAAATTGGGACGTTCTCATGTGGGCATTCACATGACTTCACCATACACCCTGTGGCCCCTCTATTATATTTAATATTTAATAAAATTATTTATAATCATGTAAGGGGATTAGTTTTTGCATTTTTAGACTACTGGAGACCCACTGATTATGTATGCAAAATTTGGTTGAGTTTGATCAAATGGACTAGATTTTTATTTTTTGAACCTCTCCCACCCAATTTTTGGACCCAGAAAAAAAATTATTTTCGTTTTTATAGGTTCATTTTTTAGTATATTTCATTTTTCTTTTTTTTTCACTTTATCCAATGCGAAGCATAGGACATAGAGGAATCGACTTAAAACCAAAAAGAGCGATTGATTCTCATTCTCTTGTACTTGAGGAATAACCATTCTATATTGAATTTTTGACGTTTCGGTTTTTATTGGTAACCATTGCTGAAGACATAGAGGAATCGACTTAGAACCAAAAATAGCGATTGATTCTCATCTAGTACTTGAGGAATAACCATTCTATATTGGATTTTTGACATTTCGGTTATTATTAGTAACCATTGCTGAAGACATGGAGGAATCGACCTAAAATCAAAAATAGCCATCGATTCTCATCTAATACTTGAGGAATAACAATTTTACATTAGATTTTTGACGCTTCGTTTATTATTGGTAACCATTGCTTACGACATCGGAGGAATCGGCTTAAAATCAAAAATAATGATCGATTCTTATCTAATACTAGAGGAATAACCTTATTGCATTCCATTTTTGATGTTTTGACTATTAATGGAAACCTCTACTGAAAACGTGGAAGAATCGACTTAAAATCAAAAAGACTTGAGTTGTTTACCAAAAAAGAATTTAGTCTTTTTGATTTTAAATCGATTCTTCCAGGTTTTCAGTAGAGGTTGCCATTAATAGTCAAAACATCAAAAATGGAATGCAATAGATCATTCCTCTAGTTTTTAGTTCGAAAATATTATAATTTTAATTTTCAACCCCCCCCCTACTCTCTTTAAATTTTGGGTTGATATGCACCAAAAATCTAATCAGCTCTTAATCTCACTGCACCAAAACTACATGTGTAATTTGGTTTTGATATTCACTCTAGTTTTTGAGCTAGCTCGTCCACAAAAATTTGGTAACGCACAGACTAACTAACGTACTAATAGACATTGACAAAATAGTTATTATCTCAAAATGTATAATTTTTTCGATGTTCACTTATTAAGGCTTTTTTGTAGACCGAAACACCATGGTTTCGCCCAATTTTTTTAATCAAAATAGTTTAAACGTTTTTGAGATATTTCAATAAAAAAGAAGCAAAAAAAACAACACTTTTTTAATGCACGATTACAAAACTTGGCCATTCCCTGTATGTATGGTAAATCGACATTACCCAATGATTTCCAGAAATTCTCTTTTTGTTTCTACCTTTATCTATGAATATCTTTCACTTTGAATATTTACAAAAGTTAATACTTAAATACTGGTACTAGAATGGAATATTTGAGGAGTTAAATATTGAATTTAACGAAAATTATTTTTATATTTATTTATTTTATTAAATTATGTAATTATATCAGATCAAAAAAAAAGCGAGAAATAAAATAATGCATTACCTACTTTTATAATTTATTATAATAGATAGTAATGAAAATTGTTCGTTAAAAAATTATTTTTATCTTAAATTTTTCTCAAAAATATTTCTAATGATTTTGATTAAAATAAACGAGGTTGTTGCTAGCACACAGCTCTCACTTTCAACTTACCATTCTTTGAAATCATCCTTTATCATTTTAAATTAATCCAAGGAAAAACCCAAAAGACAAAAATAAAGAAGTACTTTTGGTGGATCAATTTGAACCAAAATCTTGTATTCTTTCTAGCTGATATTTAAACTAAAGTTGAAATTTCATTGCTTTGCGATTTATACTGAGATCTAAGGGATTTACAAGTTTTTCAACACGCCTAATTAACTCCCCTCCCTTAATTTCAATCGGAAGAAAATTTATAGTCTTGAAAAAATTATGATATTTGAAAAGTAGACACATTTTAAAAAAGTTTTACAGCCGATTTTGTGAAATGGTACAGCAGTTTCCCTTTAATAATAACTAACCTTCAATAAAAACTACAAAATTTGTATCAATAATTATATTATTTCTATTTCTTAGGTTGATCCAAACGACCAAAATGGCCCTGACCTGGAAACGAAAATAGAAGAGCTTAAAGTACAAATTCGCAGGAGTGAAGTAAGTTTGTTGTATTAAACTTATATATATATAGTGTAATAGGAGTCAGGTTGGCAGAGTGGTTATAAAGTATGCCTTCTAATCAAGCTAGCGCGAGTTCAAGCCCGACTCCCTGCAAATATTTGACCGGCTATAATCTGATTCCTTCGGAGGAAGGCAATGGGAAACCACCCATGTGAAAAATTTCTCCAGAAAAATTACAATGGAGAGGATACTCTCTCCACAGTAATCGCCGACGCTCGGAATCGAGTATGGTACTTGAAGAAGATATAAATGTATAACCTATCCTAAAACTCAAATACCACTTATATTGTATTAGATGAAGGTGGAGGTATCAGTCAAAGTTGGATGCGCTGGGTTCAATAAAACACCCTGAATAAAACTTTTCGGCCTGAATTTATTTGGGCATCTTCAGTTCAGGCCGAAACGTTTTATTCAGGGTGTTTTATTGAACCCAGCGCATCCAACTTTGGCTGATACCTCATCCTTAGTCTAATACAGTTCAAGCACATTCACGAACTCTAACAACAGTCTTACCACTTATATTAATTTATCACGATTCCTCTGGATCCACTTGGAATTTGGAAGCTGAAAAAAGGGATAGTTTTAGGACTTGTTGTTTTTTTTTGTTTGCTTTTTAATTCAAATTTTTAAGGGGTAAAACAATGAAAAAAATATATAAAAACAGTTTTATTTGAAGATAAAATATTTCTCTGCAGCTCCTACCTATAATCGTAAAATTTTGTATGGAGGTTTCTTTTTAAAACAGAAATGCTTACTAATGAAAGTTTTTAAATATTTAATTCAAATTTTAAATGGATACAAAATGAAAAAAAAAATCATCATCATAATTTCACAGGAATCACTGGATCTAATAACTTGAAATTTTATTCGAAAGTTAACTATTATGACGTATAAGTTGCTGAGAACTGTTTTTAAGAAAATCAAATTTTAAAGGGTATAAATCATAAAAATCACGGTTTTAGAACGATTTCACCCTAACTACTGATACTAATATCTTGAAATTTTATATGAAGTTTACTTTTAAGACTTCAATTATTATTTTTTGTGATTTTTTTGGGTAAACTTCGTATATAAATGATAAACAAGTTAATTAATATTCAAAAGATTTTTATTCAAGTTTAAAAAAATCATGAAATGTTTTGAATATTAATTAGTTTGTTTTATTATTTATATACGAAGATTTTACCCAAAAAATCACAAAAAATAATAATTTCTCACTTCTAAAAATTTAATTTGTTTTATACTATTTTTGCTTAAAAAAAATTAAATTGTAGAGGATAAAACAAGAAAAAACCTATGTCACCGTTTTTATCCGATTTCATCCCAATTTTTCTGGAACTACTGGAGCTGGTAACTTGAAATTTGATATGGAGGTTTCGTTTAAGACGTAAATACCTGCTAAGAACAGTTTTAAGAGCGATGGGAGGTTCAGGGGATTGCATCTAGTTAAATATATTTTTGAATGTTTATTCTTTTTTCCAGACTGCAAAAGCCAAAGCTGAAGCCCGGATCGAATGCTTAAGAGCTGGTGGAAGTAAGTATAATTTAAAATTCTTATAATTATTTAATTATTTTTAATATTTAATTATGATTATCATTTAAAAAACAATATTTCTGGTGATTTAGTTAACGTGGATGAATGGATGCAAGAATTGGATAGTTTAAGTGTCCAAGATATCCACCGATCGGCAAGTTCCCTCTCTGTTCGCACAGATGCTTCCGGTCAAGGGGTGAGTTAATATAATTGAGTTAAATTAAATCAATTATCTAAAAGATATACTACCTACTTCTACGTGATTGGGGAAAATTACAATAGGCGTGGCATCTATTCGATAATATATATATATATATATATATATACAAAGAAAGCTTAATTAATGACTTTTAAAATTAAAAAAAAGAACACAACTTTCATCATCAAATTCTCCTTATGAAAAGAAAATTTCGTAAATTCAGCATAGAGAGCTTGCATGTGATTTGAGTATATCAGAAAATCTTCTAATATTATTATAATATATGTATAAATTACAATCTTGCATTTAAATAAACGAAATTCTTTGTGTTACAATCAATTGTCTAATGTCTCTTTTATATAATCTCCTGGTCGGCAGGGGTAGATTTTTCTTAATATGGTGCAAGTCTTTGAAATGCTGCTCCTAAAATGTTTTTTTCTTTAAAATAATATTCGATTATGATTTAAGAAAAAGGAAAAAAAAAGGAACTGCACAAAATATGATCTGTGCAAATTTGCTATTACATTAATATTATTTTAAACTAGCTGCAAGGCCCGCCTTCGGCCGCCCTCTTGCTAGCCAGGGGGCACGCCCCCTGGACCCCCAACCCACGAACCCCACCCTCACACTCCACTCCCACCCACCACACCCATCGAAACCCAACCAGCACCCCTACCCGCACCATGCACCCGTGCCCAACCCCCGCCCCCACACTCCATCCCGCACACCACCCACCTCGGACCCCCAACCCACGAACCCCAACCTCACATTCCACTTCCACCCACCACACCCCCCCAAAACCCACCCAGCACCCCTCACCCCCCGCACCATGCACCCGTGCCCAACCTCGGCCCTCACGACACCACCACAACACTCCATCCTGCACCCCAGCCACCTCGAACCCCCACCCCTGTACCACCCCACTACGCCACTGGACCCTCTCTTGAACCTTTAAAATAATAAAAAATATATAACTTTTAACTAAAGCAAAAAATTATCGAGGTCCGCCAGGTGCTAAATATATAATTTAATTGAAATTTTTTTGCTGAGAGTAGCAGAATTTTTATATATTGAAGGAGACAATAAAAGAGTGTGTCTTTCCATTCATACATTAATTCCTGTGAATCAATTGTAATAGACTGATGAAGAGGGCAAAGCCCTCGAAACTATGGTCTCGTGATAAATAAAATTTATATTTCCAGCAAGACCACTCTTTTATTGTCTCCTTCAATATATAATTTGTTTGTCAGAGACTATACTTTCGAAGGTTTGACGTGAATCATCAGTCTTTTTTATTAGAAATATTTAATCTGTTATTTCTCAAGGGTTAAAATTCTCATTTGGATGTGGGTACATTCGTTTTGTTGTTATAGTAAACTGTTCACTCACAAACGATTTACATCAAGCGGAGGACAACCTCATTTATTTCTCCTTATGTATCATCCATCATCTCTGCAAACTAAATATTTTCATTGAAGGAGACAATAAAAGAGTGTGTCTTCTGCTGGAATTATAAATTTTATTTATTTATAACTCGTTATAAATAAATAAAATTTATAATTCCAACAGAAGACACACTCTTTTATTGTCTCCTTCAATATATAAAAATTCTGCTACTCTCGGCAAAAACTTTCAATTTAAATATTTTCAATTAAAATTGTCTTTTATCAATTTCAGGAGCAAGCAAGCTCAGACTCATTCTATGATAGTGACGGGGAGGGGCCTGTGATGGATGGCAGTGCAGATGGTGGAGAATCCTCAAGAAAAAGTGAAGAGGATACCACCAGTGTGGGTGGCACTAGTACTAGTGGAGGCGGTGGAACTGTTGCTAATTACACTGCAGTCAGTGCAACTGCAGGCGCTGGCGCAACTAGTGGGGGTGGCGGAACTACAGGCGGTAGAACTCATCGGGATAGCGATGTTGAAGTGGATGGAGAATGGGGTAAGTTCACTTATTTATTTTCAACATCTTTTATTGGGTTCGGCCAACAGGCACAGGCTTTGGTCAGAAAATTGTAGCTCTTAAGGGGGTTCAGACTGTTTTTCATTTTTATAAGAAAATTCTCAAAGCATTACCATCGCTTCATTGATGTATTAAATATTTATTCCCGAAATTTGAAGTTGATCTTCTGTCCCATTACCGTGAACAGTGGGGTGCGGTGCGTGGATGCTGTGGATGCAGTGCATCCCGCAAATTCCAAAATATCAAGAGTAATTTCATCCCTGTTATATTTGAAAATTGGTAAAATTAAAAAAAAAAATATTTTAATAAATACTATACAACTAATTCACTAAAGGGGGATCGGGACTGTTTATCATTTTAATAAGAAAATTCTCAAATTTTTACTATCGAATCATTGATGTATTAAATATTTATTCCCGAAATTTGAAGTTGATCGTCTGTCCCATTATCGAGAAATAAATTATTGAAAATTGTCCTTTTAACATGGAAGTAAATGGAGCGAGATTTTAAAAGAGGTACTGTAACTTCTATACAAATTATACCATTTTCAACAAATTTATACAGATCATTAATTCAACTTTTATGAAACAAATGATACATTTTTCAATAGATTTGACAGTCTAGTTAATTATTTATTCATAAATGTAAAAATAAAAAGCTATTTGCAGCCAATAGAATATAACAAAAGCACTAGTGTAGAATTCCAACTCTATTTCTTGAAATCGTTTTTGTGTTAAATAAATGTTTTTATAATGAGAAAAAAATTTATTTCAATATTATTTTTATTAATATTATCAAAACAAAGATTTTTATTCGAAACTAACCTCATTATTAAAAAAAATTTTTATTAAAAAAATTTAGTAGGACAGAATGTTGTCACTCTGAAGAAATACAAAAGATTTTTTCGAAGATCAACCAGATAGATAATGTCCCGAACTCCCTTAAGCTAAATAAGATACATACATTAAATTTGCAAATTTATATGTATTTATTTTCCCCGAAATCAAAAATCGTACAAAAATTTTATTTGAATTTATATTTTAGAGAGGGTTGAATTTCTTCAGGTCGAAAATAATTTTTTATCATGGGGTGTTAAGGTATCTGTTCTTCTTCAGGCGCCATACTCGATTCCGAGCTTCGGCGATTATTAGGTAGAGCAGGGGTGGTCAATCCAAATGATCTTGCGGGCCATTTTGGAAATGCATCATAACTCCGCGGGGCGCATATAAAATTATATATTCCCATATAAGATTTAGACCCAATATAGACATTTTTTTGGAGTGAAAAATTGAAACATAATGAGTTATTATTATTATGTTTACTATTATTCTTACATGTAAAAATAGATAATATAATAAAAATGATACTAAATGCCAATTGCAAAGAAATCTATAATACTAAAAATGAAATATAAAAAAGATATAAATATAAATAAATCATTAAAAAATATTTATTTTACTAGTGCGATATTTGTTTCTTACACTTTCACTTATCTTTTGCAAATCGATCTCAATTTGGGTATTTGCACATCTTTTACTCATAAATAAAACAGGCAATATCTGTCATATATTCGCAAGAATATTAATTTAAAATCAAAGTTAATTTTTTTCATAATTTCGATTTTTAAATATATGGATGCACAAATAATGTATTTTTTTAATACATTTGTTTTCACTACTTTGGCCATTATAAAATAAATATATTATGTAAAAGTGTGATGAATCTTGCGGGCCGGAAAAATGTTCAAGGAGGGCATCGTGTTGGCCACCCCTGATGTAGAGTATCCCCTCCATTGTAATTTTAAAAATTTTCACAGTGTGGTTTCCCGTTGCCTTCTCCTGTATTAATGAAGCGCCTTGAATTTTTGACAAAAATGAAAATTGTTCTAAGGCCGAGAATCGATCCCGAGTATAAATAAATAAATAAATCTTTATTCCTCGACCTGCTTAGAGGCACAAGTCCTCGGTGGCTAGGTCCTCCAAACATCAATACAATCTAGCTACAATACATTAATAAACATCAATACAAATTAATTACAACAATTTAACAAAAAAAAAAAAAAAAGAAAAAGAAAAAAATAGAAATGTATGCTCATTAACAAATAACATGACCATAGATTTCTATCAAAAGACAAAAAGTAATTTAAAAATTCCGCGCAAAAACCCGATACCAGGAGCAAGCGACGCATTAGCCATCCCGGCATTTGCCATAAGTTGTTAAGGAAACCTGGTCAAAACCTTAACAAGGATGGTATGATCTTTCTCTACCTCACCTACCCGTATGGAAATAAATAGATTTTCGAAATATGTTTTTTATATATTTTTTGAAAATATATTAAAAATATAAAATTTTTGTGTTAAATTTATGTAAAATTTATACTAGATCGACATAAAAATAATTTTACTTTTAGAATATATAGAAAACATAAACTTTATATAAATTTAACACAAAAATTTTATATTTTTAATAAATTTTCAAAAATAAATAAAAAACATATTTGGAAAATCTATTTATTTCTATACGGGTAATCTCTGCTTGTGAGAACTAAATAAAATTTTGCACAACTCTAGGACATTAGGACTTGACAAAATTTATAATTGATTTAATCATAGGGGGCAGAGGACTATAATCCCAAGTAGTAACAGACAGACTGTTCCACAAATCAATGCCAGATCCTACAAATGAATGTAAACCGATATTTTTCAAGAATCTTGGCTTACGAATCTTTTTCTCTCTAATCGTTGTGGATGTTTGTCCCAAACCACAGAACAATACTCTAAATTAGGTCTTACATAAGTTAAATAAACTTTTGACTTAACTTCTCTAGATGTACCCTTCAAAATTCTACGAAACATTCCCAATTTCCTATAAGCCTTATTGACTATATAACTAATATGCATATCCCACTTTAAATTTGCCTGAACATGTATGCCTAAATATTTATAAAATTTAGATTCATTGATAATATTTCCATCAATGTAATAATTTTGAGGACTAACCAGATTTCTAGTACTAAATCTAACCAAATTTGACTTGGAATGGTTTAGTTCCATTGAATTGGATCTACACCATCCTTCAATTTGATCCAGGTCATTCTGTAAAGTAAGGCTATCACAATCATTATCAATTACTCTATATACGACACAATCATCCGCGAAAAGCCTAATAGATGATTGCACGATAGAAGACAAATCATTTACATATATAAGAAAAAGAAGAGGACCCAGAACACTACCTTGAATCACCCCAGACGTGACATCTACTCTATCAGACAGACCATTACCCTACCCACTTTTACAATTTGAGTTCTATCCCTAAGAAAACACCGACTAAATTTAATTAACTTAACAGACAACCCTGACGAGTTTAATTTTTCTAAAATAATTTTATGACTGACTCATCACAGCTTGCAGTCAACAATACTACATCTACTGACTTTTATCTTAAGCTTCCTGTAATTCCTGAATAAAAGAAACTAATTGAGAATTACAGGAATAATTTTTTCTAAAACCATGTTGCCTATGATAGAACCATCCTTGCCCTTCCAAATACGAGCGGATATGAGAGTCTACCAACCTCTCTAAAATTTTGCCCACCAGATTTGTTAAACTCACTGGCCTATAATTACAAGCTAAGCTCTTATCTCCCCTTTTATAAACAGGAATAACTAACGCTCTTTTTCCAACCAATAGGCATAGTTCCCTCATCCAAACATCTATTAAAAAGTAAACATAAAAATTTTGAAATACTATCCACTACAAATTTCAAGAGATCACTATTAATTTCATCCTCCCCCGAGGCCTTTCCTAGTTTTAACCTCTTAATACCTAATGCTACATCCGATTCCAAAATGACTAAATCCTCCATCTGACTATCACTAGAACCTCCATCAACTAACTCACCCTACTCTAGAGCTACGAAAACGGACGAATACTGTATATTTAATAAATTTGCCTTCAACACATTATCCTCAACCAATTCACAATCATCCCCTAAAAGCGCAGGGACATTTGCCGAAACATTTAATTCCTTAAGAAACGAATAAACATTAATCCAATTTCTATTACTACAATTCCTATCTATATAATTATTCAAATAATTAACTCTAGCCAAATTCTTTTTTCAAATTAACAGCCTATTTAGCTCTCGGAATTTTCTTTTATGATTCGAAGACTTATTCCTATTAGAATATGCTATCCTACATTTCCGTTTTAAATTCTTAATGGTTCTATCATAGTAAACAGGATCGTTACCCACTTTAACTAATTTAGAGGGAATAAATTTATATTTTCCTTCTTCCAAAAGATTCATAAGCCCATCCCATTGCTGATCTACATCCCGAATTACCCGAATTACCGAATTAGCCGAGAGCTTAAGACACTAGCCTTCTAAGCAGGAGTCCCGGGTTCGAGTCCGAGTCCCTGCATTGATATTTGACCGGCTATAATCTGATTCCTAGTCACCAATCCGTCTGGCAAGCGTGGTGACTTAATGCCAACCCCCTTCCATTTGATGGAAGAGGCCTATATTCAGGAGTGGATTGTCGCTATCGACAGGCTAATGATGATGATCCCGAATTACAGACCACTCTTCCTAGTCCCCTCCCTAACAATTTGGATAAAATTTCTACTTTTGAAAATATCATCAACCAAAATTTGAGCAAGAGAATTATTATTTTATCGCAGATGACCAATTTACATTAGGCAAATTTAAATCTCCACAACCTAAAATATCCTTACTTTGCATAGATGTACAATTTAAAAAATTATCTAAGTTTTCTAAAATTTTTGAAGTCCTGACTAGGAGATCTATATAACCCAACAATCACCCTACTTATAAGTCCAAATTTTACATTCACCCCTAACATCTCCTCTTGTAAATCTAAAAAATTTAAACTACTTGGAAGCGAATCCTTTACTGCTATAAAAACTCCACCCCCTCTAACAGACTGTCTATCCCTTCTATAAACTTAACCCTTAGGAAATACCTCATTATTCGAAATCTCCTCCTAAGCCAAGATTCTGTACCAACAATAACATCTGGATTAATTAAATCCAAATGTTGTCCAAAATTTAGAATTTTATTCAAGATACTTCTACAATTTATTATTAACAACTTAAATCTCTGATTTCTATTTCTGAAAATTGTCCTCTTACCCCCTCCATTTAGTTTTTTGATATTCCAGTATACTATCAATACACACCTTCCCTAACTTGTAGGAACCAGACCTATTTAAATTAATACCATTCTTGCCTAAATCTTTATAATTTAAATAGCTATTTGAATTTATAAACTTACAACCATACTTGAAACAGACACTTTCTAAAATATGATTTGCCCAATTAATCCTTCTAAAATCTACATCCCTTCTATAAATTATACCACTAAATATTAATTTTGCTCTCTGAAATTTATTTCTAAGAGAAATAACCAATCTATCAAATTTTAAACGGAATACCTCAGCAGTAATATCATAGATATTATGCGTGCCTACATGAATAAAAACTAAATCCTTTCTAGCCCCTTACATACCTCTCTACCATATTTTCCAACTTTTCAAATCTTATACCGGGGAAACACCATGAACTAAACCCCCGGGATGCAGTATAAGATGCCGAATATTTTAATAAACTATCCCCTAAAATTAAAACTCTATTATCAATTTCTCTAACCCCTGAATTATCTAGTAAAATATCTCTCTCTTGACAGACCGCCGAATTAATCTGGCGTTGGCCAATAACATTTCTAATAGTATCTAAAATAACTCTTCTCGAACCTGAACCAATTCTCGATCCGAAATCAAGCGCCTTTAACTACTGCTCTATCGGCTCCAATATCTCTATAAAAGTGTAAAGCTATCTTTAAGAAGAATAAAGCTAAATTTTTTCCAATATAATTCATTTTAAAATTACCATGTAAAAGAACCCTAAAGCGGGCATTTTTATATCTATAAGCGCTCAAAAGTGGCTTAAATTCCACAAATTAGTTCTCTTCTTATCAACTACAAATAAATAACGAATTTCATTTCTCAACAATTTTGAAATGAATAAACTATAATCTTAGGAATACGAATACGACTCGTTCTGGGTGGGATTTGATTCAAAATATGACCACTCACAAACTTATTTTAATTTGGGAATAATAATTAATATCTCTTAAAAATAATTTTTCCTATGTTCGCTATCAAATATAAATATCAAATCTGCTGGCCTCAACACAGAGATATTAATATATATATATATTTTTTTATCTAAAGTTTTGATCATTTTTGGAATATAATTATATTACCTACCTATGTTAAAACTCCACTTTTTTTCTGCCGAATTACTAAAATTAATTATTGCAAAGAGTAAAGTAAAATAAATACTGAATTTAATTATTGTTTAATTTAGGTTGGATCTAAAATAAAAATTTAATAAAACAATTCAAATTCATCTCCTTTAAAAACAAAGAAATTAAAGATCCATTATAATTTGGAAAATGTCTTTCTCTTAAAATATTTGACCTTTAATTAATGAGATTCATGGATCATTCTGTAGTTAAAAAGCCATTTCTGGGCTGACAGATTCATTAATCACATCCATTAACCAGGCAGGCAAGGGTTAGAGGAGATGGATTTTAACCAGCTCTGGCAGAATCAATGGCTAAACTGTGTGTGTTTTGGTGTTCTGAAGCGATGTTAGAGCAGGAGCGTCAGCGGCTAGAGCAGCTCACCGCTGGGTGGGATGATCCCACCCACGTGGACTGGGGGCCTCCCCCGGCTGTTTCCAGTGATTCCCCGCCAGCTCCGGATTCTGCAGGCACCTCCATCAGCGGACCTTCCACATCTGCACCAGCTCCATCGGGAACCGCCTTGCTGCGATGCACTGCACTCTACAGTTACACGGTAAGCATACCGGATATTTTAATAGTTCAGAAGAACTGAAATCAAAAACCCCCTAAAGCCCTCTTTGTAAGAACGCCCAACACCCCTTCACTGTCAAACTGGATAAGAATCGAACTAACTCTTTTACCAAGTCGTTTACTATGACATTCAGAGACTGAATTTCTGCTACCGACTTCTTCGCGAGCTATTACTTTCAGCTCTTTAAAGGGGTTCGAGACTGTTTATCATTTTTATAAGAAAATACTCAAATTTTTACCATCGAATCATTGATGTATTAAATATTTATTCCCGAAATTTGAAGTTCATCGTCTGTCCCATTACCGAGAAATAAATTATTGAAAAGTGTCTTTTTGACATGCAAGTAAATGGACCGATAACTTCTATACAAATTATACCATTTTCAACAAATTTATACAGATCATTAATTTAACTTTTATGAATCGAATGATACATTTTTCAATAGATTTGAAAGTCTAGTTAATTAGTTATTCATAAATGAAAAAATAAAAAGTTATTTGCAGCCAACAGAATATAACAAAATCACTAGTGTAGAATTCCAACTGTATTTCTTGAAATCGTTTTTGTGTTAAATAAATGTTTTTATAAGGAGAAAAATTTTTTCTCAATATTCTTTTTATTAATATTAACAAAACAAAGATTTTTATTCGAAATTAACCTCATTATTAACAAATTTTTTTATTAAAAAAATTAGTAGGCAGACGTTGTCACTCTGCAGAAACATAAAATATTTTTTCGAAGATGAACCAGATAGATAACCTGTCCGAACTCCCTTAAGACCCGCATCCTCAGATACCTTCAACTCCTACTAGGCCCATAAAACTTGTTTTCACGATGGAGCTGCCAATCCCGACTAATCTAAATCTAATAATATCTTTAATAAATATATATATATGCATCCTGAAGGGCTAGACTGTAATGGTTAAATTTATGTGAAAATTTAATTAAGTACATATTATGTGAAGTCCCTGATACAAAATAATAATAATTACTTTTGATGTTTTTCTCAGGCTCAAAATCCAGACGAGTTGTCAATTGTGGAGAACGAGGCTCTAGAGGTGGTCGGCGAAGGGGATGGCGATGGATGGGTTAAAGCAAGAAATTATCGCGGCCAGGAAGGATTTGTGCCACAAAATTATTTGGACATCGACCATGCTAGCGTCACTGGAGGAGCTTCTGGAGAGCAAAGTGCCACTGGACAACTGGCTAATCAATTCTCCTTCAGCTCTGTCGATTACACCGTCCACGACGCAGAGGTAAACAAGAAATTCAAAGAAAATATATCTATTTGATATTCTTTTAGAAACAATTGGCTTAGATGAATCTTCCATTTTTAGAGAGAATGTGCTGGAGAAAATAAAATAAAAATCTAACTAATTTATATTTTAAACAATGTTCATATTATTTTGATTATTACTTTCACTTACCTATATATGAAATGCATACTAAGGGGAAGTTAAGACCCAAAATTTCTAGCTACGATACTGCTCAAGAGTAACAATGTAATTCATCTATAATTTTCAGGAATTTCCTCCCGTGACAGGAGTAGGAGTGGTGGATCACGTTGACCTAGTTGGACCTCAAATTATAAACAAAGAAGATGGAATGAGATTAGAAGATCATAAGAAACCAAAGCCTTTGAGTGAGTATACAAAACACAATATATAATTATATATATTGTAGTTTCGGAGACTTTTCCTTTACCTTCAGTCCTAAGCACGTTTTCTTTCATCCAAGCTAAGAGGGGTGCATTTCTAGAGACTAATAAGAGATCTAGCAATCTGACACTCTCGACTCCCTGGTCCATCATAGAACTGCTTCCGCTCTTTATCTTTTTTATAAACACTACCATGGAGTTTATTCTGTCGAGATAAAATCAATAATCTCTCCTAAAGCTTCGGACACGATTTTTTAACATTCAACATATTTTAGGGATTAAATTAGAGACTAACCGAACAATTCGTTTATTCCTACCACTTCTAGAGAATGGAACTTCCTTCCCTTGTCCGTCTTCCCGGATATATATAAGATTCATAGTCTTTCAAGACCCGCATGTACAGATACTTTAAATTAAATTGAAAGTTTTTGCCGAGAGTAGCAGAATTTTTATATATTGAAGGAGACAATAAAAGAATGTGTCTTCTGCTGGAATTATAAATTTTATTTATTTATAACGAGACTATAGTTTCGAGGGCTTTGCCCTCTTCATCAGTCTATCACAAAGTATTCACATGAATTAATTTATGAATGAAATTTTAAAATCTTTCATGTGGTTAGGTTAAGAAAATATACAGTGTGGGCAAGTTCAGAATTGAAATTTATACTTGTTTTATTATTTTGGCTGTAGGTGGCGTTCGTGAAGTTTATATTTCAACGGCTATTTTTAAAATAAAGCTTTCGGGAATTTCTATTTTCCGATTTAAGAATTTTTTTGGTGAATTATTGTATGATTTTAAAATTTCCAATGATTCGAAAATACTAATTTTTAAGGGATCTAATTCTGATCTAATTAATTTAATATTTGATTCATCTGGAAAACAATGTTTCTCGGAGATTAAATGGTCTGCAAATGCACTATGCCCTGAACTCCCTTTAAAAACCCTTTTGTGTTCCGAAATGCGTGTGTTTAAATTTCGTTCTGTTTTTCCTATATAGATCGAATCACATTCTCCACATGTTAAGGAATAGACACCTTTTTTGTCCATTTTTTGAATTTTGTCTTTCTTATTATTGCTAATATCAGATCCCAATGTTCTAGAGGATTTGAAAATAGTTTGATATCCTAAAGTTTTGAATTTTAATTCTAAAGTTTCCGAAATTTTTCCATAGTATGGGATTATTAATTTGGGTTTTGATTCTGGCTCGGACATTTAGGAATAAATCAGATTTAGAGTTGACTTTTCAATTTTCTTTTTTAATAGTTTGTCAATAAGAGTTTCTTAAATTTCTTCCAGAACTTTTAAGGAAAAATAAGAGTTTCCTCGTAACCGTTTTTAGTGGCTATTTGTTTTATTATTTCTAATTCTTTATTGAAATTTGTTTTATCTAAAGGGATGTTGGTTAATCTATGAATCATTGAGTGGAATCCTGCTAATTTGTGTGTGATAGGTCTGCAGGAATTATTATTTATAGCTGTGTCTGTGGTCGTGGGTTTCCTAAATATTCCAAAAGTATGTTTTTTATTTGAAATTTTGATTTCTACATCTAAATAATTTAGTGTTTTATCTTTTTCGATTTCGCTGGTAAATTAAATTTTGTCATGGATAGAATTTATATTGTTGATAAATTCACCCAGAACGCGCTTTGTACCTGTCCAGAGTAAAATAATATCATCTACAAACCGGTAGTAATAGTGAATGTATTTGAAATATTTGTATTCTACGTTAAGAAATTTTGTTTCGAAATTGTCTAAAAATATTTCCGCTAGTAGGGGTTTCAAAGAAAATAAAACTTTAAAACAATTAAAATCAAAAATCAGGGAAAATGATTTATAAGTGATAAAAAGTGATAAAGGAAATACAGTTTGCATATTAGACAATGAAATTTACAAAGAAAAAACGGAGAATTTTCTAAAGTCAAATAATTTTGAAGAAATTAAAAATCCAGTTAAAAGTTTTGATAAAATAGTTAAATAAAAAATAAAAAATTCGATTATATTAACAGACAAACAAAAATATTCACTCCCAGAAAAGAATCCACAATGTCCCAGATTATATTCTCTTCCAAAAATTCACAAGTCTGAAAAATTGGAAGATATTCCAATTAGACTTGTAGTTAGTTATACAAATTCAAAAATGGACAAAAAAGGTGTCTATTCCTTAACATGTGGAGAATGTGATTCGACCTATATAGGAAGGACAGAACGAAATTTAAACACACGCATTTCGGAACACAAAAGGGTTTTTAAAGGGAGTTCAGGGCATAGTGCATTTGCAGACCATTTAATCTCCGAGAATCATTGTTTTCCAGATGAATCAAATATTAAATTAATTAGATCAGAATTAGATCCCTTAAAAATTAGTATTTTCGAATCGTTGGAAATTTTAAAATCATACAATAATTCACCAAAAAAATTCTTAAATCGGAAAATAGAAATTCTCGAAAGCTTTATTTTAAAAATAGCCGCTAAAATATAAACTTCACGAACGCCACCTACAGCCAAAATAATAAAACAAGTATAAATTTCAATTCTGAACTTGCCCACACTGTATATTTTCTTAACCTAACCACATGAAAGATTTTAAACTTTCATTCATAAATTAATTCAAGTGAATACATTGTAATAGACTGATGAAGAGGGGAAAGCCCTCGAAACTATAGTCTCGTTATAAATAAATAAAATTTATAATTCCAGCAGAGGACACACTCTTTTATTGTCTCCTTCAAGATACTTTAAACTTCGATCTAATCCGTGAATTTTTTTCACGAAGCAAGTGTCCACCCTACAATACAGAGGTGTCTTTTTCGTGAAACTTCTTATTGTATCAATGTCATTATTAAAAAAAAATAATAATATTTAGGGAATTTAATTTAAGTTCAAAAAAGCAAAACAGGCCAATATTCCTTCAAAGTATTTTCTAATGTCCGATTGAGTTTTTCTAGAAAGTCAGCATAGAAGGAATTTCTGTTTCTTGGGTTTAATACCCAGGTGGGAGGTAAATAAAACCTTTCTGATAAGTCATATAAATTATCCATTATAGCTCAAATTTAATAAAAGATAATATAGTTGTTATATCAAGGTTTGTTTTATTGGAAGAGAAGTATTTTGAAAATGTATTTTGACTTAAGATTATTAATTTGTCCCATAAGAACGTACCTATATTCCATGCGAAGAGACCCGAAATGGTTCTTATATAAGGCCAAGAAATCAAAGAAGCCTAATTTTCTATTAAATGTTAGCACTTAAATTAGACACTAACCTAACAAACGCATTCGACAATTCGTTTATCCCTATGACTTCTAGAGAGTGGAACTCGCTTGCCTACTCCTCTTTCCAGCTTCATTAATCTTCAGTTTTTGAAAACCCGCATCCTCAGATAGGTACGTACCTTCAGCTCCGAGGTAATCCCTGAAATTTCTTTTTCCCGATGCAAGGGTCCACCCTGGACTACAGATGTTGTACCCAATTGCACATAGGCACATGACCCAATTTTCACAGCATTTGTTTTCATTTTAATTTTGTAGCGCTCTATTCGTGGTGTTTGGCCTCTTACGACTACGAGGGTACGACAGAAGAGGGCGAGCTCTCGTTCAAAGAGGGACAAATTATCAAAGTGCTTCGCAAGAGAGTCCACGGGGATGTTGACGACGGCTGGTGGGAAGGCGAGCTTCCAGATGGAACCAAAGGGCTCTTCCCGTCGCTAGTGGCCGAAGAATGCAACGAGGATGGCGAGCCTCTCACCCCGGTCCATTTCACATTTGTACTCTTATCATCTTCTAGCTCCTCTATTCTAGGAATTCATTTTATTTCTATAAGCTTTTATTTATTTATTTGTTACTCATCGTCAAAACTTTACCATCGATTTTTAAAATGTTTTCTAATAAAACTGAAAATTGAATGGAAGAGACAGTCCAAGCCTATAAATAAAAAAGTAATTCCCAATAAAAGAAGATTTATTGGAATTTTTCCTTTTGAAACGACGTTTCGATTTCGGAGGATATTCCCTCCTTAAGTTGCAGTAAAACCCGTTTTTAGTAAGACCGTGTTCTTACTAGTTAAAACGGGTTTCACTGAATACCTTTGTGGCAACTAGAGTTTACTTATGTTGGTTGAGTTTGGTTCAAAGGTATAGAATCTTCATTTTTTGACCTTCCGCCTCATTTTGGGTGTTTATTTTCAAAAATTTTAAACTAAAATGTCAAAAATTACATCCTTTACAACTTTGCTTCTAATATTTGACATTTTCGTTTAAAATTTTTTGAAAATAAACACCCAAAAAGAGGCGGAAGGTCAAAAATGAAGATTCTAGATCTTTGAACCAAACTCAACCAACAATAAATTCTAATTGCCACAAAGGTATTCAGTGAAACGCGTTTTAACTAGTAAGGGCCTGTTCTTACTAAAAACGGGGGTTTACTGCAACATATACATTTATACAAATATTATTATTTACAATTTAATTTAAAAAAATATAATCTACTCACTCAAAGTGTCAATGAAGAAAGCACGTAACATTTTTCCTTCTTGTTTCTCTTATCAGTGCTCGTTGATGTTGTAGAGATATTTTTTGTAATGCCATTAAATAAAAAAATTCTCTACAACACCAAATAAAGAAGAGAAGAAGGGAAATTGTTGCCAGCTTCCTTCAATGGCACTTTGAGTGAGTAGATTATTTTTTTTTAATCAAGTTATAAATAATGATATTTGTATGTACCTATGTATAAAAAAATATATACGTATTATTGATGGCCAATCCCATTTAATTGTTATAGACCCTGATGAAAGAGAGAAGGTCCTTTAAGACGTCAGTTCAAAGGATTAAAAATTAAAATTTCTTTTTCTTTTAATGGGAACCATCTTTTTATTTATCCTTGTTAAACCTTACATTTAATCCTCAGTTTTATATCTATCAGTCTGACTCCAAGAATAAACTCTTGTAATATTTACTAATAAGCTATCAAGCTCAAAATTTGCACACACCCTCTTTGAAGATGACAATGCAATGTGGTCACTAAAATAACCAAATAACCACAAAGCTGGGGAAAAGAAAGAGGAGAGATTAAAATTTTATTTAAATGAGATGTAGACCAAATTTTTTAATTAGGACCCTGTGAAAATATTGGGACATATATCAACAACCTGAAAATAAGGAGGAGATAAGGGGGTTCAAAAATTATTTAAAATGAAATTGTAAATAACCAAACAATGACTTGTTTTGTAGGAAGAGGATTCTGGTCCAAGATCTGCGCCTCCAGTTTTTACTCCACCCGAGGTACCTGCCTTTCTTCTGGCTCCCAATACGATTATTACCCAAGCAACACCAATTGGTGATCTTCCAGTAACAAATCCGACCGCTGCTCAACCGCCAACCCTTGAAACCCTAGAAGAAGCAGGTAAATTCAAAAATAAACTAGAGCTGAATCTTAATTTTGGTTGGATAATAAAAAGATGTCTATCTTTATGTATAAATTATATTTATTAATTTGAATGTTTATAATAGGGAGGCGACTGTGGGTCAGTGGGTAGAGTGCTGGCTCGCTGACTCGAAGATCGCTGGTTCGAGACCGAGTCTCGGCAGATAGATATTTGCAGTCGCCTCCTCTTGGAAAGTAATGGCAACCTACCAAGAGTATAATTGCCTAGTAACCTCTCCAAATTAGCCGTTCGGAACCGGCGTTAAAAAGTAGGTGCCGTATATCTGTGTAAAACAACTAAACACACTCAGCACAGGTATATGTGGAGAGGAGCCGACACCCGTTTCGGGTATGGCCCTCGAAGAAGATAATAGGGAAATAAGGACAAGTTTTTATGTGTGACTGAATTTATCAGCCAACGTTCCGTCGACTTTGCCGACTTCTTCGGGGCTTCTACAATTATAAGAACATTATTAATTTCAAGTTACAAAAATACAATTACAATTCCAGAACAAACATGTATTAATAGTTTAACAACTAACATGTCACACATTCGTATAAATTTTCTTGTTATCTTCGTTACCATTTTGATGGTCTTGAATAATGTTCTTCTTATAACTGTAGAAGCCCTGAAGAAGTCGCCAAAGTCGATGAAACGTTGGCTGATAAATAAAAAAGTCATGCATAAAAACTTGTCCTTATTTTCCTATTATAAACTTTCAAATTAATACAAATTATGGACGGAAATGATAATAATAATTATATTTATTATTTATTTCACCTTTATGATGATATTATCAGCAATTTTATTTAACGTAGATTAATTAAATGATAAAAATATTTAAAGTAAAAACGCAACATTGCTTCCTTTTTAAGGTTCCGTATAAAAGTAAAACAGAAGTATATGTTTGTTCGTTTTGTCCGTCCGTCTCTTAGAGCTTTATAGCTGGTAAACTAAATAAGATACAAACTTGAAATGTACATGTTATACCAAGTTATTTTTCCCGAAATCAAAAATCGTATTAAATAATTTAATTATAGTTGAGAGGAGATCGAATTTTGTGGGATCGAATTTAAAAAATATAAATATAGGTATATCCGAGGGTGAACCGCGACCTAATATGCTGTACACCTACTTCCACTTGTACTTCCAAATACTTCCAAGCACTTCCAAATATTTCCAAGTATTCCAAATATTTCCAAGTATTCCAAATATTTCTAAGTAATTCCACATATTACCAAGTAATTCCAAATATTTCCAAGTAATTCCAAATATTTCCAAGTACTTCCAAATATTTCCAAGCATTTCCAAATATTTCCAAGCATTTCCAAATATTTCCAAGTACTTCCAAATATTTCCAAGCATTTCCAAATATTTCCAAGTACTTTCAAATATTCCCAAGTACTTCCAAATATTTCCAAGTACTTCCAAAATACTTCCAAAGAGGTGTACACCTACTTCCAATCGCGGATGACCCCTCGGGTATATCATAAGCTGTGAAGTATCCCTTTAAACATCTTACTTATTAAGTATTAAGCTGAACTTTTTTTAATTTGATTCAGTTTAAACGGGGTAGGAGGGCTCCAAAATACTCAATTTTGTCCGATTTTTGTACCTAATAGAAATCAGAAACACCTGAACTTAAAACTATGAAAAACAAATCTTTAAATGCCTATGTTCATTCTATTCTAATAAACGACAAATAAGAACGAATTTGACATCTCAAGTATCTTAAAAGATACGAAGTACCTACTAATGTAATACGACTGTAATTTTGAATAATTTTTCGTTATTTTAATTCATTTCTGATAGTTATTTGATCAAAACTGTCATAGTTATTCATTCTGAATTGTTTAATTATTATTTTACAGATGATTCTGAAATTTCTGAAGCCACCGGTAATTCTTCAGAAGGGAAATTTTCAATGGTACTAACAAGAACTCAACACCACAAATATGGCTCACAATTTGACCCCAATGAAGAAACACCAAGTATTCAAGGTAGCAATTTCTAAATCATTTCAAATGCTCCTTCATTTTGCTCATTCTAATTTTCTAATATTTTCTATATATTATCTCTACCCCTATTTTATATAACTCTTAATCCTCTTGCATTTCTGATCTTCGATCTTGTTCATCTTAACTGCTTTCGATTTCATTTTATTGTAGGATAAATAGAGTTTCACTCTTTGAGGGACACTTCATTTCATTAGGTATATTATTCTTATTTTTTCTCTCTCTATACTCTACTGATCCTCTTCATTCAATGTTTCTTCTATTTTTCTTCTTCTCTTTGTCTTTATATATCATTTAATTTATTTTGAAAATATTATTTTTTCTTACATACATTTTCATTTTTCTCGCTGGCTCAGTCGATGTACCTGAAGTGAAAATTGGAGAGGCTGAGGTAAGAATTATATTATTATATACAGCGTCCGATATAAAACGCATCCCATCTGTCAGAGCTAGACATTAGATGAGAAGTTCTCAACCGGTGTTCTTCGGAACACTAGTATTAAGGCAACAGGTTTCAAGTGTTCCGCGAAATTATAAAAGCGACGTACTAGCTAGGAAACTAGTCTGGAACGATATTTATTGTCAATCCGGTCAACATTCAAATCGTATTATTGTGAATTAATGAAACAAGTGTTTCTGCCGGCTTTTGGTTTAAAAAAGTTTATTTTTGATATAGATACTATATATTTGGCTTAAAATATTAAAGGTTCTAATTAATAGGGATTGTGGATTTGGTGCAAGGTGAAACATCTTTAATAAAGATAAAAGTAAATAAATATTATATGAAATATTAATTTACTATGAGTTAAGATTTCTAGGCCTCTTGTTTCACATTAAAATTAAAAAAAATAAAAGAGGTAAATTTTTTCATTATATATATTTCGAGCTGTAAGCTCATCTTAAGGAAAGTACAGAATTATAATTAATTTCGAATAAAAATCTTTATTTTGATAATATTAATAAAAATAATATTGAGATAAATTTTTTCTCATTATAAAAACATATATTTAACACAAAAACGATTTCAAGAAATAGAGTTGGAATTCCACCCTAGTGCTTTTGTTATATTTACATGTATGAATAACTAATTAACTAGACTGTCAAATCTATTGAAAAATGTATCATTCGATTCATAAAAGTTGAATTATTGATCTGTATAAATTTGTTGAAAATAGTAGTATAGATAGGCCTTTTAAAAGCGCGGTTCATTTACTTCCATGTCAAAAGGACACTTTTTAATAATTTATTTCGCGGTAATTGGACAGACGATCAACTTCAAATTTCGGGAATATATATTTAATACATCAGTGATGGTAAAAATTTGAGAATTTTCTTATAAAAATGATAAACAGTCACGAACCCCCTTAAGGTGTTTTGTATTTTTATTTTTTCAAAGTTTCTGGTAAAATATTCAACAAATTCTTTATATGCTATATTCGTAGTATGTTGTTACAATATAAGCCTTTTCTTTAAATTAACCCCATACAAACTAGGTAGTGTGTGTGCATAATTTATTCGCAATGAACTGAACATACCTGTCGCTTTGTAATTGCTACCTGGATTTGTCGATACGAATTAAGTGTAGGGCAGTTGAGTATTTAATATTTTAGTAAGTATTTTATGGAAGCCTGATAAATGACTCGCGTTTTATACAGGACATAGTGTTTTTTTTTTCAATAATAAATTATTTATTACATGATACTTCGTTGAAGTGAAGATATTAAAAAAAAAAAGGTTAGAAAAGAATGTTTTAAAATTTATATTTTCGTTTTCGATTATTCGTATGACCATCATGTAGTCTTCAGAGCCGTCTTAAAATATTTTGTACCCGCTAACCTTTTTTTATTTCAAAAGAATCTTTCAAATATTTAAACTTTTAGTATTTCTGAAAGTTGTAAATTTATCTAAACATAATATGAGTAGATAGATTTTAAGTTGTGAATTAGGAATAAAAATGAATCACTGTCACATATTTAAATTAAACCGAGAAAGAAAATGTCTAATAAGAGTATTTTATGTTATTTGTTTAAATTTATACTCTGAAGAAATTAATATGTTAACTAACAGTGGCGTAACTAAGGTCACCTATACCTCCGGTTAAGTCCTTGGCTGGGGGCTATCCATAAATTACTTCACATAGTAAAGGGGGAGGGGGCATCGCTGATTTGTGACAAATGTGACTTCTCCACCCTTTCACTTAATCAACTTTCCCTTCTCTTCGGTAATGCAAGGGTCTTTCGAGATATTGCGAAAAAATGTGCAGGGAACCCGGGGATCTTAAAAATGTGATGTCACAAAAGTTAAATTAAAAAATGTTTAAATATTAAAATATATTTTTTAGATTTCAGGTTATTATTATTCCAACCTGAAAGTGTTGGTAAAATAAATCTAAATAGATAAAAGATTGTTAAGTAATGCCTGGACTCGCCTAGCTCATACGCAGCTTTCATTCTTCTGCGTGCAAAGTGGTGCCTAAATTCAGGCGTACCAACGTTATAAATCAAGTTTAAATTCAGACTATACTTCGAAGATTTTAATTCGTACAGCTATTTATTTATATTTTATAATTCAATATTTTTCTTATACGTGCCAAAAAAATTGATTTTTTTTAGCAAAAACACTTAAATTTTTTTTTCAAATAATTAAACTATTTTTCTTACAATTAAGGATTCATTCCCTGGAGAAAAATAGTAATAGTGAATAATGTGTTAAATGAAATGAATAAAATTAAAGTTATACTTAAAATAAATTAAATCACTTTAGTTGAGTTTAATTTATAAAAAAATATCCAATTATTAAATTATAGGGTATATAAGTGATAGTATGACGTCACAATACAGAGGGAGCTCAATGAAAATGTGACAGAATGTCACACAGGGGGGAGAGGTCTACAAATCTTGAAATTCGTGTGACGTAATTTATGGACAAGCCCCTGCACCCCGTCACCCAAACCTCTATATTTTGAAATATTAAACACGTATTTGATTGAGTATTTTATATGGAGATTAAAAAATACAATTTCGTTAAAATATCTTCATAAAATTGTTTTACACCCTCCGTCAACGAAGAAAAATTTACGAAAAGTCTGCTCAATATCATCTTAGGTGCACTTTCACATAAAACCCATAATATTAAATTTTTAGCCCTGAGCCTGCAACCCTTGCGTCCGTTTTGCTGTTGTATAGTATTGCTCAAAATAGTCAAAAGAAGAAGATATCTTTTGATTATTTCTTTGGTCAATCTTAAAAAATTAGCCCTCCTTTTATGCAGAAGAATATGGATGATGATATCCTAGATTCATGAATAAAGATAATAAAATTACAAAAAGAGAAATTTCACTTTTGTGGATTTATTAATGAAAATTATAGACGGTTACTTTTTGTTAAATTTAAAGATAATACAAAATAATGGTTCATATATGTTTTGTTATTTACTTACTACAGCATTTATTTGTCTCAACATAATTAAAATTAAGTTGTTCATATATTGTTAGGTAGGTTTCAAAAAGTTTACGGGGCTAAATATTTTTCATTAAACCTTTAAATCTTCATCAATAAAAATTTTGCAGCCAATTGATTCTAAATTTAAACATATAGCCAAGCCATATAGATTAAATATAAATGGTCCAGTGTTTTGAATTTTGAAACATTTCAAAATAAAATTACAAGCCCAAAAGCTCAAATTTTCTATTTAAACTATCTATAGCTTGGCTATTGTATAGAATCACTTGACACTGACATTTTTTAACATTAAGATTAAATTTTGAGAAAAATTTTTGCGGGTGTTCCTTAGGTCAGGTTGGTTTTGCCTTCAATTCAATATCGTGATTTTTTCAAAAGAAGTTGATGCTAATTCTTTCGGTATATTAAACTTTTATTGATAAAGGCGCTGATGGCTTATGTATAATTAATTTAATGTTGCCATGAGGTGTGTTGAGCCGTTCTGAATCTGGTGTAATGTTCAAAATGAAGACAAGGAGAAATTTTATTCTGGTTGAAAAAATGTAGATGGATTATCTTGCATAGATCTTTTATTTTCTGCAGATACTCTCCACCATCATCAGTCTAAAAGTAGACAATGAATTAGAATAAAGTAAATTTAAATGCAAAGGTGGCATCGAAAACCAAAACAAAATACATTCAAAAATATATTGTCTTCATTTTGAACATTACACAGGGTTCAGAGGTGCTCAACACACCTCATAGCAATATTAAATTAATAATCAGTAGAGATTGTTAGGATGTTGAATTTGTAAGATGAAACACTCTTTAATAAAGATAAGAGTAAATAGATATTTTATTTAATATGGATTTACTATGAGTTAAGGATACTGGGTCACTTATTTCACATTAAAATTAAAAAATTAAAAGATATAAAAATTTTTTTTCTTTTTCAATATATATATTTCGGGCTATCAACCCATCTTCAGGAAATACAGAAGGTAACTAAATAAAATTTATTGAATGACAGGCTATATATGTTTATTGAACAGAGAGACAGAATTTATCAAATTATTTTAAAAGGACACTTTCTCTTAAGCTGTTATTCAGAAAGAAATTCGGGTTGACCTTTATTTACATAGGATTGTTTTGGGTAAAAGGCAAGTTTGTGAGGTCATTGACTTATGTCTCTGGGTTGGAAATGATTTTTACATTTGGATATTAAAAAATCAATTATTATATTTGATTTTACATCTAGTTGATTGTTGATAACATTTCCAATCCATGGAAATAAAATATGCCTTGTCAAATGATGAAAATGTTATCAACAATCAACTAGATGTAAAATCAAATATAATAATTGATTTTTTAATATCCAAATGTAAAAATCATTTCCAACCCAGAGACATAAGTCAATGACCTCACAAACTTGCCTTTTACCCAAACAATCCTATGTAAATAAAGGTCAACCCGAATTTCTTTCTGAATAACAGCTTAAGAGAAAGTGTCCTTTTAAAATAATTTGATAAATTCTGTCTCTCTGTTCAATAAACATATATAGCCTGTCATTCAATAAATTTTATTTAGTTACCTTCTGTATTTCCTGAAGATGGGTTGATAGCCCGAAATATATATATTGAAAAAGAAAAAATTTTTTATATCTTTTAATTTTTTAATTTTAATGTGAAATAAGTGACCCAGTATCCTTAACTCATAGTAAATCCATATTAAATAAATATCTATTTACTCTTATCTTTAATATTAAATTAATTAAACTTTTATGTTACCCTGAGATAATCAAATGGCATTTTATTTACTGCATATCAATAAAAGTAGTTCCCAATAAGTTTTAATCCCCTTTTTCTAAGTTCAATTTAATTCTTTTGTTTATTTGATTTCAAATGAGGCAATTAAAACCATGAGAACAGTTATCAGGTTGTCGTAAGGAGAAAAAAGACTTAAGAAAACACAAAATCTTATATGTCCTTATAAAAAATTTTATTTTAAACTAGGAGACAATTTCGGCTGACACTTTTACGCCATCATCAGTCCTCAGTTTTTCAATAGTACATTGGTAACATTAATTTTATATTCTCTCTGCAACCCAATAAAATTTTAATACCGGTTGTTAAAGATGAGATTTTATATTGTACCTACTCTCATCTTCAACAACTGGTGTTGAAATTTTATTGGGTTGCAAAGAGAATGTAAAATTAATGTTACCATTGTACTATTGAACAACTGAGGACTGATGATGGCGTGAAGGTGTCAGCCGAGACTGTCTCCTAGTTTGAAATAAAAAATTTGATAAGGAGATTTTGTGTTTTCTTAAGAGTCTTTTTTCTCCTTACGAGAACCTGATAACTGTTCTCATGGTTTTAATTGCCTCATTTGAAATAAAATAAATAAAATAAACATCATAGTACCTTTATCTAATTCATTATTTTGATTCGATATGATAAGCCGCAATCATGGTCCCTCTTTTATTATTCCAATAATATATTTTCCTATTTATATTATTTGTTCCTCTGGATTCGGAATTTGATTGATTAATATTTATTACTAATTTCTTTTAGGAGAGCCCGGGACCCCAATTCACGATACCATTGATAGCCGGAGACACGGATGACGCCCTTGGAGTAGCGCAGATTGTTATTACTGCCGCGACGCCTATGATCGAGGAAGCGGAAACTCCATTTCCTCCTCCTCCCGAAGAATCTGCGCACCCAGAAAATGAGCCCGAAGAAGAAATCGAGTCGACAAGTGAAGATAACGCGTTGCCTGAAGCGCCAGCACCTGCAGCTCCTGCGGAAGAGGAACCGGACCCGGAAGACGACATGCCTGCAGACTCGGCGCCCTTTCCCGTTTCATCCTCGACGGCAAGTGAAGAAGACTCGTTGACAGGTCCAAGCACAGCGGAAAATTCGCAACGAGATGCGGTTCCTAAAGAGAAAGACAATGGTAATAGTTCAAAAGCGAAATCGAAACCGGAACCGGCGGCGGTGGCGCCGCCGCCTCCACCACCCCCCGAGCCGATCGAGGAAGAGATTCCCATGTCGCCCTTGCCCTCTGGAGCTGGCCAGAGGGGATCCATCCCCGATGAACTTGCGCCCCATCAATTAGCGAGGCTCCAGGATCTCAAGGAGTCTAACGCTTGAATGTCTAAGGCTGGTCTAACTCTTCGACAATAGGTTTCCCTTTCAATCACAATTTCAAGAAAACACACAACAATTGTGTGAATTTTGAAAATGAAGTGAAACATAAAATATTTCCAATACGAAAAAGTGATACTGAGTTTTATAATTTTTGAAATAATATTTTAAAATAAAATAAAATATTTTTACTTTTTTTATTGGTTAAATAAATAACTCTCTCTGAAAAATATATATTTAAATATATACTGAAATATTCTTGATTTTCAAAATCTTTATGTTCACATTTTTTATTCTTTCATCCAATCCAGACAAAAAATTGTCTTGTGAATTTTTTTTTTATTTCATTTAATACATGTTTCGGGCTTACTTTAGCTTATCTTCAGTTTTAAAAATCTTTTCCCTTTATATAATCTTTCAAAATTTATCATCTCAAATTTAAAGAAAAATTAATTTACCATTGAGAAAATGTACATTGTAAATTAAGTGGATATTGATGAGGCAGTCCAAAAAAAAAAAAAGAAGAAGATAATTTACACTATCTTTTTATTCATAAAACACAAGAAATTTTTCTTTAAATTAATGATATGTTTTGACTATATTTGAAATGATAAATTTTGAAATATTATACCTATAAGAGAAAGGATTTTTAAAACTGGAGATTGGCTAAAGTTTGTGTCATAAAAATAAATATTTATCCGAGTCAAAAGTGAAATGAAAAGTTAGCTTATCTTCACTTTTAAAAATCTTCCCCTTATATAATCTTTCAAAATTTCTCCTCTCAAATATAGTCAAGGCACATCCTTCAGTAATTTAAAGAAAAATGTATTTTCCCTTGAGAAAATTGTACATTGTAAAACACAAGAAATTTTTATTTAAATTAATGATGTGCTTTGACTATATTTGAGATGATAAATTTTGAAAGATTATAGACCTATAAGAGGAAAGGATTTTTAAAACTGAAGATTGGCTAAAGTTTGTATCATAAAAATAAATTTTTATCCGAGTCAAAAGTGAAATTTTAAGTGTTTAACGTGCTAATTGGATAACATTTTTTAATAATATCTCAGAAAACATTTCCAAATCGCGATATATTTTATATAATCTTTGTCGATTACCTAACTTAATAATGATTGACTGACAGCTATAAAAATAAATTTTATCAAACCGTTGGCTCACGGTGAATGTAAATAAAAGTATTGTATTGGAAAATCAATTTTTCATGTTTATCAATTTAATACATATTAAAAAGACATTTTTGAATGCAAGTTTTTAATGAAGATTGGAATTGCCATTGAAAAATAATTTAAATAACTTGGAGAATTAATTATCAACCTTAATTATCTAATAGCGTTTTTCGTTGGGCAATTTAGTGAGAATTTTTCTACACTTTTTTGCCTTGAAAACCTAAATAAACCTAATAGGTATGAAAACTATAATGGCTATGACATCAGCCCCTCGTTGAGTGTTCCTGGATTCTAACAGAAAATCTTTAAATAAAAAAATAAAAATGAATTGCAAAGACCGAATATATATTTAAATATATATTATAGAAACGAGAGAAAAGAAAAATATTTTAATGGAATTGAAATTTTTCTAATTTATGGATTTTTATGAATCAAAATAGAATCAAAATACTTAGATAAGTAAAATTTTAATTGTAGTTTTTGATTTTTAGATAATAATTACAATTATATGGTTATTTTACAAAAGTATTTTCATTCTCAAGAGGAAAAAAATTGTTAAAAACAGCTTCTCTTTTTCTATAATTAACAACAACAACAACAACAAATAAAACTTTATTTGCTTATTAAACGAAATTGAAGATTTACTATGTTTTAATATTAACATATTTTATAAGAGATAATTTATTGAAAGCAGTATTACTTAATTTGAAAACCAGGTTTCTATTTTATTTTATTTTATTTTAATTGGGTGTGTAAAAATTTTAATATCAATCAAATTTAAATTTTGGGTACTTATTTTTTTTGTTTTGAAAAATATAAAAAATAATTAATTTCAATCACTTTTCAAGAAAAAATTAACAAAAATGAATGGACCTAAAGGGGCCTATTTAGACACTTTTCTACTTGAAAATGTACAGAGGACAAAAAGAGTATCTCACAAATAAAATATTTAAAACATAAGATGGATATCAGGTAGATCCTAAAGACAAATTTTGCTTTAATAAGGCCCAAAATAATATATATTTAAGGGGTTTCGAAAAGTGTATCAAAATAATTATTTGAACCAAAGCTTCGCTATTGGGCTATATGTTTTATAAAAATGACTGAAGTTAAAGGCCAAATCATCAAAACTATAGTCTCTAGCAAATAATATTATATATTTATTTGTTTTTATAATAAGTATATATATTTATTTGTCTCAATCAGAGGATACCCTCAGTGATTTCCATTTGAAAAATGAACAATTCAACTACTCTCGGCAATAAAAAGGTGGCTAAAAAGACCTCTGACGTCACGATTGCTTATAGTTTTTCCTCAAAACTTTTATTTATATATTTTTCAAAATAAAAAATAGGTAATTAATATTTTTAATTAAATTATCTATTAATATTAAAATTTGTATGCACACACCCTAATTTCATTTTCGTTTACAAAATTTAATTTATACACTGATATTCAATTCATTATTCATAAACTCATATATAAGCATAAGCAAATCTATGAAAGTATAATTAATCTCGTTCTATTATAGATATTGATGAATTTTCAATTTCTGAATAATAAATTTTAATTAAATTAAAGTACACGGCAAATACACGTGTCGAATTAGATATCGATTTATTACAACGCATTACCAATCAGTCATCGATAAAAAGGGATGTAAAAGTTCTTCCGCATCTTTTCCGGTGAAATTAAAATGATTTAGCATTATTTAGAAAAATTTTAAAGAATTTTTGAAAAAAAATAAATAAAATACTTTTTTAATTTTCTCGAGATTTTTATCTACTTAGGCTAAACTTTTTCATAATTCAATAAATTAAATACGGCAATAGATACGAATGATACGCGCGTATTTTTCAATTGTAAGATATAAGTACGAACACGGTGAAGAGACCTATAAAATACGGTCTACTAATTTTAGAAATTTGAAAATTTTTAGCTTTTTTAATTTTTTCTTTACTTATTTCTTTATCAAATTAAAGATAAATATTTTTTTAGTAGGTTGTAAAATGAGTTGAAGTTCGAATCGTTAATTAATTAATTTTTTTATTATTATTTATTTAGTGATAGAGAATGAGAAAATTAGGAAAAGTGCAAGTGATAGGGTTTAAGCTTTCTAGGTATTTATGTGTAATTTGGTTTTGACCGATTGAAGAATAATTGTAAGATTTGTGAAATATGAACATAGAATACCCGTCTCTATAGAATTTAGAGAGCATATAAAATTGATTATTACAATATTGGAATATAATATCAAATTTTGTATTGAATTACTGTTGATTATATTAGAAATACATAATTTGATATCGTAATCGTTGAGTAAAATAATATACAAAAGAAATAAATTTGTAAATAAAGTAAATACAAGTAATAAATTTGTATATTTAATAGAAAATTTATATTTAAATAATATTAAAAATTTTATTTGAAGTTTGAAATCATCAATATTATCTGTTTGTTGAGGCTTGTGCGATCAGTTTGATGAATTGAAGAATTCCTTCGAGTTAGACCGTCCATGGGGAAGTAATAAAATTTGTTAAAATATTTTCTACATAGTTTATTCACGACATTTCAGTTTCTTGGTTTCTGGGGTCATTTTTGTGATAATAATATATACATATATTATTTAATGCTTAGCCTTTTAGCCATCAGATTTTTATTAGTACAATCCTTAGTAGCGGTATGTTTGAAACTATATAGTATCTAACTATATAGTTCCTATATAGATTCCCGAGATTTACTATATAGGCACTATATAGTTGCTATATAGTTTGAAACATTGTGCTACTAGGGATATTTCACATTTCATATTGATTTGAACATTGGCAATACTTTTTTAAAAATTACAATACAAATAACTATACACATAAATACAATTATACAAAAATACAATTAAACTGTACGATACCAACATATTTAAAAAATTGAAAAGGCTGATGACTTAGTTTGGTATTTATTGTTGAATTTGTAGGCAATTTAACCAAATTTCGGGGGATCCCGGAAATTATGGCTTATCTTGATTCCGAAATTATTTAAATCTAAAAAATTTGAGCGAAAATATATTCAGCAGTAGCCTGTGATAATAGATATAGATCAAGTCAAGCCCACGTTGATTTATATCAATTATAAGCCACATATTCATTCCAGTTAAAGTGGATGACGTTTCGGAGTTCTCATTAAACTTTAAGACATTAAGATTTTATACCCTCCCTCGCATTCATTTGAAAAAATTTGGTCTCTATTAATCAAAGGATCTAAATTTTTTTTAACCCTTCAATTTGGGTTTTTGCACCTTCTACCGTATCTTAAACAGAAATTAAACAGAGTTTATTATTAAAAGAAAGGATAGGTATATAATTAAAATTTTAATTTTTCAACCCCCTCCCCATACCCTTATTTTAAATAGCTGATTTTGGCACCAATTTTTTTGTTGAATATTATTAGGACTGAGGAAAATTTGATTTAAATCAGTCTAGGCCTTGGATTGAATAGGAAACAAATATCCAAACAAAGGTTCTCTTTTTAAATGTGACAAATACTTTATATTTAAAACTGAAAACAAGCTTATAAACTGGAAAATTTTCATCATCTTTTTAATTTCCCCACTGGTGGTCTAAGCAGAAAAAATTCTCCAGCTTATCATTAATATTAAGATATGACAGACAGAATGTTTGAAATTGTTATAATCGCTCCAATCAAAGACAAGGTATAAGTACATAATACTCATATTAAATTAAATAATAATTTAGTGTTTTGGTGGTAGATTTGATTATTATTAATATTTGTGTATTTGTATGAAATTTAATTTTAACAATTTAAATATCCAATGATATTGAAATAAGATAAAACTAAATAAATATTTTATGATATATTAATTTAATATGAGTTAGGTTTTCTAGGTCATTTGTTTCTCGTTAAAAATTTATTGAATTAATAGTTTTTTTTTTTTTTTTTTTTTGGAAATATTGAAAAATTAAATAGTGAATCAAAAATTAAAAATTCGAAGAAAAAACAGAAACAATTGGCTTCTGTACATTTTCATATGCCTATGATATAAATGTCTGAACAGATCTATGACGTCATACCAATTGTTTGTTTTCCTCTAGAATTTTCTATTTTTGATCGTCTATAATTTTTTTTTAATTTTCATTTTTTTCAAAATGTAAAAAAAACTACTACGTATCCAGTTGAAAGGCAATACTTGGATAATGAAAAGTACAAATTACAAATCAAATTATTTTATTTGAAATTTGTACTTTTCATTTCATGTGTTGCCTTTTCAACTGGATACGTATTTTTTTGTTTACAGTTTCGACTGTCTTTTCCATCCTTTCTCCTGAATTCTACCGAGAAAATTGTTCTAAAATTTTATACTTATCCAGTATTTTTGATTAAGCTATCAATTAAAATTTTTTAAATTTAAATTTTCATACAAACACTATTGTAATTATATTAATAAAAACACCATCATTTTGTTAATCATTGTTCTTGTTTTTGTATTGATTAACTCAAACTGATGAATAATTAAATTTTCGATTTAAATTAAAAAATAAATAAATAAATATATCCGAGCTATATGTTTATGCAAAAATATATATATATTTCTTTTCAAAAGATTAATTAAAATAAAATATATCGCGTACATTTTTTATAAGTAGCCACTGTTATTATCAAGCATATCAACTAATATGTATTTATACTTAATATTAGAGCAAATAACTATTAGTGATTTCGACTTAAGTGTTTTGGGACTGCATTAGGGTGAATGACGCATGCGAACTTAATCTCTCTCTTTAGAAAAGTTAAAGTGCGCATGCGTCTATTGACTAGATCAGTACTAACACAATAAGTTAAAAACACAACTAATTTATTAATAATTTTTTTTATAAAAAATTCATATTCTTTTTTAATTAATATCTTAAAAAAATTTGTAATTATAAAGAATGTTTCACTTCATTTTAAAATTTATAAATATATACATATATATATAAATACATATATATATATAAGTATAATGTATGGTAACCAATTCCTAGTGTAAAAATAGTAAGTATTTTGCTAAAAAACAAAACAAAACAAAAATCTTGTAAATTAGAGCGCACCGATTGAATTTCTTAAACTTTCAGAAAGAAGTTTCTTATATTAAAATTTACTTTCTCTTATTATATACCTATATATCTTTATATAAATATATAAGGGGAAGTAAAAGAAATGGCATTACGAAAGTAAAGTGCCGATATTTAATTCTAAACCGCTCTTTATGTAGAATAAATGTACATGTGTCATGCTTTCTTCCTTAATTATCACAAATGAGAAAATCTATATATATACATGTATATACATATATATAGTAACTCTCGCTCACTTTCTCGACTCTCAACGCCTCTATGGAAAATTTTCCAAGAGATATAAATACATAAATCGATAAGTTTCAATGTTGTCCTAAAAACAAAAATAAATACAAAAAAAAAAGCAAAACAATTACTACATAAAATAAAAAGCAGCATAATATTTATCTATAGATAGTAGCTTCACGTTTCAAGTCTTCTATAAACAAGCGGTGCCTTCTTTAATAATCAAGAAAACTTCAAATCCTGAGGATCTTATGTCAATTTATTCTGAGATTTTGATCTGAAACGAAATCGAATAAAAATTATACATATATACATATAATGGAAACAAATACAGTTATGTGATATTATTTCAAAAGTTCCCATTTTGAATTTTTGCTACTTAATTTTTGAGTTGAGATACATAGCGTATATAAAACTACCCAAGTATTTCATTTTTTTAGAATTGATTAAAAATACATCAGTTCCCTTACAACATTTATTAAAATATAGGTTGTTTCAAAAAACTGTACCCGATTTCGAAATTCTATATCTCTGCAATCTCGAGCTGAATGATCCTCTTGCCATTGGTCTACTTGCATCCAAAATACAAAGAAATAAACCCCTTACTCCCTAAAAAAATTATTTCTAGTCTAGTTCAGCGTTAAAAATTCGCCTCTGGCCCTTTAAAAATGATGTCAGACGAAAGCGCTTCATAAGTGGTGTGACGTTAACTACAATAGCCCTCACATGAAATTTCGGGCCCGGGGCCCAAAATCTGAAGCGGGCCCCTTATTATGGAATAAGTGTGTGTTTTTTATGAAGTGGAATAATAAAAAAAATGCCTCGACCGGGTACGAGACTCGATAGGGACAGGGGCGAAACGTAGGCTCATCCGCCATTTTTAGTCATATCTTAAATTGAAGAATATTAGGAAATTTAAGAAAATTAATATTTAAAGTCATTCTTTACACATATTAAAGATTATTTAATTAAAAATAAGAAGTAATAAAAATAATATTATCTTAAATTTCCTAATATTCTTCAACTTAAAATATGACTAAAAATGGCGGATGGGACTACTTGTCTCCACTGTCCCTATAGAGTCACTGTACCACGGGTGCACCTGCAACCCCCCTTGTGGGGGCTATGTTAACTACATATATTATTTTGTCCGGGGCCCGATTATTTGGTTCTCATTGGTTATTCTTGCCTATTTTGAAGGTATTACCTATACGTCATAGGCCACACTTCGTTTTGGCCATCTAATCAAATTTGATTGCTTTGTACATATAAGTAAACGCATTAAAAAACTATTTTTCAGGGGTTTCTTTAACTATAAAGGGTCAGTCATTAAAAAAATTACTGTATATACAAGTAGCCCATTGAAAAACAGCTCATTGGTTACAAATGATCGCCGGTTGATGAATCCCCCAGCTCAAAATGAGCTTCTAGACTCCGTGGCACACAAAAATGGTTATTACTAGATCTACGAATGACTAAAACTAGAGGCTAAGAAAGTTGCCTAGGGATAATTATATATGAAAATCTATGAATTCTACTTTCATCTGGTAAAAATGTTTTTATTGATAGTTTGTTCGTGATTGCAGAGATATAGAGATTTGAAATCAGATTCATCTTTTCAAAAAGCCCTGTATAACTAAAATGCAACTGTTGGTTTGTTTTGATATCAGTTGCTAATAGAAGTAAAATTAAAAAGTTCGTATAGAATTAATATCTTAATTCTTATCTTTCGAAAAATATTGTCTATAGTTTGTTTTTTACACTAAAATGAAACTGTTATAACCAATGTGAATATTTATTTTTTCAGACGAAAATAATTGCCACAGAGCCGCAAAAAATTGGATGTGTAATCAATTTGTTTGTAACCAAAAAATGCCTAATTTTATATTATAACTAACTCAACCAGTGTTTTTTAATTTGCGACATTTTGCCTATTCGACTTTTTTTTCTTTTATTCCAATTTCTAACTTTAGATTTGGTAAAAAATAAATAAAGCTCTAATGTACGGTACGTTTACGGAGATTACATCCAATATAACAATTATTGCTTATAAAGCGCATTATAGAAGGAATTTGAAAATGCTATTATTTAATTATTATTTATTTATTTATTTGATAATTATTTCAGGGTCCCATTTTTCCTGGATCCTGAACAATTCACATGTACACAAATTATCCTTAAGTCCTTTCAAAAAAGTCTAAATGACTAAATTTAATTGTACTTAAAATTGTTTAATATGTTGACTTAAATTATGTCATCCGAAACTCATTATAAATTTTGTTAAAAAAAGAGATGATCTTTAAAAGATGACAAAACAGTCAACTATCATTCTGTTTATACTCATGTCTCTAAAACCGAATCACTCCAGGTGATTAGGAATTTTTCGGATTAAGTTGCATTTGATCTCCCACTCCTCTTCTAGTTTCTAAGACGATTGGAAGGGAATTGAGTGTGGTCTAAACCTTTCAAATTATAATGAACTGTTACCTGTTGCCAACCAATGGTAGCAAATAATAATAAAACAAACTTAATAAAAATAAAAATTGGCTTAAATAAATTGTATAATGGATTGTGTATAATCTTCTATAACAAGTAAAATTGTATAATGTTCACAATGATAAATTTAAAAGTTATATTTATGTTTTTTTTTACCCCTGGATACTCATGTAAACCTAGGAAGGTATAAAAAATATCGATAATTATTTTTTTTCTTATTATATAATTTTCCACAAACAAAAATACCAGGTTCAGTTTTCACTGTATCTGAGTGATATAGTTATTTCTTTTTGGGTAACCTTTTATCATGTTTCTCTGGATATACTGATAAATTGATAATATTCAGCATATAGAAATATTTATCAAAAGAGAAGTTTATGCTGAAAGTACATACTTAAATTGTACATTTTTAATTAAATAAACTCATGAAGATGCACGATGTTTCGACACCTAGCTGTAGAGGCGTGTGTGCGGATTGAGTTTATCTCGATAATAAGCAGGCCAAGTGCGAGTCGGGCTTAACAGGTCATTCAATAAGTCCGTAGGATAAGTAAGAAAAAAACAAAATTTTAACAAAACTCGATTTTATTATTCAACATAGTTGCCTTCGAGGGCGATACAACGAGTATAGCGATTTTCCAACTTTTCGATACCTCTTTTTAGTACGATTTCTCTTTCTCGTCAAAATAGAGCTCAGTTTCAGCGATTACTTCATCATTGGACTTAAATTTCTTTCCAGCAAGCATTCTCTTGAGATCTAAAAACAGGAAAAAGTCGTTGGGGGCTAAATCTGGAGAATATGGTGGATGGGTAAGCAATTTGAAGCCCAATTCATTCAATTTTGCCATCGTTTTCATCGATCTGTGACACGGTGCATTTTCTTGGTGAAACAACACTTTTTACTTTTTCAAATGTGGCCGTTTCTTTGCGATTTCAGCCTTCAATCGATCCAAAAGTGCACAGTAATAGTTGCTGTTGATGGTGGTTCCTTTTTGGAGATAGTCAATGAATATTATTCCGTTCGCACCCCAAAATACAGACGCCATCACCTTACCGGCCGACTGTTGCGTCTTTGCTCGTTTTGGATTCGGTTCGTCGACTGCTGTCCACTCAGCTGACTGTCTTTTGGATTCTGGTGGGTAATAGTGAAGCCATGTCTCATCCATTGCCACATATCGACGATAGAATTTCATTTTATTGAGGTTTAACAGCGCCAAACACTCCGCTGAAGTATCGATTCGTTGTTGTTTTTGGTCGACTGTGAGCTCACGCGGCACCCACTTTGCACAGAGCTTTCGCATACCCAAATGCTCGTGTAAAATGGTACAAACACTACCATCTGATATCTTTACAATGTCAGCTAGCTCGTGCACCTTCAATTTGCGATCGTTCATAACCAATTTGTGGGTTTTTTTATGTTTTCTGGAATAACAGCCTCTTTTGGGCGTCCACTGCCCTTTGCATCATTTGTGCTGGTACGACCACGTTTAAATTCAGCAATTCACTTCTCTATCATTTGTCTCGATGGAGCAGAGTTCGGATAATGTTTATCAAGCCATTGTTTGGTTTCCACTGAATTTTTTTTTTCATCAAAAAGCAATGCTTTATTAAAACTCGAAATTCACTTTTTCCCATTTTTTTTTTCAATAACAAAAGTTACTTCACACAAAATGCTATAACTCACGAATCAATAGTCAGATTGCTGTCAAATTTATACATGTATCGTTTGAAGGTTAGTACTAAATAAAAATCATATGGAAAAAATTCTAGTAACGCCATCTATGTGTCATCCTACGGACTTATTGAATGACCTAATACATATGGTAGATTAGGAAAGGGTGGGAAAATGATCATTATTTTATTTTTTTTTTCATTGAAGGACTTTCACCATCTTGATGAAAAACTAATATTTGTTAGAATAATATATTCGGAGTAACCTAAAAAAAAATTAAAATTATTTACCTCGTAGTTTTGATAAAAAAAAAAAAAAAAAAAAAACATATTTGGGCGATTATTTTTAGTGGAGGGGAGATAAGAACAATCGCTTGGAAACGATCCATACATAAAGAGGATATAGAAGTGTGAAAAGTACAGTCACGTTAAAAAACATAACCTAAAATTCTAGCATTGTTTATATGTATAGAGTGGTTACGAGGCTAAAACTTTTGTATGGATTGTCGCGAAAGAACTATCTTAAAGCGAAATAAATTAAAAAAAATAAAATAAAAAACTTGTAAAAATAAGCCTAATTCTGAATAAAGAGACCTTTACAGATACAGATAGAGATAGATTACACACACCCCATGATAAAAAAAATTTTATTTCTTTATTTTGATTAAAGGGTCACCCTGTTGAGATGAATTATATGACTTTTCATCTTTAACTGTTCCGTTTAATGGAATTAAACTATTGCTTATGACGTCAAAGGTTATAGTGCTTCGTAGACAAAAACGCAACGGAAAAGGTAAGCTAATTCAAGCTACTGGGTTCATATCACATGAATAAACGTGTCTAGTCCTTTCCTCTTTAATAACAAAAAGAATGTACAAAACAGGGTTTTAAAATTATTATATGGAGTTGGTGGTGTTTCACAAGGAGAACCCTAAAATGAGCAATCTAGTTGCTTTCAGCAGGAAATTCTCTTTTAATATAAATAACTCTATCATCAAAGCATAGATTCTGCTATTGACGTTTCCTTCCCAAAATATTAAATGAACATGTAGATAGTTGTAAATAAAATATTGGTTTTAGATATATATCGATATTTTTTGCAATATCAACATCCCTATTTCACTTTTGTCATAAACCTTCCGTTTGAGGTACATACTTTACATTAAATTATTTTATATGGGGTTCAACTTACTGTACTAGAATGAATTACACATGCACACTTAATTTCCTTTAAAGAGAATGTTAAAGTGAGCGTGTGTTGTTCGCTCTAGTATAAGGCCATGCCAAAGTTGAATTCAAAATTATTGATTTTTTTTAATATATATTTTGGATTATGATGAAATCAATTTAAGATTTTGAGAAGAAAAATCGATGCTATAGCGGCCACACGTGTTAAGTCCAATTTCTAAACTTTTAATGTAGGATTTGGAAAGTTAGTAGAAATCCAGTAGCCAGATGCAACATCTGTCAGGTAGATAAAGCTCAACATGATAATCACTTTAGTCTATTGAAGAGATTTTTGAAAAAAGCTGTACTTAACACATGTGTGGGCTATAGCATCCAAATATACAATTATTTTATTTACTTTTCACATTGTACATTTTTGGAATGCCATCACATAACTTCAATAAAACAATTATACAAATATTATATATATGTATATAAAACTAACTTCAAATATCTATTTAATTTTAAATGCTTGCTAAATATTAAGTCTCATGATCTTATGTTAAAATCAGAAGCCTTCTCGTCCTACTGCACAAATTCAAAAAAAAAAAAAAAATATAAATATTTATGATCAGGACGACAGATGATTTCATAAGCAAGACATGTCCGACCAAAAAAGGTATTTTTGATTTCAAATCAACTAATATGGAAATAAAAAACAAGTATTAAAAAAAGTAAAAATTAAATGAGAATGGCGCCAAACGCCTTAAATTATATTAAATTAATTATTCTCACTATTCAACTATTTACGTTAGAATTTTAAATCAGTTCTTGTAGCCAATGGTTGTTCTAATGCTACTATTATTATAGTAAAAAAAATGCAAACTAAATATATAATAATAATAATAATAATAATATACTTTAATTGAATTTTTGATAAAAAAAAACTGAAGGGGAATTATTATTTTTTTCTTCTCACCTCCTCCCACTATCAAAATATTGAATTCTCATGTATGTATGAATGTACGCAAGGGGCGGATCCAGGGGGGGGGGGGGCGGTGATCGCCCCCTCCCATATCAAGACTTCCAAATCGCCTCGGGCATATTCAAATTTCTTAAAGACAAAATTTGCTACCAGTACTTGTCACATTTGCAGCCAGGAGGCAGACGTATCGTCTGAGCACCAATCACAGAGCGATATGAATTTTAGTTCATTTATAATTTTTGAGGGCCTAAAAACCAAGAAAATTTTGGACTTTTTTCAGATTTTCGCTTATAAATCAAAAACCATGCGCCTGACAGACAATTTTATTCTTAGAAAAATAAAAGAATAAAATTTCACACCGGATATAAGCTTAAAAGTTAAAATCAATTCAGCCGTTTAGCCACAATTAATCTTCAAATATAGGGAATTTTTACAAACTTGGCGGAAAAGTGGATTATGCTCATTAGGTGGTCACAAGAAACCTCTCTTCGACTTTTGGTGCTGTCCCCCTAATAGTTGCCAATTGGCTAAAAAATGAGATTGGCATAGTTTCATCTTAATTGGACTACGGTATCCCGTGCCACAATGAGGTCTGATCATGTCATGTCTTGGAAAATGCTGAATATCTTCAAATATAAGTTTTAACAAAAAAGTGATTCAAGTAAACCTTCAAGTCAACGAAATATCCTTGAAAATGAGAAAAGAATCAAGTTTTTAGGATGAGTGGATTTCATTTTATGAAGGAAAAATGCAATTTTTTGCAGTTTTTCAAAAATTTCAACGTCTATTGCGGCACGGGTTACCGTTGTTCAATTAAAATGAAATTTTCCCAATCTAATTTTTAGCCAACTGGCAACTATTATGGGGGTCAGCACCGCGAAAATTCGAAGTGTGATTTCTTGTGAGCTCTCAATAAGCATATAATTAACCTTTCCGCCAAAATTGCCTATATTTGACGATCGATTGTGGTTAGACGGATGAACCGATTTCAACTTTATTTCTTATATTTTATTTATTATTAACGTTATGCCCTTTCATTTTGGTAAGAATGAAATTTTCGCTAGATCGCTAGGTTTTTGAGTTATAAGCAAAAATCTGAAAAAGTCCAAAGTTTTCGTGGTTTTTAGGTCCTCATAAATTTAGCAGAAGCCAGAAACCGTCGCAAACTCGTAAAACTCTTATTTGGGATGCCTAAAGTCGATTAAAATTATTTCCACCTTGTGCATATTTATTAGCCAGCGAGGCCTTTTTTCGGTCTAATTTGCCTGTAGTCCAGTAAATAGAGTATCGAAAAAGTGGTTCAGCTTACATTAATTGAGGGAAAAATTTTTTTTAGGATCGCTTGGTTTGGTGTGGGTATGCAAAATCTAAGTTCGCGACCTCGAAAGTGTAGGGGACAACTTTTGGTGGCCGAAAAACCTCGAAATTTTCGGACTTTTTCCAGTTTTTCTCTTATAACTAGAAAATGGTCCATATTTTGTAAATAACCGTTCTATAGTAAATTAAAGAGGACAAAATTTCGCGTTGATTAAAAAAAATAGAAAATTGGTCCAGTGTCGATTGTTTATGGGGATCCAAAAAACAGCCCCCGGATCACTTTTGAATATCCCAAAAACTCGCACTTTTTTCGATTTTTTCCCATTTTGACCATGAAGGAGCACGTTTTCGACAAATATCACTCTGAACTTTTGAGGATTCGGATCATATCATGTCCGGATAATGCATGATATCTATAAATATAAGAGTTTTATCAATAAAGCGGTCCAAGTAAACGTTCAAGAAAATAAAATTTCCTAGAGAACGAGTAGTCCAGGCAAATTGCGTGAAAAATGTCATAAACAGGAAATAATTCCCGGTAAAGATTTTATTGCTGGAATACCTTTATTGGTACTCCAATATTACTACCCTAAGTTTTCCCCCAAATCTGTGTAGTGGAAATTTTTCTACGCGCCTCAAAATGAGAAATTTCGCAGTTTTTTCAGTTTTCCTTAAATAACTCTAAAACTGCTTATTAAATCACAAATATAAATATTAGATAAAAAAGCTCTTTAAATTTCGCGTAAAATCATAACACTTTCATCTATTTAGGTTCAATAGAATCGGTACTAATCCCTGTGAAAAAACAGCCCCCGGGATCACTTTTGAATATCCCTAAAACTCGTACTTTTTTCGATTTTTCCACATTTTGTCCATGAAAGAGCAGGTTTTCGACAAAGACGACTCTATACATCTTTAAACTAGATTAAATTTACTACAATTTAAACAAAGTTTCATCTTAATTGGATAATGGTAATCCGTGCCGCAATCAGATTGAAGTTTTGAATTTTTTGCAAAAATGCGCACTTTTTCCTTCATAAAATGAAAACCACTCATCCTACAAACTTGATTCCTATCTCATTCTCTAGAAAATTTTGTTTCTTGAACGTTTACTGGGACCACTTTTTTGTTAAAATTCTTAGATTTATAGATATCCAGCATTTTCAATGACGCTTTTGGGGATTTGGATCATATCCTGTCCGGAAAATATAGGGCAAGATGAAACTTTTTTTAAATTTTAGAAATTTTAATCTAGTTTAAAAATGTATAGAGTGGTCTCTGTCAAAAACGTGCTGCTTCATGGTCAAAATGGGGAAATGTCGAAAAAAGTTCGCGTTTTAGGGATATTCAAAAGTGATCCCGGGGGCTGTTTTTGACATGCGTTAGTACCGGTTCTACTGAACCTAAGTAGATGAAATTATTATCATTTTACGCGTAATTTAAAGAGCTTTAATTTATCTAATAAATATCTTTTTGATTTGTTAAGCTGTTTTAGAGTTATTCTAGATAAACCGAAAAAATTTTGAGGCGCGTATAAAAATTTCCACAACACATATTTGGGGGGAAACTTAGGGTAGTAATATTGGAGTACCAATAAAGGTATTCCAGCAATAAAATCTTTACCGGGAATTATTTCCTATTAAAATCGTAATTTGCCTGGACTAGAGTTAGAAATTAAGTTTCTAGAAAAAACTGCGATTTTTTGCAAAAAAATTGCATTTTTACAAAACATCAACTTCATTGTGGTACGGGTAACCATTATCCAATTAAGATGAAACTTTTTTCAAGTGTAGCAAATTTAATCTAGTTTAGAGTCGTCTTTGTCAAAAACGAGCTACTTCATGGTCAAAATATGAAAAAATCGAAAAAAGTGCGAGTTTTAGGTCTATTCTAAAGTGATCCGGGGGCTGTTTTTTGAATCCCCATAAAAAATAGAACTACTGGACCAATTTTCTATTTTTTTCAATCGACACGAATTTTGTCCTCTTTAATTACCATATAGGATGGTTAATTGCAAAATATGAACTGTTTTTGAGTTATAAGCAAAAAACTGAAAAAAGTCCGAAAATTTCGAGGTTTTTCAGCCATGAAAAGTTGTCCCCAACCATAAATACCACAAAATTAAAAATTCTATCTAAGCCACATCAAGTTATGATAATTATTAACCACTTTGCAAACAATCATTTTATTCGAATATGTACATGAGTAATTTCATTATAATCTTAGTATATAAATATGAAGAACTCAATTAGCGAACTATAGTTCAAGTATATTATAATATACATTTAATAGGTAACCCTTTTTATAATATTTTCCCCTTCTTCATGCGCTCTTTTTGTTTGTTTTTAATTTTACAGAGGGTAAAAATTTTTCCGTGGGGGGGGGGGGGGGTTGCCGCCGGTAGGTGATCCCCCCAAAAATGAAAGTCTGGTACCGCCCCTGATATAAGTGTAATATTTCTTTAGAATGTAAGCGTATTTCTTGTAAATAAATATTAATTAATTGAATTTCCTACTAACAAAAAAATATTGGTACGAGAATATTCTTGTATTTTTTTTTAATATCGCCCCCCCCCTATAAAAAATTCCTGGATCCGCCCTTGTCACTCACGTCAATTGAAACCTTAGCCAATCAGCTGGCCCGCTTTCAAAGGCTTCGATCAGGTCTGGAATTTATTAGGTTTCTGAGATAGTTGAAAAGTTTTTGTTTTACCGAGAGTAGCAGAGTTGTTGATTCACAAAGAGAAACAAAGAGGTTGTCCTCTGCTTGATGCAAATAAACATACACACATATATATCGAGATGATATATCTGTATATATATATTATTTATTTGTTTGAGACTATAGTTTCGAAGACTTGGTCTTCATCATCAGTCTTTTTTAATCATAAATGTTGTTTTTCATGGAGTCAATATCGTATGGATATTGAAAATTCGATGTTCCTTCTTCACTGGTGGTCATCTTGGAACTTCGCTGATCTAGACGAGTGAAATTTAAAATATTTTTTATTTAAAAAACTATTCATTTTAGGTATAGGGAATATTTAATAAGCTTCTATTGGATTTTTATGTAGAATTCAAAAATACGAAAATTTATGCATTGTTCTATTTGAAAAAAATTGAGTATTAACAGCTTTTTGATTTTTCAGAAATAAACGATTATTATGGTCATCCTGGAAGAACTTTTGAATTTTTATGATTAAGTAAGATTCTTTAAAGAATAATTAAGAGTTCTGATTGATCAAATTAATTCTACAGACAATAGTTTAATTATTATTAATTTTTAAAGATGAACGCTAAAATGGAAGATTTTACAAACTATCTAAAATAACTCAGAAATGATAAATTTTAGACATCAAGTGCATTATACAAAATCATCTTAGGTTTTAACACTTAATCTAATGATGCAAAAATATTTGGGGGGTTCCATAGAAAATAAGAAAGTTGAAAGCGATTGCGGCAAAGCAGAAAGTGGCCAAAAGTTGTTAATAATTTATTTAAAAAGAGAATATTAATTGGTCCGAGGTTTACGATTAGCTGGACTGCAAGGTCACCCGCCCGATCTTTCCCCCAACTTTTTTTTTCTTTGGGGACATTTAAAATCAAAGATTTACTCTGGACAAACATTTCAAAACTTAGATCAACTCAAAAATCGTATACAAGCCGAATGTGATAAAATATCCAATACCAATTAGCAAATGTCAGACGAGAATTTTACGAAAGGTTGGGCCATTGTTTAGTGGTAAATGGTGGTTTATTCGAACATTTGCTATGATTGTTATATTTTTGTTATAATTTTATGTATTTGTTAATTATGTTAAAAAATTAAATTCTGTTTACCTTACTAATTTTATTGTTTTAATTACATTTAAAAATTACTTATAATTTCGTTGATTATTCTTGTGAAAATTTAAAAACTCGTTCTAAACTTCGATCTACGTGAATCTACTATTTTTATTTATCAACGACGAATACAAAACTCAGACCATTCAAATTTAACGAGTTTCTCATTATGGTAATCAATAAATTCTAATAAGAACTGATTTTAAAAAGTTCAAATATAACAAACGTCACTTAGAAACAACAAATGAAAATGCCTTGTTTGTTTTAATAATTCCATGGCCTCAGTGCACGGGGTGGGGTCCGGGGTGGATGGGGTGCGGGGTCCGAGGTGGGTGGGGTGCGGGCGGGGCTTGGGAACGGGTGCATGGTGCGGGGAGGGGGTGCTGGAGAGGTTTGGGGTGAAAGGTGTTAGTGGGTTAGGGTGCAGAATGTAGTGTTGGGGTGGTGGTGTGGGTTGGCTATGGTGCGGGGGTGGGGGTTCTAGTGGGCGAGCAAGAGGGCCACCGAAGGCGGGCCTTGCATCTAGTTGTATATAAAATAATAAAAGCAAGAGCAAGAAATGATTTTTTTTTAATAAATATATATATACCAGTTTTCGTGTGCCGAAGGCACGCCCTCGAAGCTCGGCCTTCCGGGCGGGCGGCGTCTCGGTCCAAAAATTTTATTCCTCTTAAAAAACCACACTCCAAATGTATACCTGTAAATTCCCGAAAATACATAGTCTCTTAAAAGTTTCGCCTCATTTTTGTCCTGACACAGCTACAGAAATGAGGCTCTAGATATGAATGTGGAAGTATTTTTTTTTCTATAATCTACAGAATTGTGATATTTTTTGTGTGGAAATAGATTTATTTAAATAAGTGGAATCGTGTGAGGAGGAGAATTATATTATATCATATTTTTTAAATTTGGGATCGATAATCGATATAAGGCTCCAAATATTTAAAAGAGATGATGTGTTGTTTGTATGACAGTGACAGGCTGCTCCCCAGTATTGTCATGAGAAACTCTGGCATGCGTGTCTTAAGTCGTTCAATTTTGTAAAAATCAAAAAATAAGAATAACAAAATTTAGATTTTTAAAAATTATAAAAAGTGGCAAATTATTAAAAAATAAACAAATAATATATAAAATATAAATCAAATAAGATGTGATTAATTTCTTCTTCTGTGCGCAAAGAAAAGCGAATTGAATATTTAATTTTTGAGTGGTGAAGGGGGGAATAATTATCAATATATTTAATGTTTCTTAATTTAAAATCAATTGGAGTCTTTCATTTCAAAATTTGAGTTCAAATTACAATTATATTTCAAATTTGCCTCGACTTATCTCGACTCAAAACAAATATACCGACGGCATCAGCGCCCCCTGTCGGCAGCATTAAGCCAGCGTTGCTGCAAATTAATCTGGACTATTATTAATAAAATATATATATTACCTGGCCAGTGTCCACCGAGCGATGCTCGGTAACTTTTTGCTTCAGATAAGAGCTATATATTAATCCCCGACCACCCCCCCCCCTCACCTCCGGACCCCCACCACTTCACCCTACCTACACCTCCCAATCCCCCCAACCACTTCCCTCGCCCCCCCGTACCCCTTCACCATTGCACCCCCACATCTACCCCATTTGCTAACACATTAGCTAACTTCTTTGTTTATGAAACGATTTCGATGATTCTTTTTATATTGGAAAGAGGGTACCTTAGGGGTGGCCAGATATTAATTTAGTCAAGTTCTGATCATATGATCAATGACGAATTAACACAAATATCCAATTCTTATGAGCCAATAATCGAAATTATAATAAATAAAATCTTTTATAAAAAATCAATCTTAAATCGTTCATATAAAGCCCGCTAAAGTTTCTAGAGAATTTTTATATTTATGAATTTCATTTTATTATCATTTTCTGATTCATTCGCCCGATCTTTTCTCTTACGAGATGCATGTAAGGTATTAAGTCACTATTAATAACATCACTAAAAAGAGAAAAATTAAAATAATTTTTATAAAAAAAAAATTAAATGCAACAAATAAATTAATAAAACTCAAAAATAAAATAAAATACACTATAAGTTATAAAATAATAATCTAATTTAGTTACAACTAAAAGACGAAATATTTATATGAAATCACTTTTTGAAGTCGGTGCTAAACAAACTATATATTTGTTTATAAGAAATACCTTTATTTTTCACTTTATCAAGCTAGCTCATTTGAAAAAGCTGATGAAGTCAAAATAGAACGACAAAACATTCAACTCTGATGAGTTATTATTTTTGAAAAATTTATTTCTGGTCCAGAACCCTACGAATTATTATAAAAATAAATTATAATTAAATTAGATAACAGAGAAAATATTTTTTTTATTATAGACAAAAAAGGATCAGCCGAGATTCAATTGGATAATTTATAATATTAATTAGATAGTGAATTTTTATTAAAATAATATAAATGTTAATTTTATTATTGATTTTATAGTAAGTACTGCTTTGTTAAATGGTTGTTTTTATAAAAATGTCAAAAATAGTATTATACAATAATTTTAAATTAATTTAAATTTTATTTTATCCTGGTTCGAATATAGTCCTTCTTATTCTATATTCTATATATAATTATATCTATTTTGCTAATTTAGAAGATAAAAGCTGAAATAAATTAACAAAAGTTTACATATGCACTTAGATATATTCATCTTCACATATTAATTATCGACACTATCTTTATATGTATAAAGCAGGGGTGCCCATCCGCCTTTAGTTTCATGACCCCCCCCCCCAGTTCATGAAAAGTAACACACTCCCCTTATATTTTATTCTCTTCTAAAGAATTAGAAGAGGTTTTTGTTACCTTTTGTTGAAGTTATTAACTTGAACGTTTTTCTTTTTAGCATATTTTTGGAACAATTTTCACCCCCCCCCCCCCCCCCAGAAATTTCAATAAAGCACTCTGAACCTTAACATCCCTGTGGTCACCCCTTCTTTAGAATGCTTAAATAATGTTAATATAATAGCATTTTCAAGAGCTGATAACACAAAAAACATATTCATAATATGCACACCAGATCAATAAAAGACATTAAAAAGAAAAAAAATTTTCAACAAATGTCCTCAAAAACCTTCAAAAAACAAGATAGATAAATAATTAAATCTTATTGTAAACAAAAAGTAAAATGCAGATTTTTATTTATTTTAAGGTAGTTGTTTCACTATATGGGTTTTCTTAGAAGTTTTTTGAAATTTAGAAAGATTATTATTTAAACACTTTTGCATCGATTGGTGGTAAAACGAAATTTATGAACAATATAGTTCCGGAGATATTAAATTCCAAAAATAGAATTTTTCAGACTCTTATACATTGCACTATACGGGATATCGGAAAGTTTACATACATATTTAATTATAATTAAGAAACTCTTCTTATTACCATTGTTATAAGAAACTAAACCAACATAAACAATAACTAATATATTTTTTAAGAAAATTTTAATTCATAGTTTCAACACAGTTTCTGAGATAATAATGAATAAATAATGAAAAATTTACACTAAAAACAAGCTGGCAACAACGAATTTATTTAACCTAAAAAGTGGGTTAACTTTAGTGGTTTTTTTGACGTTTTTTCGCTTCAGCCATTGTCGCAAAAGCTTTTAATCGCTTTTAAGAACTTTTTGTTTTATAAATCTTCCTTTATAATGTACCAGACTTTATCTGAAATTTCTATGATAAAATATATACAAGCTCGGACAGTGTTGCCACGTTGCCAGATTAGTCAAACGAGCACGGGATTGGCTAGTAGTGGTACATAAATAGCAAAAAGTCCTTATGAATTATGAATCCTTATTGTCTGTTCTATATACTCATCTAGCATTAACTTTTTGCTAGTATTGTCGCGAAACAACTACCTTAAAATTGATTTAATCGTCATCAACTTTTGTGTGTTGTTTATTTCCATTTCGAATAGAGAGCAGAAGGGTGATTAGCCGAGGATCCGGTAGCAAACCTCTTTCCTTTAATCTGGATAATTTTCTTGGCAATGTTTCGAAATCCGCTTTCTCTAATTCGCAAGGCTCGTCTTGTTTTTCAGTTGAATTTTCAGACGATGCTGCATATTGAGATCCGAAGATTCGCTCACCAGCTGCAGCTACACCACACCAACTTCGAAATATTAACGGTTCTTCCGGATTCCATCCTATAATCTGATGGAATTCATTTATTTTTGTTTCGGCGAGTTGATGACCCAACACTTCAGCAAGGGCGGCAGGAAGGCTCTTTAAACAAAGAAAGAAAAAAATATTATTTTAAGACAATCAATCTAACATACAATACGACATGCGTTTGTTGCCAAATTGGAAACAAGTGAATGAAATGAAGTAAGTGAATTCTAGCCTAGGAAATTAGGTTGGATCCAACAATGATGCATTTATAAAATAACAAAACTTTCTAGGAGTTTCGATTTGTTTTTAACTTATTCATATGGGCTTAATCGTGACAATCTATTTATATTTAACTAGCTGCAAGGCACGCCCCCTGGACCCCCAACCCACGAACCATACCCTCACACCCCACTCCCACCCTCCGAAACCCACCCAGCACCCCACTCGTTCCCAACCCCGCCTCCACACTCCCCACCCTGAACCCCACCCCGTGCCCTCAACCCCCGTACCACCCTGGACCCTCATCTGAGCCCCACACTTCACCACCCCAGGACCCTCATACCACCCCCGCACCCCATACACGAACAAACCCCTTACTACATTCCACCCCACGCACCCTACCCCCGCACCCAGTTTTTGCATTTCTAGCCTTCTAGTGACCCACAGATTATATATAAAAAATTTGATTAAGTTGTCAATAAGGGTAAGAATTTTCATTTTTTGACCCCCCCCCATTTTGGGTGATTAGTTTTTGCATTTCTAGCCTTCTAGTGACCCACAGATTATGTATAAAAAATTTGGTTGAGTTTGGTCCAAGAGCATGAATTTTCATATTTTGACCCCCCCCCCTTTTCGGGTGGTTTTTTGGGGGAATTTTTTTAAACAAAAGTTGTCAGAAATAACATCTCCTACAACTTTGCTCATAATAAAATTTGCCGTAGAGTTAATAGTTAGGAGTTATTTGATAATCTTCATTCGTGCGCCCCCCCCCCCCCAACCCCCTTATGGGGTCAAAATATCGAAACGTTAAATAGCTAAAAACGTAAGTTAGAAGACATCTGATGCAAATTAAAATTTCATAACAATCCCTTCAGCCATTTTTACGTGAATCGTGAGCAATCAAACCACGCAAAAATACATACAGACATACAGGAATTTTGTTGAGGGTGTTTTCGTTCATAACTTTGCTTGAAACGTGTGCAACCAAATTTTGGCTTGATTTAGACCAGTGTACAGACAAAACCTTAATTTTATGTACAATATATAGATATGTATATATAAATAAATGTTTATAGAAATTCAAATTGCCGATGATAGCAGACTTTATTTTATGACTTTGGGCGATATGATAATAATATTTCTTTTTATATAAATATCAGTGGCGTGCGGTCCATGGATGCTGTGGAAGCGGCGCATCCCTCAAATTTCAAGAGCATTTTCATTTCGTGTAGGTAATATTTGAATCTTGAATATCTTTATTTCAATTTGCTTTAATTTAAAATGTATGAAACTTTTTAACGTTAGCAAATTTAAATAATAGAAAAATAATTTTCTACATTTCCTATTTGATTCACTTCTATTTACTATCTTATTGAAAATATTGAAGGAGACAATAAAAGAATGTGTCTTCTGCTGGAATTATAAATTTTATTTATTTATAACGTTATAAATAAATAAAATTTATAATTCCAGCAGAAGACACACTCTTTTATTGTCTCCTTCAATTTATAAAAATTCTGCTACTCTCGGCACAAAAACTTTCAATTTTTTATTATTGAAAATACTCTGATTTTATGAATTAGATATTACATGTACTCGACGCCTGACTTCATTTAATATTTATAAATTGCACAAAAAATTAACCGTTAACTAAAATACGTTTTTGTATGTTTTTGATTTAATATAAATAATTTGCAGTAAACGAGGGGTGAACCGCGAACTAATATCGTGTACACCTACTTCCACTTTCATTTCAAGTAGAAGACAATGGATGAAGGGGCATTATCTAATGAATTCCAAAATAATTCCAAAGACGGTGTAAACCTAATTCCAATTGCGGTTCACCCCTCGGCAGTAAACCTTCCAAGGATGAACGTTCAATTTCATCAATGAAAAGGATTAAAACTTTCAGCAGAAGTAGCCAATGTGAAGATAGAATATTCGCTCTCGCTTTAATATCATTAAAAAAAATCTAATCTTAAATTTTTTGCAAAAAAATTTTCTCTGGAGAGAGACGGACTGGTAGAACTTTTAATTGAATGTAATAGAAGGCAGCACAGGGGTAGTGAGGAAAAAAATTAGCATATATCAAATAAGGTGTAATTTATTGAAATCCTTCCTCCTTTTCCTTTCAACCGACGCCGACGCGACGTTTCAGAGGATCTTCCCTCCTTCAGGGTTTAAATTAATTAAGGAAAGGAAAGGAGGAAAAAAAATGTTTTTCTATTCCTTTGCTAAAGAAGAAAAAAGTTTTGAGCACTGCTGTGGAGAGAGGAAGGAAGCATTTTATTTGTTTCCTTCATTGGCCCCCTTTAAACCCTGAAGAAGGAGGGAAGAATCCTCCGAAACGTCGGTTTGAAAGGAAAGGAGGATTCCAATAAATTACACCTTATTTGATATGTGTTAATTTTTTCTTTCCTTACTTAGGTGATTGTATTAGAGTGGATATAAATTGGTGAAGGGATCAGTGGCGTAGCGAGAGGTGGGTAAGGGGGGTCATCATGCCCCGGGCGCTCACAAAGGGGCGTATTTTAAAGTGTGGAAAGAGAAAAATTTGAAATGATCAACTTTGATGATATTATTGATAAATTTGCTTCATCAAAAAAAGCAAGGAAAATGTATACATAGTAATTAGTTTTATTAATGTATTATAATCATATTATTATTAAATATATGAATCTCCTTAGGGAGATAATAAATAATTATTTTTTTATTGTTTTAAAACTGCGTGTTTTTTAAATATTTCTTTATAAATATGTAAAATAAATAATAAGTATCTTTTGAACTAATTCTAGATGATCACATACATTTCAAAATCTAGTCTTGTTTTCTCAACTACATTTTTTTGTCTCAAATTTAAAGCCTAACTTGAGCCTATGACTTTATTTATTTTTGCGAGTATATTTTACATATAATATTATATGGCTTCCGAATGGGGGGGGGGGGGTATGTCCCCGGTCGCGAGTTAAGCTCGCTACGCCACTGGAAGAGATCAGATCAATGCCAAAACTTAGCCTGTGAAGGAGTCTGTAGAAGGAGTTATTTATTTCTATTAGTAAATTTTAATCAAACAAATAGTGAAATTCGTTATTTGTAAGCACTTAATTTTATTTTTATAGTATTTAGAAAATTCATTTTCTACAGTGGGTGCTTTTTCAGGGGCCTCTGGTGGCTGGGCTTGCACTTGCCTACATCTGTGATAGTTTTTAATTGTGAGTTGCCACAACAGAGTTGTATATTGGCCGTTTCATAAATAAATGTCTATAGAAATTCAAATTGGCGATGATAGCAGACTTTATTTTATGACTTAGAGAACTAACCCCATTTAGTCAGCTCCTATATGATATTATGATAATAATATTTCTTGTTTATATATAAATATGTATTTAGGTGATTGTTTTTAGTCACTTAAGTTCTGGAAGAATTTTAGGTGATTTATTTCAAAAAAGTTCTAATTATGATCATATTTATAACATTTAGGGAAAGCGGTGTTGGTTTATAGTGAAACATATTAAGTTACTTGTGAAACACCACTATAACCCTTTAAAAACTCCTATGAGCGTATTTGTTGAGAGATTTTTATCGTTTCATTTAATATAATTTTTAAAATTAAAACTTTTGTTTTACCATACAGGGTATGGTCAAGTATTGTAATCGTGCATGAAAAAAAGTGGTTAGTCTGCTAGGTTTTTTATGGAAATATCTTAAAAACTGCTGAAACTAGTTTGATAAAAAAAAAAAATGAGAAGAACAATGGCGTTTTGGTCTACAAAAAGAGCAAAGGAGTAAAATTTTCGAAGAATTTTTATTTTCCGAGATATTCATTATTTTGTCAAAATGTCTGTTAGTGCGTTAGTATCAACGGTTTTACGTTATCAAATTTGTGTACGCTCTAGTTTAAAACCTAGTGTGAATATCAAAACGAAATTTCACATGTAGATTCTTTATATTGAGATTAAGAGCTGATTAGATTGTGATATTGAACCAAAAATTAAGGGGGTTTGTTCTTAAATTATTAAAATTATAAAATTTTAAAACTAAAAGAACCAAGAAAATGGAATTTACTATAAAAGGGACCTATTATAAAAAAAGAGTTATTAAGGAAATGAAATTTAATTGAATGGATTCTCTAATTAACAAAACCCACAGACACATTCAAGAGTTAAATCTTTGTCTAGTTTAGGATGATAAATAAAAAATAAATTTAAAAAAAGGTTAAATTATTTCTAAGTCAAGTATTAAATTATTATAAAGATAACAGTAGAAAAAAATGTTAAGATCAGAGAGTAGATTTTTTTAATATAGAGGGATGTTGAGAATTAATTAGGTCATCGGAACTACTAAAATTTACACATTCACATCAAACTCACACACGATTTCTAGTCAAGTAATAGTATAGTAAGTTATAAAAAATAAAATTTCATTGAATGGTTTCTCTAATTATATCCATGTATTTAATAGGATATATGGGATAAAGGGTTGTTTATCATTAAGGTAGGCGGGAGACATAAGGGTGGTGGCCAAGTGTAAATCCCCTATTAGTCTTAATACTCACCTCAAAATTGTATTTAAGGTAGTAAGAGAGTATACATAACTATGTATATTGAATTTAACCAATACATATATATCAAATTTACCTCCACTTTTATATTTCTTTCTATCGTTGAATCCTCTTCGAAATCAAACAAGTCTTGATGTTTTTTGAAAACCTGAGTGTAGAGCAATTTTCTGGCGGTGGGTAAGCAAACAAATTTACTCAAATATTTTAGTGGTGTCAGTGCTGGAAAGAAATATTAAATGAAATTAAAATATAAATAAATATGTGTTAATTAGTAAATTGAAAATGTTGTGTGAAAAATTCTCCCTTTATTAATGAAAATTGGAAAATTAGTTGCTTTATAAAGGAATAATAAATAATCTATAAACATATTTTAAAGTTCTCTTGTGAGAAAAAAAAATGTCTGCATGATTACAATACACTTAAGCTTCGATTTACACAGTTTCTGTTTAACTCTGATAAAGAAATGCATAAAAAAACCTTCCATCTAGCCAGTGGCGGATTTATTTTAGGCTAAGTAGGCTGAGGCTTACGGCGGAAAATTTTCGACGGATACATAATTTCGACTTTGAAGCTTTTATGGATTTTTATTTAGACGGGAAACTTTATTTCTCTCGACTGAATACCCTATGCATATTTATAATGTATTTAAAATTCTTTTTAAAATCCGCATACTAAATAGTGAAGATAAAAACAGATACACATTAGAATTATCAATAAGTTGTAGGGAAATAAGGACAATATAGCTTATGCAAATTTTTTTATTTTATGCCCAGGCATATTGTCCTTATTTCCTTACAACAACTTATTAATTTAATCGATGGACATAAATAATCAAAATAAATTAGAATTATCTCAACACTACAGGGACGATATTGAAGTTGATTTCGTTGAAGAATGTGCACATCTTAAACAGTGTAATTAGATAATAATTATAAGATTAATATATATTATGTGTAAATGGATACGTGAACAAAATCTGGTAGTTATATTTCCGAATGTAGATCATGCGCGGATCCAGGGGGGGCGATGGGGGCGACCGCCCCCCCCCCCAAAGCATTGGAGATCAACATTTTTTATATGTTTATTTAATTTTTTTTTTATAACATTAAATTTTAAAATTGAAGAAAATATAGTTCTATGTGGGGGGGGGGCGTCTCTGACCCCCCCTCCTCGCTTGGACAATTCGATCGCGACACACTTCCGAGATCAAAAGTAGATCTTATATACCGACGACCGCCCCCCCCCCCCCCAAATCAGAGGTCTGGATCCGCGCCTGATGTAGATATAGCTTAAGACCATGCCAATTACTAATGCGTCTTCCGAAAAATCTTTTTCATATCTCAAAAGAATAAAAAAATTATTTGAGATATGTCGGAAAAGAGATTAAATGATTTGACAATTTTATCAAGATACATTGGAAGCAATTTCATTTGACACTGTCATTAAAGATATTGTTGAAAAAAAATGTAGACGACAATATTTTTAAGTACCTGTACGATGTATGAAAAATTCTATTTAATTTACTTAAAATGTTTTATTTTTATTTATTGCTATTATTGCTAGCTTTGATTTAATTAGATTTCATTGATATAGGGTTATAGGGGGTCAGATAGGCTAGGCGGTAGCGTGACAGCGAGCTAACCAGGAGACCCGGGTTCGGAATCCGACTCGAGGCATCCAGCTAAAATCTGACCCCTCGGGGGTAGAGACAAATTTAAAAAAAATATAACTAGTATCGTAATTAGGCTTATGGCTAGAAAGGCCGAAAAGCCGAAAAGCCAAAAAAAAAATTCATTGATATACTCTCATACATATAATATCCTATTTATGTTTCATATGTTATTGTCTTTTATAATTTTAATAAAGTTTAATTTTTTATAATACTTTCTATTTGCTGTGTTTTGAATCCAATTTTAGATTTATTTTAGATGCTTTGCCTTAGTAAATATTCGTAGGTAACAGGAGAATTACAAAGTACACGGCTTCTAGAGAGGCTCAAAAATGTGCCAAAATCTTACCCTTCTGACAAGAATAAGCAGGGGAGGACTTTGGCCCAGGCTAAATAGGCGATTGATTCGAACTATTTATATAGGTACATGTATTAAATATATTTTATGTTTTTATGTAGGGGCCCGAAATAAAGATTTTGCCTAGGGCTCATCCGCCCCTGAGAATATTTCAGCCTACCGGGGGCAAAATCGTAAATCTGCCACTGCATGTAGCTACTACAGCTACATGGATCATCCGCCCCTGAGAATAGGCGGCAAAATATTTCAAGCCTACCGGGGGCAAAATCGTAAATCCGCCACTGCATGTAGCTACTACAGCTACATGGATCTAGTTCAATGTAACACGGTTATAGAATTACAAATTTTCAATAAGAGATGAAGATTTGAATCGCAGGGTAAGTTTGGTGATACTGTATAAATTAAGAGTTGGAGGTACTTCTACATACTACTAAGTAAATGATAAAAAAAGTTGAGCTTCTTATATTGGATATTCAAATAAAAATAAAATAATGAATATTGGTATTAGATATTTACACACAAGACAGTTGGTATCCAATGGCAACTCGAAACGAGCACTTTGTTTTGAGAATGTTCGAGGAATTCGAAACACCACTTCAGTTTCTTCAGACGATCTTTCTGTTGCTGCCATCTCTTTACGAAATCGTTTCAATTCTGGTGACGGTGGATACATCACTCCCAAGGCTAAACGGGCGCGATTCGCCTCTTCCAATGCAATACGTCGCTAAAAAATTTAAATTTCAACATTTTAAATTTAGATGTTTGAAGCTTTGCAAGTGGGTTTTAATTAGATATGGAGAAATACCTAAACTAAAGAGGGATATAGCTAAGATTAAGAAACACAGTGGCTTAAAAGAAACAATAGTTTCAGCCGTTTTTGAGATATTTCGAAAAAAAGAAGAAAACAACACTTTTTTCATGCACGATTACAATACTTGACCATACCCTGTATGGTAAACTAAAAATGTAAAGAAACTACGTCTGTAAATATGAAACCAGAATTGCCCATAAATGGCTCTAGTTTTCAATGGAGGAGTGACTGTGAAACCGCTTCATTGATGGTCTTTTCTTGTTTTTACATTTACCAAATAATTTTAACTCAAAACAATAGAAGTTTAATACAAATATAGTCGACTCTCGATAATTCAGTCAGTCTCTAACCTTCGAAAAGAAGCATTGGCTGTATAGATTAGGAGATAAAATGGGATTTAATAATTTTTTGGAATCTAAATTTTTAGAATGGTCTGTAATTCGGGATGTAGATCAGCAATGGGATGGGCTTATGAATCTTTTGGAAGAAGGAAAATATAAATTTATTCCCTCTAAATTAGTTAAAGTGGGTAACGATCCTGTTTACTATGATAGAACCATTAAGAATTTAAAACGGAAATGTAGGATAGCATATTCTAATAGGAATAAGTCTTCGAATCATAAAAGAAAATTCCGAGAGCTAAATAGGCTGTTAATTTGAAAAAAAGAATTTGGCTAGAGTTAATTATTTGAATAATTATATAGATAGGAATTGTAGTAATAGAAATTGGTTTAATGTTTATTCGTTTCTTAAGGAATTAAATGTTTCGGCAAATGTCCCTGCGCTTTTAGGGGATGATGGTGAATTGGTTGAGGATAATGTGTTGAAGGCAAATTTATTAAATAGACAGTATTCGTCCGTTTTTGTAGCTCTAGAGGAGGGTGAGTTAGTTGATGGAGGTTCTAGTGATAGTCAGATGGAGGATTTAGTCATTTTGGAATCGGATGTAGCATTAGGTATTAAGAGGTTAAAACCAGGAAAGGCCTCGGGGGAGGATGAAATTAATAGTGATCTCTTGAAATTTGTAGTGGATAGTATTTCAAAATTTTTATGTTTACTTTTTAATAGATGTTTGGATGAGGGAACTATGCCTATTGGTTGGAAAAGAGCGTTAGTTATTCCTGTTTATAAAGGGGGAGATAAGAGCTTAGCTTGTAATTATAGGCCAGTGAGTTTAACAAGTCTGGTGGGCAAAATTTTAGAGAGGTTGGTAGACTCTCATATCCGCTCGTATTTGGAAGGGCAAGGATGGTTCTATCATAGGCAACATGGCTTTAGAAAAAATTATTCCTGTAATTCTCAATTAGTTTCTTTTATTCAGGAATTACAGGAAGCTTAAGATAAAAGTCAGTGTGTAGATGCAGTATTTTTGGACTTTGCCAAGGCTTTCGATAAAGTCAGTCATAAAATTATTTTAGAAAAATTAAACTCGTCAGGGTTGTCTGTTAAGTTAATTAAATTTAGTCGGTGTTTTCTTAGGGATAGAACTCAAATTGTAAAAGTGGGTAGGGTAATGGTCTGTCTGATAGAGTAGATGTCACGTCTGGGGTGATTCAAGGTAGTGTTCTGGGTCCTCTTCTTTTTCTTATATATGTAAATGATTTGTCTTCTATCGTGCAATCATCTATTAGGCTTTTCGCGGATGATTGTGTCGTATATAGAGTAATTGATAATGATTGTGATAGCCTTACTTTACAGAATGACCTGGATCAAATTGAAGGATGGTGTAGATCCAATTCAATGGAACTAAACCATTCCAAGTCAAATTTGGTTAGATTTAGTACTAGAAATCTGGTTAGTCCTCAAAATTATTACATTGATGGAAATATTATCAATGAATCTAAATTTTATAAATATTTAGGCATACATATTCAGGCAAATTTAAAGTGGGATATGCATATTAGTTATATAGTCAATAAGGCTTATAGGAAATTGGGGATGTTTCGTAGAATTTTGAAGGGTACATCTAGAGAAGTTAAGTCAAAAGTTTATTTAACTTATGTAAGACCTAATTTAGAGTATTGTTCTGTGGTTTGGGACAAAGATCCACAACGATTAGAGAGAAAAAGATTCGTAAGCCAAGATTCTTGAAAAATATCGGTTTACATTCATTTGTAGGATCTGGCATTGATTTGTGGAACAGTCTGTCTGTTACTACTTGGGATTATAGTCCTCTGCCCCCTATGATTAAATCAATTATAAATTTTGTCAAGTCCTAATATCCTAGAGTTGTGCAAAATTTTATTTAGTTCTCACAAGCAGAGATTACCCGTATAGAAATAAATAGATTTTCCAAATATGTTTTTTATATATTTTTGAAAATATATTAAAAATATAAAATTGTTGTAATTAATTTGTATTGATGTTTATTAATGTATTGTAGCTAGATTGTATTGATGTTTGGAGGACCTAGCCACCGAGGACTTGTGCCTCTAAGCAGGTCGAGGAATAAAGATTTATTGTATGCCTAATTTTTTTATTGTATGCCTAAGTAACATATGTGGGTACTTGAATATAATTTATTTGTTAGACACTAGACCAGTGATGGGGAACCTTATGAGTTTGGTGTGTCAAAATTCGGAAAAAACCTGACTTAACTCGGGTGTCGTGGATAATAGGAGATAGTAGGAGCCCTAGTAAAAAATCAAACACATTTTAGATATATTTATTTATTCAAAAATAAAACCTAATTACTATTCTTTACATTAGTGACTTGAGCGGAACTTCTGTTAACTCTTCTTGAGGGAAGACCGTCCGTAAAACGATGCGTGTCACTCAAAATGTCTTAACGTGTCACTTTTGACACGCGTGTCATAGGTTCGCCATCACTGCACTAGACCCTAGTTACCCGGGAAATAAATGTAATATTCTTATGAGAGAATAAATTTTGTTTCTCCGATAACTTTGGCAATAAAAGTGAGGAGGGATGAATTCGCTCAATTTTATATATATTATCAATTCTATATTTCTAGAAGAGATGTCGCCTCGATGATAATTTTCGGCAAAACAACTACGCACCCTGTGGAGTTGAATTTCAGGTTTCGCCCTAACAATCTTGTAAAAACTAAAGATCATTATACAACTCTCCTTGATTTGTTTTCACTTTGGACTAATAAGAATCAAACCTCACTTATTTATCCTCCAAGTATGTTTTTAACAATTAAATTAAATAGATTTCTTATATATATTAAATTGTCTAGTTTCGAAGCCTTGACCTTCATCATCAGTCTTTTTAATTATAAATATTTGATCTGTTGTTTTCATGGGTTCAAATACCCAATTGGATTTAAGTAAATTTGTTTTGATATAAGTAGTAATATGTTGTATTACAATAAATAAATAAAATGATAATAATAAATATAACAAATAATTATAATTAAATCATTTACTTTTTTCATTAAATTCGGCGTCAATCGCTTCTTGGTCTAATTCTCTCTGCAATTGCTTAATAATTCCAGATTTAAGAAAGGAACGATAGTTTCGTTTTTCTTGGATTTTATTAATCGTTTTAATATCCGGTGTATCTGATTCACCTGCTGCCGATTCATTCACGGATCCTTGTTTAGGAAGCAAGGCAGATTCACTTGGACGTCGAGATGCATCCCCTATTGTAGACACCTGAATGAAAAACCAAATTATATAGATTATTACTATATTTTTAATACGTCGCTGCATTTATTATTAGAACAAACTTATATAATAGACAAAAGTGAAAACACTTCATGACTCTATGTGCATAATTCAGCTAGAAAGCTTAAATTTGATCCAATTGATACATTTGAGTAATATTTATTAGCATTATTATCAGTGGTGTCATCGCAAATTCTAGCACTGCAGGAACGTTGAAATATTTATAAAGAAACTGCGTTGATTTAAAAATTGACCACCCCCTGGCAATTGCAAAAAACAAGTGATATAGTTTCAGAAGGTGACCACTCCCTTGGTCATGATTCCTGATCACATGCTGGAAAAATTTATAATTGATTAAAATTATTTGTACTATCAACTATTGAATTGATGTTTTAGATTGAAAATATTATTAAATATAACATAAAATGTCCTATACATAAAGTGAAGTCTATCCTTAACGATTTGCTTAAGAAATTAGCATAAAATGTAAGCCCAACAGACCTAGTTGTTTTCAAGATGCTCAATAATGGACAAATAGCTGTCTGGTTCGTTAAGAAGCCATCCGGAAGATGGGCTTCTGGTTATTTATCGAAATCTCGGGGCAAATTAAAAGTTAAAGTGCTTATTTTCATAAAAAATCTTTTAAATAGTCTACTACCGGCACAGTGGTCTACTGCCGATGGATTTACCTTAATCCCTTTAATTATAAAAAATTATGCTTATGAAAAAAGTTAGCAAATCGCACACAGTATGTACATCGGGTAAATATATTTCTTAATAATTTTTAAAATAAAAAATACCTGAGTTTCCCCTGGTTCTTTGAGACCTTGAAATTCTCTTTCTAATTCGGAACCGCCTTGTTTTTTGCCGCCTCTTTTTCTTCTTTTCCCTCGTCGTTTTATGCCGTCATCAGAGTCAGAATCATTTCTAGCAGAGACATTTATAATCGGTGACTCCGCCATTTGAGGAGATTCGAGGATAGCATCTTCAACTCGGGGACTCCACGAACCCTTGTTTAAAACAACAACAACAACATAAATTAGAAAAATGGAATTTTTATTTTTTTGTTTATTTGTTAATTGTAAATCAATACTTTCGATAAGGTCTCTTCATTGCGTGATTTCCCGTCTACTGGAACTGACATTGCCAACGTTTCTTGACTCTGACTTCGTCTTAAGTCTAAGACTAGAACAGGCCTGTTCTCTTTGTTATGGAGTCCATAGCTTGACGGTTCAGGGGTTAGGCATCGTCTCTTCTGAGATCCTGTAGAGACAATTTAACATAATTTTATTTATTTGAAATATCTCTAGTTAACAAGTGAATACGCCGGGTTTTTCTCTTGAAGAAGGCAAGTTACTTTGGCTTGCCCGGCACCAAAAATAATCATAAAGAGCAGTCATTACTGAAAATATTATGTTTTGCCGAAAGTAGCTGAGTTAAATGTTAATTCATAAAGAGAAATCAATGAGGCTGTCCTCTATAAATGCAAATAAACATATAAATTCGTTTGTTAGGTGACCAGGTTGCTATTACAAGAAAAGATCCAATATAAAATAAAATAGATAAAATATTTTCAATTAAAAAAGCTAATGATGAAGGTCAAACCTTCGAAACTAGAATCTCTATCAAATAATTTAAATTAAATAAATATGTATAATGTATGTTTATTTGCATCAACCAGAGGACAACCTCAATGATTTCTCTTTATAATTGGCTGGCTTGAGCGCAGCTGAACCTAAGCGGGCATTCTGCTTGCATTCTGGATTCGACTACAATTTTATCCTGATGAAATCAAAAATTAAATCAATGACATTATATATATATATATATATATATATCTAACTATATTTTTTAGGTTATTAGCAAGTAGTAAAAATCTTTCTAATTTCTGTTTGTCACAGCGTAATAACTTGTAGAATTAACTACCAATTGTGATGCAATTTCATAGGCTTATCCCTTTAATATTTGTGATGACAAGTGTTCAAAGAATGTACGCTAAACACAAAAAGGGCTTGGAAAAAATCACTAAGATCTGTTCACGAGCTTTATTGACGATTTTTCTTACATGCCAAACCAGTTAAATTCGCCGCCTCGAGAAATGAACCCGAACGCCAAAATGCAATCCAGGCTACCTTGTGAGTACATTTTGCACGAGTTCCCTTCGTAGGGTACTCATTGGTTTAGATTGCCTTTTGCACTCAGGCTCAATTCTCGAATGGGTGAATATAACCCTTCTGATATGTAATAAAAATAATCAATAAAAGCTCGGATACTGTAGAAACTAATTTTCTTGACAAATTGAACTTTTATTTAAAAAAGGGCCAATAGAAAAAAATATTTAGCAAATCCTATCAAGCAAAGTATCGCTTAATTGGTATTATAACATATAGTCTTGTGATTTTATTTCAACTCCCCCCCCCCCCCCCCCTTCCCCTATTCTATTTCATCACGCAAAGTCACTAGTAGTCTGTCACCGCGTTTAACTTTGAAATTCTTTGATTTAAAATTCTGAAAAAATTTATTATAAAAGCTTAGTGTGAGTAAAAAACTAATTAATTTGGATGTCATATTAAAAAACTACCGAAACCTCAGTAATTTAATTACACTTGGTCGCTTTTTTCTATTCTTATTTTCATTTGGACTTATATAAATGAAAATTTTATTGAGATTTGTGAAACACCATTGACATCTTATGCAAAATGGATGAGATCATCTTAGTAGTAGGCTTTCCTTGTATTATTGCAGTATCAATGATGTCGGTCTCCTATGTGTTAGTATAGTAGTGTATCATCCGACGGTCCGAAAACCCATTTATTGGTCGATAGGGCATATATCGACCAATGGACCAATAGGATGCGTTTTCGGACTGTTGGAAAATGACACACTACGAACCTATGGGTTAGTCTGATAGGTAGGCAACCATTCTACCTCATTGAGAAGCAGGAAGTTCATAATTATGTCACCAAGAGCAATGCAAGCCAGACAGTTTATCAAATGTCTCTTATATTAAAACATACTATTTATTTCACGCGATTTCACAAAAAATTTCTATCGTGAATAATATCTGTTTAAGTGTACTACAACGCTCCTGATGTCTCGAAAACTAAAAAAATCATTAAAATTGTTTTTTTTTCCTCTAAATTTGCATAACTTTGATTTTTAAAAATGTATATCTTGACTATTCGGAGCTTTTTTGAAATTTCCATTGAAATTTTAATATCCTATGTTTCTACATAATTCTGTGAAACTTTCGCCACTAATGGTTCCGAAGGATTATAATAAGTAACTATGCGAAATTTGGCCAGAATCTTTAAATCGGGATAGATTTTTAATTTTTTGACTCTCTCTCTCTATTTCATGTACCTTCTTTTTATACAAATAGTTAAGGGGTCCTAAAGTGTGATTGTATAAAATTTGTTCTCGATTAAAAAGAGAGCATAGAATTTGTATTCCCTCTCGATATTTTGATTAGTTAATTTTTGACCCAATAATTGTTCCGCAAGATGTTAAAAAATCATTTTTCAAAAATTTGGTCTAGATTTATTAAAGGGCTTAGGGGAACAACAACCCCCAGAGACACTACTTAACGGAGAAATAAAATTATTATTCTTAAGGCAGAAAAAATATTGTTTTCCGATGAATTTTCTGTTAATAGACGTCAGGAGGGGTGAATTCGAATGATTTTACATACAATTATTAATTCTAGAAATATTGAAAAGATCACCTATCGTTATTTTTCCCAATAGCGAAATAAACTTTCTCTTTTAAATATATTTTTACAATTTAAGAAATTAAATTCCATTGATAAAGGAAGAAATACTCTCGAAGCCTTTGAGTTATAGTAAACTTTTGAAGATTTGTATTTATTTATATTTAGATATATATAGAGGCGACTGTGGGTCAGTGGTAGAGTGTCAGGCCGCTGTCTTGAAGTATCCTGGTTCTAGAGTGAGTCTAGGCAGATATTCGCAGTCGCCTCCTCTTGGAAAGCAATGGCAAACTACCAAGAGTATAATTGCCTAGTCAACCTCGACAAACTAGCCGTTCGGAACCGGCGTTAAAAAGTAGGTCCTGTATATCTGTGTAAAACAGCTAAACACACTCAGCACAGGTATATGTGGAGAGGAGCCGACGCCCTTTCGGGCATGGCATTATAAGAAGAAGATAGATATATATATATCTACAGACCACTGACAGACGTGACAGATAAACAGTAAACTTAACAGTCTCACTATTTTCATTATGTTTGGTATGGAACCCTAAAAATAGGAGAAACTTCGGTATGTGAAGTCTATACACATTTGAACTTTTTTTACTAAGAATTTTAAAAGTTGCATCATTTTGAAACTAAAATGATTTATGAAAAAACTAATGGATAAATAGGAATGATAGTTATTTACCTCTACTTGCAAGTGTTGGTGCTGGAGTCACTGGTCTGGAATCGAAATCACTCGTTGCATAACGACGGTAAATATCTTCTGAAACTGGAGCCACTCCATCGTCTGGATGAGTGTGGTCACGAATCAATCCAGATCGAAATGCTTCTAATTCTGCTGGTAATATTAAGCCTTTATGATCACTAGCCTATTGGAATAAAAAAGGTAATTAATTTTCAAATTAGTACTTATAAGAATGAAAGCAAAAGAAATGTTAAGTTTAAAAAAAATTAAGAATATTTTGATATTATACGAGAAATTGGAAATTCAAATTCCAAATTTTAATAATATCCTGTCCTCCAATGCCTCCAATTTCTACATCTAAATTGATTATTTTTATAAATAAAACATAGAGGACACCAGCATTTTTGAATGCAAATTATAATTTTAAGGTTAGGCACACACAGTCGATTTTCAGTCGACCCAACAATTTAGTTGGGTTGGTTTGAAATCTTGATGCATTATCAATTTATAACCAACTCTAATCAACTAACTAAGCTCTATTTTTTAACATAAGTGCTCATCGATCGCTTTTGATTAAACAATCGAGTTGATCTTCAGTTGTGTTGTATACATTAAACTTAATATATTTATGTCCATCAACTAAACAATCCCTCGACTGAAAATCGACTGTGTGTGCCTAGTTAATTTAATAATATAATTTGAGAATAAGGCTAGGCACACACGGTCGATTTTCAGTCGACTCAACAGTTTAGTTGGGTTGATTTGAAATCGTGATGCATTATCAATTTATAACAACTCAACTGTTTAATCGTTGATGAATTGTGTTGTATGCATCGAGTCAACTTTTGAATTCCTTTCTTTTGTATTTGGGCATTGATTAAATAATATAATCTCGAAAGAGGTACAAGTCAAACATTCAGTGATCAACTAAACTGTCGATTGTCTGTGCGCTTCAATATGCAGCATGTGATATTATCGTAGTTGAACGATAGTTGCTCGATTTTTTTATCATAAGTGCTCATCGATCGATTTTGATTAAATAATCGAGTTGATCTGCAGTTGTGTTGTGTATGCACCTACATTAAACTTAATATATTTATGTCCATCAACTAAACTATCGCTCGACTGAAAATCGACTGTGTGTGCCTAGCCTAAATTCTCATTTGAGGATATCCCAACAGCAGAAGAAATTTTAAATTGGATTTAATTTTGAAACTGTTGAGCTCATAGCAGTTATATTTTTCATATTTCATTTAGACTGGGATACAAGATAGCAAAACGCGTGCGAATAGTACAATTTTATTATAAAAATAGGCGAAATATTACAAATGTACCTGTTATACCATTTTCTAATTCAACAGAAATCAAGAAAGCGGTATTTTAGATCTAAGAAGATATTATTTATTTGATCTCAAATGAGGCACTTTTGAGATCAAATAAATAATAAAAAAACATCATAGTACTGCTATCTAATAAGATATGTTTGATTGAATGAGCCATCACCTCCTCAGGAATCGAACCCTATAGTGGCAGATTTACTTCCGGGTTCGAGATTCGACTCTCAAGACAAACTTCTTCTACATATTTAAGTACAAGTTAAAAAATTGGATTGCTGAGAGTAGCAGAGTGTAATGCATAATAAAAACTAAAATAATCACGTAACTCATGATTATTGTCTATAATTTTTAGATCCTTAAGTATATTTACTGCTTAGAAAACAGAGATTTATGACAAATTGGACTCAACTAGTTAATTAATTACAAATAAAAAAAATACTATTTTTATTGACCTATTTCTTTTAATAAGGGTTTAATATTTTTAATTTATCTTTATTTTTATTTATTTATATAGCGTTTGGCAATTTTATCTTTATATCTTCGGTCTCCCACTATTGTTTTTTTTCCCCGTCCCCTAAAGGCCTGTATGGGATGGCCCCTCCATCGTGAAAAGAACAGAGTAGAAGGAAAGAAGCCGGGATCACGAGCCAAATCTCAGAAACTTAGATACAATTCAATATCCAATTCACTAAGTTTTTAGGGGCTTCGAGCAGTGGTAAATTCTCCGATCGATAAATTAGGTTTTTAAATTTATCTCCCACTTAATTTTGTTTCCAGGCCCTATACTTACAGAAAAAATGACTGTGTATGGCCGGGAATCGAACCCGAGACCTCCGGGCTGCCAGTCAGACATTCTGACCATTACACCAGGGAGGCCGGTTTACTTTATCTGGGCATTCAAGGATGCTTTTTGGTATTGTTCTTAAATTATAGAATATAGACTGTAATCGTTCTTAGTGATGAAAGCCTTAAAATAATATAGGGATGGTTTGAGTGTATGACGCATTTTGGAGAACAACTCTTCATTCATGTAATATTAAAAAAAAAAAAATATTGTAATACATGTTAAGAAAATTAGTATACCCAGGAGTGTTTAGCATGCTGCAGCAAATGGCGAGCTCCAGGATCTGCTGGATGATTGCATAAGATTGAGCAGTTTCGAGAAAATGGATTATAAAGACCAGCAAATGGACGTAAGGAAAATGAGGCTGGCCGCGAAAGTCCAGTGACGATAAGAGATGACGGTTGTTGTGACTGCAAAGGAAAAATAAATTTGAAAATAATTGCAGTAAAAAATATCAGTAGCTTAACTTAATTACAATGAAATTGAAAATCAGAATAAACAGTGTTGTCAAAGAAAACAATGAACCTGTAATTGCAAACAAAAAATGTTTATATAAACGATCTGCGTAGGTGCAGGGGCGGATCTATATATGAGCTTTATGGGCTGCAGCCCAGGGCTCCGTGGATATAAAGGGTATAATGGGGGATTGAAGACAATGGACAATATTGCGAATTAAAAAAAAATCTAAAATTTTAAAAATTCCAATCATCCGTTTGTGTATCTAAGTCATATTAAATAAATAAAATATTTCATTGGCCTAATTTTTTCCTATACATCATTATAGAAAACAGTTTTTTGACAAAATGGCAATTAGTTTGATTAATTAGGTAGGCCCCCAAGTAGTGTTAGCCCAGGGCTCCACAAATTCACGGTCCGCCCCTGCGTAGAGGTGATGTATTCTGAATAGTTTGCGAGATAGAGCTTTGATTTAGCTATTCGTTGTACGATAAAAATAATCACCACCAAATTTGTAGATAATAAAAATCTTTATAAAAAATCTCATAAATGCTATTTCATAGAAACAACCACTTTGCTGATTGTTTTATTATTTACAAAACTATTGTTACCTTCTTCTTCTGCTTCTTCTTGATAAACCTATATGGTCTGTTTATTCTTACTCGTCCTGCCAGCGTTTTTTAGGTCGACTTCTGCTTCTTTTGCCTGCTGGATTGTTCGTTAAAATGTTCTTGAGAATTCGGTCTTCCCTCATCCTTTCAACATGTGCGTAATAATTTTCTCTGCTACATTTGATCCAGTCATCGATCTTTTAGATTCCAAATTTTTCCGTGATGTATTCACTTCTTTGTTTATTAAACATCGATAGGTCAAGGATTCTTCTGAGGGTATTCATCTCGGCCATTTCCAACATCTGCCTAGTTTTGACTGTATTTTATGTATTGTTACCTAACGAACATTGCCCAAAAAACATAGACAATATTCAATTTTTATTTAATAATAAATATCCAACCTCTAGAGAATTATGTAATAATATTGTCTATTAAATCAATTGTCTAGATTGTCCACCAAATTCTAGCACCTATATAGGGCAAAGTTCACGATCATTAAAAATTAGACTCTATGAACACAGATTAAGTGTTCGAAATAAAAAGACAAACACATCACTCTGCAGCTGAATATAGTCATTCTTTTGATTACGATAATGCTCGGATATTGGTCAAGATTGATAATTTCTACAAGTGATCCATAGCCGAAATGCTATATATATAAATAGCAGGTGACAAAGCTATTAATTTTAAAAGAGATTGCATGTATCTATCCAATAATTACACATCTATCTTGTGTGATATGAACCAACAGCTGTTATCTTGACCTTAATATATAAATAAATAAAATGCCTTTTTTGAGTTTTTTAATAAATTGGAAGATGTTGATATGTAGACATGAAATTGTATAATTTGATGGAATGAGGAAGAATGCATGAATTAAAAAGTAATTAAATTCTAATTTGTTCGAATGTAAATAAATAATGAGATTTATGATGACCTACCACAAGGGTCAAATATTTAATTATATAGAAATTGTTTTTATATAAACTCATTACATTCATTCTGAGCCTTTGCGCGCAGACACATTATAAATTTAGATGAAGCTACAATTTTTATTTTTGACAAGGCTTGGTTCGATCACATTGGTATGTGTACCGCATTTTGTGTATAACTGTAAGTTTAAACAACCAACTAGGTCAGCTTGTAATATTATGATAAGTATAAAATATATCAATATTCACATCTATTTGTAAATTTTGTGTGAAGATTTCCAAATAAATTCTGGCCAAAACGTTTTATTCAGGGTGTTTTATTGAACCCAGAGCATCCAACTTTGGCCGATACCTCCTCCATCTAAAATTGTTAACTAATATGAAAAAATATTTAAAATCTATATTATATAATAGAGGATTTTATTATCTTTCATTCGGAAATAATTAATTTTATCCTATTAAAATTAAGTAACCAGATATTTATACTCCAAAAAACCTCTTTGACCAAGTTTCAGATTATATTACTTTTGGTTAAATAGATATTAAATTAAATTAATTTTTACAAATACACTACGATGAAATATATAGTATAATTTAAATAAAAAAGAAATATATAATTTATACAAATAAATACCTTGGAATGTCTTTTAATGGGTCTTCGGATACTCTCAACTAGTCCAGTTCTACTTGTTATCACCATTTTATAATAAGAAAAATGGTATCAGGTAAGAGTCAAGCTGTTCTGGTATGTATATTCTGTTGATTGTGAATGAATAAAATTTTCCTGCTCAAATAGAATGTTGGATAATTGATCAAACAAACTATTAAGGCGTCTCTGTGGAAAAATCGATATTTTAGTTGAATAGAACTACTATATGGTTTTTTGATTAAAGAGATATCTATTGAGAAGATTATTTAAAATAGGATTTGTTTTTGATGAAATTTTAAATAATGTCTATCCAGAACCACGGGGGGGTTTTGAGGGTCAGAACCCCCCCCCCCCCCCACACACACACACAAGGGCAGGGCTCATGGGATGAGTAACGGCAAGGACAAACCCTTTCTTATGGCAAACTAACCGTAATTATATTTATATTCCATATGTTTAATCAAGAATTATGTTCTTTTTTAATTTCTTGAAGTACCTTTTTTAGTCCAGTTAAATAGTTCTCTAAAAGGCCCCGTGCGGGAAAGTTTTGGGGTAGTTTTGATTTCTTGATCCTATATGTTTTTTGGTGTGCTGAATCCGAATCTGAGGTTTGCTAACAAAATTTCGTGACGGAACATTGTCAAAAATGCAAAAAAAGTAAAAATCTCATTTTTTGGAGGTTTTTTGCTTATAACTCGAAAACTATCAACTTTTCGTAAATAACCTTCCTATTCAAAATGAAAGTTCATAAAATTTTCTACAAATTTCATCATTTAGGTTTTTTCTCCGACCAACCGTTCGGGCTCAAGCGCTAGTTGAAAATTGGCGTATTTTTTCTGTTTCCGCAAATCCCAAATACTCGCACTTTTTTCGATTTTTTACCATTTTGACCATGAAAGAGCACGTTCTCGACAAAGACCATTCTATACATTTTTAAACTAAATTATATTTGCTACAATTCAAACAAAGTTTCTATCTCATTCTCTAAGAAATTTTGTTGACTTGAACGTTTACTTGGACCACTTTTTTGTAAAAGGTCTTAGATTTATAGATATCCAGCATTTTCCATGACAGAAAATGATCCGTTTTTTCAAAAAATTGCAGTTTTTCCTTTATAAAATGAAAACCACTCATCCTAGAAACTTAATTTCTTGTCTCATTCTCTAGAAAATTTTATTGACTTGAACGTTTACTTGGACCACTTTTTTGATAAAACTATTAGATTTTTGGATATTCAGCATTTTCCATGACACTTTTGAGGATTCGGATCATATCCTGTCATGGAAAATGTTAGATATCTATAAATCTAAGAGTTTTATCAAAAGAGTTACAATATACCCGTGGGTATACCCAAATAATGAGAATTGCAAAAGTACATAAGGGTTGAAATAATATTTTATTCATTTTTTAGCTTTTATTAAATTTTTTTACTTAAATATATAAATTATTAATTAAATAAATTCGATAATAAATTCATTTAAAATAAAGGTTAGTCTATATATAAATTATTTAGCAAATTTCACATTAAAAATAAATTCAAGTTTAAGTTTACATAGAAAGAGAGAATTAATGCATGCTTTGAGTGAATCTTTAAGAATTATCTAATAATCCCTTTAATTTCAGAGGAAAAATAATAACAATTTATAATTTTACTTTTAAAAAAAAATCAATACTTGAAAATTAACAGACGGATGGGGGAAAAGAAGGAACTTGTGAACCGGACACAAACAAAAGGACTCGAGGATAGACTTTCTCTACTGAGAGCCCTCTAACATCATCAACCTTTCTACACAAAGCACATTATAATTTTATCAAGCCTTAGGAGCTCTCTGAATCTATGCTCTAGATATATCATTCCACGTATCTCTGAGCAGCATCTCGAATTGGCATTATAACCAGAGACACACGAGATAAATATATATTAATTGGAGCCAACTAGCTTCAATTAGCGAATCGAAGGTGATCCTTGCAACCTCTTCAACACCGAACCTACCAGACGCCGAGAATTCCTTTCGGGTGCACCTATATACCCACTTATTGGTGCCTGAAGTACAAATCGGTGTCAAGGTGACGGAAGGAAGACGGTACCACCCTTGAAGAAGGAATTACCATCGAAGGAGGCAATTGATACCAGAAGTGAAGACAGAAGTTATCCTATACCTTTGGTCCATAAGGAATGTAACATCTTCACATAAAATTTTCTTAAACAACCCATTTTATTCTGTTCATTTCAATTACTGATAAAAGAAAAATAAATTCACATAGTTAAAATTTAAATAATTCTAAAAAAACTTTATTATTATTGAAAACCCACACATCCATCCTTTTTGTTTTATTTGCATTTTGTTTTATTATTTAAATTCATTTTATTACTTAAATTCAGTAAAGTAGCTTATTTTAACTTCCATCAATTTCAGCAACAAGCATTGAGAGAGAGACTACCCTGAGTAACACCCGCCGCCATTCAAGAAACTAGTGTTTAAGCAAACCCTTGCTATAAGAGCAAACCCACGCCACCTCAGATCCAAGCCTCATATCCATAGTCAAAATCAAACATCCATCATCCCTAGACACACTGCAGAGTGGTCCAAGTAAACGTTCAAGTCAATAAAATTTCCTAGAGAATGAGATAGAAATCAAGTTTCTAGGATGAGTGGTTTTCATTTCATGAAGGAAAAACTGCGATTTTTTGCAAAAATTGCAGTTTTTCAAAACTCAACCTCATTGCGGCACGGGTACAGCACACCCAAAAACATAAGGTCGAAGAAATTACAACTACCCAAAAACTTTCCGGGAAAAAACACAATTCAACTGGACTATTTGTTTTAATAAAAAAAAATTCCCACTAAATATTTTGCTTTGTGGATTGACCCCAACCCCCCATCCATGAAAATTTTCTGGCTACACCACTGTGTCTATCTAAGATAGATAAGCAGCCAAGTGCAAGAGTAATGACTCACATACCATCCCTGTTTCTTAAGGCCTCAAAGGATCCTTCATTGAAGCAAGTAAGGAATAGTTTTCTTTCTTGTCTTCTTTTTGAGTGCTCGTTGATGTCGAAGAGATATTTTTTCTCTTGCCATTATCACTATTCTATTTTATTGATGAAGGAAAAGTATTATATGTTTCCTTCAATGACCCTTTGAAATCTGAAAAAAGATGGAAGATAATCAGAATCTATGGGTACATAAAAGTTGAAAAAAGAAAACTTTTCAATAAATTTTCTTTTGTTGGGAATCATCTTTTTATTTATCCTTGGCCTGCCTTCCATTCAATCTTCATTTTTATATCTACCAATCCGTCTCGGAGGAAAATATCTAATATTTTAACGTTACTTTTTTGAAAATTGTTTTCGTTCTGTTCATTTATAAGCGCAGCTTGCCATAAAATAAGAGTCGCTAACATTTATCTATTAGTCGAATCATTTCCTTTCTTCAAAAGCAAGGATAATACAAAATGTATTCATCCTAAACATGTCAAGTAATATTCCAAGTCTTTTGGATTAACATAACTAAAAGCAAGACCACTGATAAATGAATCGTTTTCTCTTCAATTTTCAGCAATAAAGTCCTTCCATTTTCCATCAATTAAAAAAATATATAAATATACCTTATAGAATTAGTACCTGGATGACTGAATTCACTTGGAAATTTAAAAAAATTTTAATTATTGTTTATTTAATCAACCACTTGTTTTGTTTTGATTCAACCACATGATTTATTTTTATTCAAACACCTGTAAATAATTAATTTAATTAAAAAACATATATACATAGTCTCTTAAAAGTTTCGCCTCATTTTCGTCCTGACACATCTACAGAAATGAAGCTCTCTAGATATGAATCTGGAAGTATTTTTTTCTATAATCTACAGCATTGTGATATTGTTTGTGTGGAAATAGATTTATTTAAATAAGTGGGATCGTGTGAGGAGGAGAATTATATTATATCATTTTTTTTAAAATTTGGGATCGATAATCGATATTTAAGGCTCCAAATATTTACAAAGAGATCAGGTGTTGTTTGTATGACAGGCTGCTCCATCCAGTATTGCCATTAGAAACTCGGGCATGCGTGTCTGTTCAATTTTGTAAAAATCAAAAAATAAGAATAACAAAATTTAGATTTTTAAAAAATTATAAAAAAGTATGGCAAATTATTAAAAAATAAACAAATAATATATAAATATAAATCAAATAAGATGTGAATAATTTCTTCTTCTGTGCGCAAAGAAAAAGCGAATTTAATATTTAATTTTTGTGCGGTGAAGGGGGGGGATAATAATTATCAATATATTTAATGTTTCTTGCCGGGATTTGGAGATGTGCGCGGTAGCAAAGAGCTCTTTTAATTGGATGCTGCGCCCAGGAGTTATGAAGAACAACATATTTATCGAATTTTGTAGGCTTAGATCGGGGTCCCTTCCTTCAGCCGTAAGAACCAGCAGGGGAAGACGGCCGGAGGGGCCCCCGATGTGCCGGGCTGGGTGCAGACGAACTGAGACAACGGCGCACATCATCCAATGTTGTGATAGGACCGCGGATGGGCGGGTTAAGAGGCATGACGCTGTGGTACGATGTCTGGCCGACGATTTGATCAAAAAGGGAATGCGTGTCGAGTTGGAGTACTTGTACTCCAGCTCGGCGGGCAATAGAAAGCCAGACATCGTGGCAAAGGATGCGGCGGGGGTGGTGTGGGTTTTGGACGTCCAGATCGTCTCCGCGCTTGCAGGACTGGGTGTTGCCCACCGAAACAAAATAGAAAAATATAGGGGCAACTCCAGTCTGGTGGATAATATTGCGGAGCGATTTGGCGTCGGGGCGGGCTCGGTCAGGGTCGAGGCCATCACACTCTCGTGGAAGGGAGTGTGGTGGCATAAAGCGGTGGAGTCCCTCATCGCCCTGGGTATATCCCAAAAAACAATAAACGATTTGACATATAGGGCGATGAGGGGATCTCTTCTTAATTTTTACACTTTCGGCAGAAGAACATGGAGAGATGGTGGCGTATGATTATTTTTTGTGAATAAAAAAAAAAAAAAGAAATGTGAAATGTGAGCCAGGATTAATCCTGGCTCTCTCAGCCACCCGCTCTGAATCTGAATTAATTTGTTCTGAAGCCGAAAGTGTGAAATATTTGTGGGTAAATTTGTGTAATCATCTTAAATTTTCTTGTAAGAGGCGGCCCGCTCCTCGGAGGCCTCGGAGGCCCAATAAATAAAATATAAAAAAAATAAAATCAATTGGAGTCTTTCATTTCAAAATTCGAGTTAAAATTACAATTATATTTCAAATTTGCCTCGACTTATCTCGACTCAAAACACAAATATACCGACGGTATCAGCGCCCCTTGTTCGGCAGCATTAGGTAAGCGTTGCTGCAAATTAATCTGGACTATTCTTATTATAATTCTGTAATTCAAGTCCCATATATGTCCCATGTCCAATGCTGGAGGCTTGAAACTCCTGTTCTGCTCTCGACCGCCAATTTCAAAATGCAGTTTCTGATTGGCTCCTTTAAAAGCTTATATTCACTGCATATTGTTTTTTAACCAGTTTTTAATCCAGCCATACTCAACCTAATGGCCCACGGACTGTTTGTGCCCCATCATGCTTTTAAGTAGGACCTAAAATACTCACACTCAAGGTCCAATCCAGATTTTTGGCTGGGAGGGCGAGAGGAAACTGCGCAGTTCAAATAAATTAACTATAAGAAATTTAGAAAACTAAATTAACTATATGAAAGAAAATTAATAATATCTAGTGTCTTTTCATTAGCTAATTTTCAGTAAGTATTTATATTTTACTTTAAGAATAACTTTACACCTCCCAGACAGAAGGGAACATTGCAGCAATGTTGCGAACCTTGCACAATATTGGCAACATTGCAGTGGCAACATTCAAATGGTAATATTGCAGCAGCATTGGTAGCATTGGCAAAATCCCACAATGTTCCTGCAACATTGGCAACATTCCCGCAATGTTCCTGCAACATTGGAAACATTTCCGCAATATTCCTGGCAAACATTGGCAATATTGCTGCATGGTTCGTGAAAGGTTCAGAGGCGGACATAGGAATATTGATTGCTGCAACATTGCTGCAATGTTGCAGCAAGATCTATGTGTGTGTGGGGGGGGGCGTCTCTGACCCCCCCCCCCCCCTTGGAAAATTCGATCGCAACACACTTTCGTGATAAAAAGTAGATCTTATATACATCGGGCACCTTATATACATTCTCCACCCCCCCCCCCCATAAAAAATTCCTGGATCCGCCCTTGCCTCCATATGAAGTCCGGTGTGTTTCTCTTCATCCCCCCCCCTATTATTAATTTGAAGAATTCTCCTTGTATCATTTCTATTTCTTTTTTCTCCTCCCATTCCCAGTTTTCTACTTCATACATTATAATGGATTTATTTAGTGACTCAAATAAGTAAATTATCTTATTTAAATCTCTGAGCCTTGCTCTCTTGATTACGCCCCATGTTGTTATTCATTGGTAAATGGCCAAGATTTCCATTTTTTGACCCTACACTCCCCCCCCCCATTTTGGGCGGTTAGTTTTTGCATTCTTAGACTTCTGGGGTACTACTGTTTATGTATACAAAATTTGGTTGAGTTTGTTCAAATGGCCTAGATTTTTAATTTTTAACCCCCCCCCCCTCTCCAGCCCCCTTAATTTTGGGTCGATATGCACCAAAGTCTAATCAGCTCTCAATCTCAATGGACCAAAACTACGTGTTAAATTTGGTTTCGATATTCACACTAGTTTTTGAGCTAGCTCGTCCACAAAAATTTGGTAACGCACAGACTAACTAACAGACATTTTGACAAAACAATTATTATCTCCAAAATATAATTTTTTCGATGTTTACTTATTAGGGCTTTTTTGTAGAGCGAAATGCCATGGTTTCGCTCGATTTTTTTAATTAAAATAGTTTCAGCCGTTTTTGAGATATTTCGAAAAAAAGAAGGAAAAAAACCACTTTTTTCATGCACGATTACAATACTTGACCATACCCTGTATGGTAAAGTAGAAAAATGCAATACTTATGCAAAATCACATCTTTATTAAGATTACTATTTAAATTATTAAATTTTTAGAAATTTCAGTACTATTTCTTTAATTACTACTTCATAATCAATAACCATTAACAAATCTTTGTTTCTGTTCATTACATTCAGCGCATCTACACGATCCACATATTCTCTTAAAAAATATTTTTCATTTTCCTTAACTTTGACAGATTGACACACACGAACACGACCAATAAATACAATAACTCAATAAAATATGGGACGGCGACAGCGGCAGGCAAAAGTAACTTGGACCATAAGTCTTTTAATAGATTGATAAATTATCATTTTAAGGGTCTGTTCGGTTTTGTCTTTAATGCCATAATGTAAAAAAATACATAGGTAAGTAATTAGTAGAATTATTTTAGCAAACTTAGTATTTACAAAATACTAAGATACCAATAGAATATGTATCTAAATATAAGATACAATCTCAGCCCGTTCCTGTTCAACATATTTAGGTACCAACGATTTAGAAGAGGGATGGCGAAGAAAAAATCTAGGAGGCACAGTGATTGGATCAGAGAAGATATTCTGTTTAAAATACTCGACCATGTGGCTATAGTGGCAGATACCGAAGATGGAATGAGAGATATGATTAAAGAATTAGAAAAATATACCCAAAACAATTGTTTTGTTTAAACTCAACCAAATTTTGTATACATAGGTAGGTAATCAGTGGGACCCCAGAAGTCTAAAAATGCAAAAACTAACCACCCAAAATGGGGGGGGGTGTCAAAAAATGAAAATATAGGCCCTTGTACCAAACTCAACCAATTTTGTATACATAATGAGTGGGCCCCCAGGAGTCTAAAAAAATGCAAAAACTAACCCCCCCTCCCCTACATGTTTATAAATAATTTTATTAAATATTAAATATATGTGAGGCGCCAGGTTGTATGGTAAGAACACGTCAGCTTATTTTTTTGCTCTTTTTTCAAAGAAAATTGTCCGGTATTCCAAAACTTCCCGGTGTAATTGCATAGCTGTCAAATCATATCTGTCATTGAATGAATTTTAGTAATAAGATTATAATTATAATTAATATTCCCTATCCTTTTATATAATATATATAATATTAATTTATATTAGTTTAATTGAATTTTAAATTTTTATTGTTAATTACCACAACAAAGAATAAAAGTGAAATAAGCTTCAATTTTTGTTACATATTATTAAACTATCTATTTCTATTTCAGAAAAGAAAAATAATTAATAAGATATTTTAATTTTAATAATAATGGCTAAAAGAAAATTAGTATTTGAAGATAATCTAAGCTCTGATGAATTATTATCATCAGATGAAGGAGAAGATTCCAGCTTAAAGAAAAAGGCCAATGATAATAATAATGAGTTTCATTTCAGTTCCGAAGAGGAAATTTCTATCATTGAAAATGATAGAAATAATTTATGTTTTGTTAAAAATATTTTTGATGAATTTGGTCAACAGATTAATAAAGCGATGCAGATTAAAAAAATGAAATTCGAAAATTCTTTTGAAGGTAATTATTTATAAGTAATTAAATGTTTTTGATAGTGTTAATGAACTTTATAAATTGAAGGAGACAATAAAAGAGTGTGTCTTCTTCTGGAATTATACATTTTTAATTTATTTATAACGAGACTATAGTTTCGAGAGCTTTGCCCTCTTCATCTGTCTATTACAGGAATTAATGTATGTAAGTGAGAAAACCAGATGGCAATAATAAATGTTGGAGATGAGCAAAGAGAAGCCAAAATAAAAAATCGCAATTTTTGGCCTCTCGACGAGACCCCATGTAATTTTTGGCAAAAGTCACGTGCTAAAATTCAACCTAATTGAATACTACAATTTGTGACTTTAATTGAGTCCATGGGTTCCGTAGTCTTTACCTGAGGACCCTTTGAAGTCGCGCTTGCCGCGAGACCGATTACAATACTTTGCTCCATGCTTCGCATTGGATAAAGTAAAAAGGTGTAAGACAAGGATGTGTGCTGTCACCCATGATTTTCAACTTATACATAGAAGAAGCGATAAAAGAATTCAAAGACAAAATTGACACAGGCATCAAAATCCAAGGTCAAAAGTTCGCTATGTTAAGATTTGCCGATGACATTGCCTTTCTAGGAAGCAACAAAAAAGAATTAGAGGACGCCTTGAATGGAATTAACCAAATCCTAATAGAAGAAATCAAAATGAAAATAAACAAGAATAAAACCAAGGTCCTAGTTTGTACAAAAAAAGAACAAACGAGACAGGAATGCATCAAAATTAACCAAGAAAACCTAGAAGGAGTTAAGGAATTCCGCTACCTAGGAAGTAAAATAACATGGGATGGGAGGAGCGAAAACGAAATTAAATCAGGAATTGCCCAAGTAAAAATGGGGTTTAATTCAAAACAAAAACTGCTATGGTCCTCCTCAATCAGCTTAGAAAACAGGAAGTTGCTATTGAAGACATATGTATGGAGCATAGCCATGTACGGGTGTGAAACCTGGACAATTAGAGAAGCGGAGAGAAAGAGATTAGAAACTTTCGAAATGTGGTGCTACAGAAGAATGATGAATATCAAATGGATGGATAAAATTACAAATGAAGAAGTTCTTGGAAGAACCGGAGAAAGAAGAACCTTGTGGAAGAGTCTGAAGAAGAGAAGAGGGCAGATGATGGGGAACACACTGAGACATGGGGGACTGCTTAGGGATATATAGGAGGGGGAGGTGGGAAAGAAAAGGGGAAGGCTCAGATTAGAATATTTCAACCAAATAATTGGGGATATGGGATGCCAGACATTTAGAGAGGTCAAACAGCTGGCAGGGGACAGAGTCGAGTGGAGACGGGTGGTTGCGTCAAACCAGTCTTAGGACTGTATACTCAATAATGATGAAGTGAGATCTCACTAGACTGAAGAAGAGGGCAAAGCTCTCGAAACTATAGTCTGAGATCATACATATATTAATTCATGTGAATCAATTGTAATAGACTGATGAAGAAGAAACTATAGTCTCGTTATAAATAAATTAAAAATGTATAATTCCAACAGAAGACACACTCTTTTATTGTCTCCTTCAATTTATAAAAATTCTGGTATTCTCGGCAAAAAGAAACTTTCAATTTAACTTTTTAAATGGTCATCTACTGAAAAAGTAAGATTAAAAGGTCGAAAATATAAAGAGACTTAAAATATTAGGCAGTTTGGAAAGTCATTTCGTTTTTTCCCAAGAGATTTGCTTCTAAGGCGTCAAGAAAATAACCCATTTTTGAAGAGAATTGTCACTGGGGACGAGAAATGGGTTGTCTACAATAATGTGAAACGCCAAGATCATGGAGTAAAAAAGATGAATCTGCTCAAACTACTTTGAAAGCCGAGATTCATCATTAAAAGGTGATGATGCTCTCTGTCTGGTGGGATTGAAAGGGAATCGTATTTTTTGAACTTTTGTCAGACAATACCAAGATCAATTATGAAGTGTAGTGGCATCAACTGGACAAATAGAATGATTCACTAAAACAGAAAAAGGCTAGAATTGTCCAATATAGTCAATAGAAAAGGTATAGGGTTCCACTAGGATAAAGCGAGACCTCATCGTCAAAAGCTTTTACAGCTTGGATGTGAAGTACTATACCTCACCCATCATATTCTCCAGATCTGGAACCATCAGATTATTACTTGTTACTTTCCTGCAAAATTTTTTAGGCCAAAAAACCTTAACTTCAAATGAAGGTGTCAAAAATGCATTGGATCAGTTTTTTGCCAGAAAAGATCAACATTTTTTTGAAAGTGGAATAATGCTACTGTCAGAAAAATGGCAAAAGGTATTGGAACAAAGAAGAATCCTCCGAAACGTCGGTTTAAAAGAAAAGAAGGAAAGAAAAAAAGGAATGACAATCAAATAAATACACCTTACTTGGAAATGAAATAATTTTTTCTTTCTTCACTAGCCCTGGGATCCTAGGATTCCATTACTTTCATTTGATACCAATTTAATCTTAAAATTATCAAAATCCAAAAATACCTTCTTGTCTATTTGTTCATGGGAACATATTTTAGATATGTCCCTTTTTGACTTGTAAGAATCAAGGTCACTCTATAAGATGTTTAATTAGTTTATTTAATTAACTATGAAACAATCTTGAAAATTCATTTATTATCTATTGGCGTTTGTCCGAGGAATGCATGAATTAATTTCTATATTGAAAAACGTTTTTACTAGTAATATGGGTTGAAATATGTTTTATAAAATAATTTCATTTACCTAATATTCAATTTAAGCCGCAAGTGGTTTAATCCAGTAAAAACTGTACAAATAATATAAATAATTATTCCATTTTTTTTTTGTTTTTTAGATGTATCTAAAAAATTAAATGAAAAATTGTCGGAAATTTTAGAGAATGAAAATAAAAAAAGAAGAAATCTATTAAATAAAAGAAGAAACGTGATTAAACAAAAACTAGAGAGTTGGATTGAAACACTAGAAGAATTCACAAAAGAAGTGAGTTGTAATAGTAGTAGTACTAATTAAACTAGACAAGCATATTATATCAAAGTATTCAATTGATATCAACAGCTGATTATTATATTAATTTTCTTTAGATTTGATCATTTTTGAGTTATTTCTATATAGGTAGGCATTTTTGGTTTCACTCTTCGACTCCCTGGCTCACCGAAGAAACGTTTCTGCCCTTTCCCTGTACTACAAATACTATCATGGTGTCTGTTCAGTCGAGCTGAAATCAATTATCCCCCCTAAAGCCCTCTTTAAGAGAAACACACGCTCAGCACCCCTTCGCTGTCAAATTGGATAAAAATCGAACAAGCTCTTTCGCCTTTTATTCCTATGACCTCCAGAGACTGGAACTCGCTCCCAGCCACCGTCTTCCCCGCGACTTATAACCTTCAGCTGTTTAAGACCTGTATCCACAGATACCTTCGAACCTTACCCAGCCCATAAAAACCCTTCTTCTTCTTCTTTTCACGATAGATGGGCCAACCCAGGCCTTTAGGGGATGCACCTTTTTGGTGTAACTCGTTCTCTCATCATTTTCATTAAAAAAAAAAATTTAAGCTCAAAACTAAAAACTCAATTTCAAATTTTTCCACTTAGAATAAGATACATAAATAGAAGATAACAGTCCAGTTTACAGTTGAAAAAATATATCATGTTTATTTATCGATTTGTATATGATTATAGATATTTATTTGTTATTTATTTGTACTAATTTTTTCATTTCTTTATACATATTTGCTTATACGCACATGCTTATCCAGTTGAGTTAAACTCAACTTTATTTACGTGGCCAAGGCCGAATCAAATTAATAAATTATTTTTATTTTAGCTATTTATATTAATTATATTATATTTTGTATCGTTTTTACTTTATTTTTTAATACTATTAGTGATAATTCTATTGGATTATTCTTGTAGTAATTTATATAATGGGAGAACTGACTAATAAGACAAACAATAAAGAAGTGATTTGCATTATGATATCCTTGTTTTTCTGCGTAATGGTTAGGTCAGGGGTTCTTAACCTTTTATTAGTCGCGGCCCCCTTAAAATACTAAAATATTTTCGTGGCCCCCCCACACCATTAGGTAACATACTCTTAGTTACTCGTACAAAAAAACTCTCAAGTGTATATAACAATAATTCATAAATAAATAAAAAAAACAGAACTTAACATTTATATATGTATATTTTTTAACGTTTTTTAATTAATTTTTATGCTCTATCAGATTGTCAGTAATAACATATTTCTTGAAAAATAGGTATATTTGCTATAGTATAAAAATTGTAAACCTAGACTTATAAAAAATATTTACACGACTTTATTCAACTTGTAATTTTGTCTGTTTGGGTCAAATTTACCTATGCGCTCAACGTTTTCATTTAGTTTAACCATGTTTAAGAATATTGAGATGTCATTAAATTCATCTGTCACTTACATATTATGTATCACTTATAAAAATTAGTAACATATTTTTTTTTATTTTATTTTTTTATTGGTAAAGATATAAAAACTTAAAAAATTCTAATATTTTCGCGGCTCCCCTGTTAAGAATCGCTGGTTTAGATAATTGATTGAGTATAATGGTAAAGGGCGAATAATGTACTAAGACCTAGTGCCTATTGGGTAGTACACTGTACTAAAGTATCTCTAGCTTTTAATGCCCCTTAGGCCCAGTTGTATGTCGGTTGCTAAAGTCTTTGTAAAAGTTGACTGATTGGCCATCCCGCCGGGATCAAGGTGAATTCTAAGGTTTTACCCTTTGTCAACTTTAACAAAGACTTTACCAACCGACATACAACTGCCTCTTAGTAAATTTAGGATTCAAAGTGATTTTATCAAAGGCACTAATGATCCTAGATGCATCCTCCACATGGGGATAGCTTCAATTTATAACTATGGCTATTTAACTACATATGTGATGGTGTACACATATATTGACACGAACAATTTGAAAATTAATTACAATTTTAAAAGTCCGGTATTATTATTATTAATCTTTATTTTTTTATATTTTCAGGAAAAACAAATGCAAATGTTTTACGAACATTACTTAGAAATTTCAACGAAATGTCGTTTAGCACTTTCAGAACGTATAAAAGTTTGTTTAAGAAAAAATGAAACATTTTTTCAGGTATTTTATTTTAAATTATTTATTTATTAATTATACGAATAAATGAAAGGTGTCTCTGCTTGATGTAAATAAATATACATACGAGTATATTTATAAATAAATTCAGATAAATAAAACATTTTAAATACTCATTTATATAATGTTATAGAAGAGAAATTGATGTGGCTGTAGCTTATTTATACATGATCCCAGGGTACATACTAACTGCCGAAATAACAATCGAATTCCATGTTGAGTGACTTGCTTACCATGGGAAACAGATAAAACATTTTTAACTTAAAAGATTGATGATAGGTGAAGGTCATACCTTCACAACTATAGTCTCAAAGAAAGAAATATACATCTTTATATTTTATATGTGCCCATAATTATGAAAGTGGTCTAAGTCATTGATTGTTAGTTTCGAGATATTTAAAGTTTTATAAAATAAACAAGATTCGAATTCTGTATATTGAGACAACTAGAAATCCACTTAACGGTTCTATTTTATACGATTTTTCAAAACCGACATCTTATTACTGTACTTTTTAAATGGATGGAACATAAAATATGTAAAAACTAATTTTTTAATTTTTTGACTTAGTCCACTTTCATAGTTATAGGCACATACATAATAAATATGTATGTTATATATGTTTGCATCAAGGAGAGGACAATCTCATTGATCTCTCTTTATGAATCTATAACTCTGCTATTCTCGGCAAAACAAAATCTTTTCTTTTATAATAATGTGAATTAAATAAATTTATTTTGTAAAAAAAAATTCCCAGAATCGTTTTATACTCAAATATACATTCTCTGTATTGTTTTTAAAAAAATAATTTTATTTAATTCATTTATAAAAATGTGTATGAGTGTATGTATACTTAATTAAAACATAATATTTACCAGGTGTACCGGAAAGTCATTACCGGTTTTTCTAACAGATGTCGCTAGGCTTAAGTATACAATGTTATGATTTGACACATATGCATTTTATTCTACTGACATCAAGCTTCAAAGCTATACATGTTATATTTTGCGAAAGTAACACCTTCATAGATTTATACCTCTTTGAAAATGTCAAGTTTCATGCCTGAAAACGTGCATTTGCGGCACGCATTACTTTTCTTATTTAATCAAAAGAAAAAAGCCGCTGAAAGTCATCGTTTGCTGGTAGAAACTTACAGTGAGCATGCTTTAACCTTAAAAACATGTGAGGTGTGGTTTCGAAAATTCAAAAGTGGTGATTTCGATGTGCAAGATAAAGAACGTTTTGGTAGACCAAAAAAGTTTGAAGATGCGAAACTACAGGAGTTATTGGATGAAGACCCAACCCAAACTCAAAAACAATTGAAAAAACAATACCCCGACAACAAATGATCAATTTGAACCACGCATTGATCGAAAAACGTCCAGAATGGGCCCGAAGACACGGTAAAGTGATTTTACAACACGATAACGCGCCGTCTCATAAAGCAAAACCGGTCAAGGAAGCGTTGAAAGCACTTGGGTGGGACATATTATCGCACCCGCCGTACTCTCCAGACCTTGCCCCGTCCGACTATCAACTTTTCGCATCGATGGGACACGCGCTTGCAGAGCAGCACTTCGCCAATTTCGAAGAAGTTAGAAAATGGCTCGATGAATGGTTTTACTCAAAGGACAAACAGTTTTTTTGGGATGGCATCCATAAATTGCCAGAAAGATGGGCAAGTTGTATAAAATCAAATGGCCAATACTTTGAATAAATAAATTTTCCATTTTCTTAAAAATTACGTAGTTTTTTTTTTTGAAAAAACCGGTAATGACTTTCCGGTACACCTAGTATTTAGATTGAAGAAGTTTTTGTAGACGGTGATAATTGAATTGAGTGGATTTTGATGAGGCAGTCTAAAGTTCAAAAAAGAGAGATAATTATAACTATATTTTTACTTTACTATACAGGGTATGGTCAAGTATTGTAATCGTGCATGAAAAAAGTGTTTTTTTTCCTCCTTTTTTTCGAAATATCTCAAAAACAGCTGAAACTATTTTGATTAAAAAAATTGAGGGAAACCATGGCATTCGCTCTACAAAAAAGCCCTAATAAGTGAACATCGAAAAAATTATATTTTTCGAGATAATAATTGTTTTGTCAAAATGTCTGTTAAATAGTTAGTTAGTGTGTGTGTTGCCAAATTTTTGTGGACGAGCTAGCTCAAAAACTTGTGTGAATATCAAAACCAAATTTCACACGTAGTTTTGGTCCACTGAGATTAAGAGCTGATTAGATTTTGGTGCATATCGACCCAAAATTTGAACCCAGTGGAGGGGGGTTAAAAAATTAAAAATCCAAGCCATTTGAGCAAACTCCACCAAATATTGTATACATAATCAATGGGCCCACAGTAATCTAAAAATGCAAAAACTAACCGCCCAAAATGGGTGGGGAGGGGGGTGTAGGGTCAAAAAATGAAAATATAGGCTCTTGTACCAAACTCAACCAAATTTTGTATACATAATCAGTGGACCCCCAGGAGTCTAAAAATGCACAAACTAACCCCCCTCCCCTACATGATTATAAATAATTTTATTAAATATTAAATATAAGTGAGGGGCTAGGTTGTATGGTAAAGTCAAGTGGATGGCCACATCAGAACACGTCAGCTTTTTTGAACTTTGGACTGCCTCATCAAAATCCAGACAATAATAATTTGTATTGTTAGAGTTCGTGGCTGTGATGAAACTGTACTAGATGAAGGAGGAGGTATCAGCCAAAGATGGAATCACTGGGTTCAATAAAACACCTTTAATAAGACGTTTCGGCCTGAATTTTATTTGGCCATCTTCAGTCAATTAGGAGCTATACACCAAATGCGTTACACATATGTGATCGAACCAAGCCTTGTCAAAAATAAAAATTTTTTAGCTTCATGTGAATTTATAACGTGCCTGGACCCAAAAGTTTCAGATTCTGTGTAACGCATTTTGTGTATAACTCCTAATTGACTGAAGATGGCCAAATAAAACTCAGGCCGAAACGTCTTATTAAATGTGTTTTATTGAACCCAGTGATTTCATCTTTGGCTGATACCTCCTCCTTCATCTAGTACAATAATAATTTGTATTATAAATTTAACAAATCTGCTACTCTCGGTTAAAAAACATTTTGATATTAATCTCGTGATTGTTTTATTTTTGGAAATTCTGATTTAATTATTTTTTACAAGGTTGATCAAGATATGGAACAAAAACAATTGGAAGAATTTGAAAAATTGAAAAAAGATTTGAAGAAAAAATTTGAAGATATAAAAATCAAAATCAAGAACGAAATAAGAAACGAGGAGATGGCTAATATGAAAAAAAGTTTAGAATCAATTGTCAATTTTTAAAAATAGTAAAAATAATTTAATGTAAATTTCATATATACTATATATACACATTTGATTTAAATTTGAATAAAAAGTCAATATCTTCGAAATTGTTTTTTAAATCGTTCATAATGATAATCATCGGTGGCTTTCTCCGTGTTGTCCCGTTTCCCTCCTTTTGTTGCGTCCGCAGGTGGATTATTTGTCGGGTTGATTTCATGATGAACTGGTAAAGCTGGACGATGTTTGTTTTTCTTACGCCTAGGAGCATCAGGATCCTCAATATTAACTAAAAAAGAAATATCAAATACTATTAATAATAATCTATTTAATTATTATATTATATTAAGGTTATGGAAATCTCTTTAAAGAAGACAAAATGCCTATCAATCTCTAAAACAAACCAAAGGTGTGAAATAAAACTAGGAGATACCATATTAAAACAAGTCTCCAAATTCAACTATTTAGGAGTAGAAATATCGAGCAATAGGAATTTGAGAAAAGAAGTAAAAAATCAAGTGAATAAAGGAGCCAGAATATCCGGTTGTTTGAACAATTTAATATGGAAAAACAGATATATGTCAGCGGAGAGCAAAGTTCGCATTTATAAGACCAGGGTGCGCTAAAAAAAAGTACGGATAGAATGATTTCTCTTTCTCTAAGAGCTCTGGCCTTGCAATAATGCCAAATACAAGTCCAGACCTGTTTCAGACTAGTAGAGATTAATTTCTATTATTTTAGGAACGGCCTTTTGAGTCTAGGTAAGAAAATATTAAATCGTATTAATAATTTAAAATGATAAATTCACCGAAACTGCAAACAGCATACCAAATGTTGAAAAAGTTCACTTTTTCTTCCAAAATGTTATTGTCAACGGCAGATTCAAAGCAGCGGTTCCTAAAGGATTATTAAAGAATCATTTGGTGCAATTCTCAATTGATTAGGAAGGCTTAAATGGAGATAGAAGGAGTTGCTACCTTCCTATTTTCGTTAGAAACGCAACGGGTCATTAAGCCTGTGGCCTGAGTGGAGACCATTCGGCGGGGCGGTGAGCGTTTGTATGCTGGCCACAGTAGAACGTAGGGCCGTATTTCTAAATAGGCTAAGTAGGCTGCAGCCTAGAGCGGCAAATTTTCAGGGGCGGCAGTTTGGCAATTTATTCAAAAGTTAAAATGAAGTTTTTCAGACGTTAATAATATTTTCCGTACGAATTTAAGAATATATGATAGTTAAAAATATGTTTTAGTCCTTCTACAGAGCCTACTTTCTAAAACTATAACATAATACAAATTCACAGCCCATAATCTTGTATTATAACTTTCTTGTAGTGCAATCTAATTTGGTTTGACAAAAGTGGCACAAGCGCAGAGAAGTTTATATATTTTTCAACAAATAAACCAGTAATTAACTACATTTTGTGTAATTACATTTCACCGTGTAGGACAACTTAATCCAAATTGAACACAGTTTTTCAATTACGAAGAAGATAGTCAGTAGCATTAAAATATAAAAATATGTTTAAAATAGTGATCACTTTTCTCTAAGAACAAATTAAATAATGAAGTTCGAAACCCATTTCATTTTTAACGAATCTTAAAAGAAGTAAGTAAAAAAAACAAATAGATAACTAATTTGATTATATAATTTATTATATAAACCATTATTATTATTAGTTTTATCTAAACTAAAAGAACTTTATGTTTAAAAAAGATAAAAACACCAATGAACTCTAATACTTTTGTTGTATAAAACAAATGTATTAAGCAAATATGAACTATAGAGGGGGCGTTTTCTAACCCAAAAAGATCAGAAAGAATCTACAACAGGCATTACAAATATTATACATGTGTGTAATCATAATCTCTGGCTAAATAAATATCGTTTAATATGTTGATTAAAATTACTAGTGGCCAGTTGTATGTAGGTTTGTAAAGTCTTTGTTAAAGTTGACAAAGGGTAAAACCTTAGAATTCACATTGTGCCCTGCGGGATGGCCAATTAGATGAATGAGCGTGTCATCTGATTGGCCATCCGGCCGGGCACAAAGCGAATTCTAAGGTTTTACCCTTTATTAACTTTAACAAAGACTTTACAAACCGACATACAACTGGCCCTAAGAGTTCTCACATCCTTCAAACCTTCAGGTAGTTCATTAAACCAGATTACAGCAGTGTGGGAGATCCTCTTCTGACCCACATTCCTGACACTTGGCAGCACATGATAGTGCTAGTTAGCTCTGGTATTGTGCCCATGTATATATCACTGTTAAATAGTAACTCAATACCAGTAACGATCAAGTTATTTTTAATATCAATACCACTGAATCTAGCTTAATTATTTCTCAGACCCTCAAAAGTCTCAATTCATTATATAATGCTAGGGTGTTTGTTCTTATGCAGGAGATGAAGTTTGTAGGATTATATAAAGAAATGTTTGTGGAAAATAAATTACAAAAACCGAGATGCAAGAAACTATGCACAACAAAAAATAATTGGTGAAAGAAACATTGACGGTTTTAGTATTCGTGAAGTCGCTAGAAATCTTAAAGTAGCCTGAAGTTTTGATTCTTTTTATTTTTAGCATATAATGGTAATTTTACAACAATCCCCCCCCCCTCACCTGATTAAACTTTTGCATTTTAGGATTTTTCATTATACGTCAAAAGGATGTACATTTGACTGATAGAGGAGGCAAGAAAATTGTGGTAATGTGCTTATTTCAATAAGGCTTTTAAGAAGAAAATTATTCCAAAACGTTGATTTAAAAAGAAGGTTGAAACAACATGTTATTTAATTGAGGATTTGTAATGATGTGGGAAAAATAATGTTTTTTTAAAACAAAAATTAATCAGTGTTATTTATATTGTTTTACCTACCTATATTTTTATCTACTTGTTACTTTAAAACAACATAATTCATCATCAGTTTGTTGAAGCTTTTTGATAATTAATAGAGATTGTGTGTGTGGTGTTGGTGCAAGGTGAAACAACTTTAATAAAATATTTTATGAAGCTGTTTGGTCAGGTTGATAAACTGGTTAATTCCTTCGGGTCTAACCTCATTTGTTAAAATTAAAAAATTTATAAAATCTCCTAGTTTATTCATTATTTTTGGTTTCCAATTCTGTAGATGTTTTCAGTGATATTAGATATACTCTTAGTTCAAGTTAACACAATCAATTGATCTGTTTGCTGTTGTCGTCCAGTATTCTAGTGAAAATTCGGACACGTTTTATTTTGTTATTGTCGGAGTTTGTGGGAAGTCAATCCAACCAATTTCCATATTTTTTCGAGCTTTTTGAGACGACGAATGATGGTCGAATGGTCCACATTGAAGTCTTCGGCCAACATTCTGGTTGTTAAGCTTTCGTCCTCTTACACGGCTCCTAAAATGCGTGATCGTCGAAAATTGATCGTCGAAATCTTCCTTCTTCATCTGCAAGGTTTGTATCGCCTGAATTGAACTTCTTGATCCATTTTTCAACTTGACTTTTGCTGATTGTTCCTTCACCAAAACGTTCGTTGAGACCGCAAAATGACCATGTTGCATTCCAACTTTTCTCGAGGTGGTAGAACATAATATGGCCATTATGGAAATGATTTTCGATAAGCACTTTCATTATCTGAAAAGAGAAGATTATTTTGATGAATAAAATTAATCAAAACGCCAATTTTTAAAGAAAAAAATATTCGCGAAAAAGAGCCGCAATAATTATGCAACAACCCAATAAAAATTTGTAAATAAAATAATTTGAATATGTATACGTAAAATTTCATTTATTTTCATAATAAAAATGTTAAATTTGTACATGTTCTAAATTTGGATAGAACTGCAATTAATTTCTTATCTATCTAGATGACAATCCTAAAATATCGATTCAGTATAATTGATATTTGAATGATTCACTTGCCAAATTGACTAAGGCTAGGCACATACAGTCCATTTTCAGTCGAGCGATAGTTTAGTTAATGGACATAAATATATTAAGTTTAATGTAGGTGGATGCACAACACAACTGCAGATCAACTAGATTATTTAATCAAAAGCGATCGATGAGCACTTATGATAAAAAAATCGAGCTTAGTTAGTTAATTAGAGTTGATTATAAATTGATAATGCATCACGATTTCAAACCAACCCAACTAAATTGTTGGGTCGAATGAAAATGTGTACCTAGCTTAACTCCATAAAATAAAAAGAAGTGGAGAAATACAATGAAATAATGTACATTATTACATTATCTATTATTAATAAAGTTGTTGAAGTGAAATAAGGACAATATCTTATGCAAATAATTTTTATTTTTTGCCAACGTTTCGTCAACTTTGTTGACTCTCACAGAGGCTCAAATAATTAACTTCCTTGCATATTTGTCATTTTATCAATAGTCCTTCTTAGCAAACTTATCAGGCCAGTCATCAAACAGATTGAAATGTTTTTTTTCAATCTGTTTGATGACTGGCTGATATATTTGCTAAGAAGGAAAATGACAAATACGCATATTATTTCTTAATCATTTTTAACCTGCAATATTCGCAATATTTCCGCAATCTCCTGCAAGGTTTAATAATGCAATGTAATATTGCTGCAACGTTCATTTCTGTCTGGGTGCAAGGAAGTTAATTATTTGAGCCCTGAGGAAGTCAACAAAGTTGACGAATCGTTGGCAAAAAATAAAAATTATTTGCATAAGATATTGTCCTTATTTCCCTACAACAACTTTATTAATTTAATCGATGGACATAAATAATCAAAATAATTATCTATTATTTAATGGCTAAAAAATGTCATTTAGTGGTGTTAATACTTACTAAAAATTTGTTTTGAATATATACAGTTAGGAGAAAATCAACTGCTTTGACATTAAAATTTAATAAAGTTCAGAAAGTGGAGTTAATCGATTTGGCAAGTGAAGCATTCATTTTTTAAAAAATAGGTAATTTAAAATTCCCAGTGTTATTGGGATACATTGCCCTAGCTAGCGACGGGGGGTTAGGGGTTAATCCCCTCCCAAAATGTTGAGGTAAACATCAAAATTTTACTGGATATAAATAAACGTTCAATGAAAATTTATAAAAAATACTCTGATAAAAAAAAAACTAGGATTCAGGGAGGTCATGTCTCCTACTCCTAGGAGTATGTCCATACTCCCGTAACCCCTCAGTGGGTAACTAAGCCTCCCACCTCCCTCGAAAATTAACTAACCTCCCGTCAAAAAATTTCTGCCTACGGCCTTGTTGGGACTATAGAGTAATATAGAGTGGAAGGCTACCGTATATCGAAAAAGCGCTCTCTAGCGACTGCAGGGCAAAAACTCTTAGTTCTTAAGAGCTATTCAAAGATCATAGAACATTCAAAGCCTTTGTCATAGATAAAAGATACATACCCTTTATATGTTATATGTTGTTTTAATTTTTCCTTACAGGATGAAGGTCTTGGTTTCGTGGGATAAGAGCATTTTTATTTTTACTCTTGACAATGTCACCAAAATTTGCCCTGAAGAGAGAGGTTTCCGCCATTATATTGTCCAATGGTTTCGCCCTGGTCTAGCCAGGGAGCTCTGTAACTCGTATACGCTAAAATACATTGGTTCATTATGGAGCCTTCCACTCTATATTATGGATGGGACATAGTATTTCATGATTACCTGCAATTTTTATTATCAGTGTTAATTATATAAATATTTCTTCTTGTTTCCAAGTTGAGATGAAGATCAAAAGTAATAAAAAAAAGTCATCTGTTTCATCAGCTTTTTATTTAATTATCAAATGAACTGTAATTTCTTTATCCATTTATGTAGTGTCAAATTTAAATAAGCCGCTTTTATTTGTAGATAACACCTGTTAAGTAAAATTACAATTAGAATTAGAAAACCAAATCTAAGTTTACATGAAAATAAAACTAATTAATTTGAAGAAGTTATATTCAATAGATTTTCTTTATCAATAAGATTGCATTTAAAAAAAAAATTACAATTACTAACCTTGTTGTTAGAATTCAAAAAAAGAATAATTTTCTCAAATTATAATATTATGTAATTCTTTTAAGATTATACATACCTGCACTTGTTAATTTTAATTACAATTTTGATAATTTGAATACTTGTTTGATATAATTTAATTAATGTACAAGATCAGTTAGTTAAGATATTTTATTGGCTCCAATCAGAGAGTATAGCCCCAACCAGTACGAGGTACGACATTTGGCCACGGTGTCGCTGGTCACAATCAAGATTGGCACTTTTCTTGAAGCATCCAATTTCTATTCATTTATTTATTTTATTTATATAATTAGTTCTATATCTTTAATAAATGAGTAAATCAAATTGTATGTTTTTTTATTTTTTAATTAGCTGCAAGCCTTCGGCGACTCTCTTGCTAGCCAGGGGGCACGCTCCCTGGACCCCCAACCCACGAACCCCACCCTCACACCCCCGCACCATGCACCCGTGCCCAACCCCCGCCCCCATACACCACCCCAACACTCCATCCCGCACCCCACCCACCTCGTAACCCCTTCTCGTAGCCTTCAAGCGACTCACAGATTATGTATACAAAATTTGGTTGAGTTTGGACCGAGAGCAAGAATTTTCATTTTTTGACCCTCCTCCCCATTTTGGGTGGTTAGTTTTTGCATTTCTAGCTCTCTAGAGGCCCACAGATTATGTATTCAAAATTTGTTTGAATTTGCTCCAAGGGCAAGAATTTAAATTTTTTACCCTCCTCCCCTTTTTGGGTGGTTTTTTGGGGAAATTTTTTTAAACAAAAGTTGTCAGAAATAACATCCCCTACAACGTTGTTTATAATAAATTTCCAGTAGATCAATTTTATTAACACAAATGGCATTATCATTGAGTATTATGGGTGGATTAGGTTTAAAAACATTTTCTAAATTTTCTGCATAAATACTAGTGTCGAATTACTTATTCAATATTAGATTAAGGTATGGGGATTCGAATTTGAATCCTGAACGAATGTTAACAAAGGAAATAAATGGGTTAATAAATTTGTTTTAACAATTAATATTTAATAACAACTTGAAGATTATATATATATAACAAAACTTTTCTTATTCCAAATACAAAACAATAACTCAGCAATAACTTGACTAAACTCTATAACAATTATTTGACCACTTTCATCTATAAACTTAAAACTCACTTCTTTTGTTCCAAAACATGTCGAGTTATTATACTCTCTGGTTGAGTTGACGTGGAATGACCCGAAATTTTATTTAAAGTGGTAATTTTTTCGTCAATTGTAAAATTGAAATTTAGCATTTTTCTTAAGATTTTTTGAATTTAATTGTTTTTTAATCATGATATAATAGAATCGTGGCTGCATTGGATCAGTTCCTTAAAGACAATTATAGGGTGAGCCATCTAACGTCTGTAATTTGAATCTGCTATAAAAAATAACTAATGGATATTTTTTCAAAATTATGAGTTTATTAGAAAGATTGGACACTTTCATTTAAGAATGAAACACAACATCATTCAAATAACTGCCACGGCTGGCTTGACAGTAGTACCCCATCCGATCAACCCAATTGAAAATGTACTGAAAAATTGGGTTGATCGGATGGGGTAGTCAAGCCATAGTCATTTGAATGATGTTGTGTTTCATTCTTAAATGAAAATGCCCAATCTTTCTAATAAACTTATAATTTTGAAAAAATATCCATTAGTTTTTTTATAGCCGATTCAAATTCCAAACACCATAATAGGGTGGACCATCTAACTTTTGAAATTTGAATCGGCTATAAAAAAAATTAATGAATATTTTTTCAAAATTATGTGTTTGGACATTTTCATTTAAGAATGAAAAACAACATTTTTGTTTTCAAAAATTGAAAAGGATGACATGGGTGACATTTGGTTTCAACAGGACGGGGCCACTTGCCACACAGCCAACGTAACAATCGATCTTTTGCGCACTGTTTTTGGAAATCGAATAATGATTTTGTGTTTCATTCATAAATGAAAATGTCCAATCTTTCTAATAAACTCATAATTTTGAAAAAATATTCATTAGTTTTTTTATAGCCGATTCAAATTCCAAAAGTTAAAATGGCCCACCCTGTAGCTATAATTTTACCCAGCAATTATAATTTTAGTATTCGAAATGTTATAATTTACTTTTTTTGGATCGAAATTTGTTGCAAAAAAAGAACGCATTTATTTCGCAGAAACCTCTTAACCTAAAAAAATATCAAAATTTCCACCTCCAAATTGACTTAAATTGTTAACTTTAGTTAACTTTAATTCAAATAAGACTCAATGTTGTCTAATTTCTAGGCGCGAAAATAGAGATTTCCTCGATATTCACTTCGATTCGAATACCCCTGAAAATGTGTGACAGCCTATCCATGTTGGGCGTCTCTGTCGCATCTGACCTGTCTTGGAATGAACACATCTCCTCTGTGGCGAAATCTGCAGCAAGGAAGATTGGCTTCTTATTCAGGTCCAAGCGATTTTACAAACCCCCACAACTTCTCACCATCTACAAGGCCCAAATCCGCCCCTGTCTCGAATACGGCTCTCATCTGTGGAGAGGAGCCTCAAAATATTCTCTTGCTACCCTTGATGCAATTCAGAAACGAGCCGTCAGGCTAATTGACGATTCTACCTCACCGACTCCCTCGACTCGCTGGCTCATCGAAGAGATGTCTCTGCCCTTTCCCTTTTCTATAGATACTATCACGGCAGGTGCTCTGATGAGATAAAATCAATAATTCCCCCAAAGCATGCTTTGCACGCAGCACACGTTTTGCCGACTCCCAACACTCTTTCGCGGTCAAATTGGAAAAGTGCCGGACCACTTCATTCGCGAATACATATATCCCCATGACTTCAAGGAACTGGAACTCTCTCCCAGCCTCTATCTTTCCCAGCACCTATGATCTTCAAACCTTTCAAAACCAGGGTGCATAGACACCTACGTCTACACCCTCTCACTTAATCAACTTTCCTTCTCTTCGGTAATGCAAGGGTCTTTCGAGATCCATAGGGGCTACATCTTTACTGGTGCACCCTTCTTGCATTCGATTGCATTAAAAAAAAAAAAAAAAAAAAAATAGGGTAACAAATTAAATGAACTTAACAGTTAGGTAAAAAATTAACATTGTATTAAATTCTACAATGTCGATCTGTATAGATTCCCATAATCCACGATAATTCAAAAACGCATAGTCATATTTTTTTTTTGGTCGGTCCGGATTGCCCTCTTTCACTAGTCAAGAACGCAGAATCGTTCAGTTCGTTGTAGTGCCAAAAAATTGTATTTTATTTGATCACACGCAAAGAGAGAGAGATTTTCAATTTTCTGGATTTAAAGTACCTGAAAAATTGGAAAAAAATCGAATTCGAATTTTTTTACTAAGATAAAAAATAAATCATTTTGATTTGGAAATGTTATTATCATCAAATTAAACACGCAAGGCAGGCTTTAGCTTAATCGAAGCGTCAAAAATCTAATGTAAAATTGTTATTCCTCGAGTATTATATGAGAATCGATGGCTCTTTTTGATTTTAAGTCGATTCGTCCATGTCTACAGCAATAGTTACTAATAATAACCGAAATGTCAAAAATCCAATATAGAATGGTTATTCCTCAAGTACTAGATGAGAATCAATCGCTATATTTGATTTTAAATCGATTCCTCTATCTTCTTCATCAATGGTTACCAATAAAAACCGAAACGTCAAAAATCCAATATAGAATGGTTATTCCTCAATTACTAGATGAGAATCAATCGCTATTTTTGATTTTATGTCGATTCCTCTATGTCTTCAGCAATGGTTACCAATAAAAACCGAAACGTCAAAAATCCAATATGAATGGTTATTCCTCAAGTACTAGATGAGAATCAATCGCTATTTTTGGTTTTAAGTCGATTCCTCTATAAAGGTAACGGATAAGAAAAGAACGCAGTTGCTATGGTTACTTATAAACTTTCCTCCCAAATTTTTAGCATTTCACAGAGAAAAGCCTATCCACTCTTACTTAGTTAGGTTAAATGAGTCCTATATTAAACAGATAAAATGAATAAATTTTTAAAGAATTTAAAAATTCTTACTTTAGAGTAAAGTACTTTAAAATATAATTTTACTAAAAACTTTATTTAACCTTTTTGTCGTCCCCAAGGTACTTAATTAGGATAATAAATTTCATCAAAATTGGTTAAGTCATTTTAAAGATATTTAGAAAAAACATTCGGTTGATATCAAGGATTTCTCTAAAAAATTTTGGTATATTACAAGAAACAACCCTTTACCAGAAAAAGTTTTTTTACAACCACCGTGGACTGCTTTCATCAACATCCAATTGCATAAATTTTAAAATTAGCCGATTTTAGTTATTTACAAAAATTTAAAAATTCATAGATTAACTATTGATTCAACGGTCTAGCATTTTCGCGTATACACACAGGTATTTTCTAAAAACCTCTTATTTGAATTCAAGGGACCTTGAATATCATATAAGTCTTAATTTAAATTTTTTTCAAAAATACAATATTTTCATTAATATTATTATTCTTTCAATATTATGAAGTATCGATTTTATTTGTTGGATAATGAAAATAAATTTGAGGATATGCTTTAGCGAATCTAGGATTCTGAAAAAGACATTTTTCAAAATTGAATAAATTCACTTGTTTTTAATTTATTAATAAAAATTTTATTTAGAAATAAAAAAAAAGAGATTTTGGAAGAACAAAATGGTATTTTCAAAATTCCAACCTCATTGAAGGTCTAAACATTTGTATGTATTCACAAAAAGGAAGAAATGCTGATATGCGGACACTTGGCATAAGCTTAGAGGTAAAATCCTTCTAATATACTGTATATGTGTATTTCTACAATTCTGGAATATATTTAATTATGCATTGTCATTTCAAATCTATGTGAGAAAAATTTCAAGAAATTGCTAAGATTTTATGAAAATCAACATTTGGCTCCAAAGTATGTGTGCACGTATCAGCGAGTCCCCAAAATGTTTACCCTTATGACTTTTAAGTACAGTAACTCTCAGTGCCTCTAACTTATAATTCTCAGTTCTTCAAGACTCTTATAAGACATCACACCATATTATATTCATTTAAAAAATAAATTATTTTATCTATTTTGCTTTAGAAGTCATTTTTTTAACTTTTTTAAAAAGTTGATTATTTTTTAATGTTTATCCAATAATTTAAAAAATGTTTCACCAAGTACCAACACCAAATTCCTTAAAAACTTTTTAATTTTTAGTTACAATCGGTATCTATTTTAAGGATTATATCTGGCTTTGTGTTTTAACACGAATACTTATGAATCAACAGATCATCTCGGATATCATCTAGTGTTTTCACTTTAATAGAATAGTAAAAAAAAATCATGTTAAAAAAGCAAAAAAATGAAAAACAAGTTAGGCGATTTGTTATTTCAGAGAAAAGCAATTGAAAAATATAGTCATTTTTATTAAATACAAATTTACATACAAAAATAAGGTTGATAATTTAATATTTTAACATAATGAAATAAATACATTTTTAAACCTCTATTCTTATTACCTTGTCTTTTCTTCGTGAACTGCTTCTAAATATTTAGCTTCAGTATATCGGAATTTACGTGCCACGTCGATCGGAAAAAGAACCTCATTATTTTGTGAGGTTATCGATGCCCCCTTTTCAATTAATAGTTTAACTACTTCAAGTTGTTTACCCATTACTGCTAGATGCAATGGTGAATGTGTATTTTTATTTCTGATATTTTTGAAAGCGCCATTTTCTAACAATAGTTTAACTATAGAGACATAGCCAAAAAAACATGCCCAATGTAAAGGATAATTGATTTCATTATCGAAGGAATTAATTTTAGCATTATTTTTGATCAAATATTCTGCAATTTCGAAATGACCGCGTTGGGCTGCACAGTGCAAGGGCGTTAGACCATCTTTAGTCGACTCTTTTTTATCAATAATAGAAGGATCTAGTGATAAGTACAATTTCACTGCTTCAATATATCCTTGCCTTGCTGCATCGTAAATATCTTTAGGAAAATTTTCGACTACTGGAGGTGTACTATGACTAGGGGCAGTGGAAGTAAAAGAGGCAGTAGTAAGAGAAGTAGTAGGAGTAGTGCTAGTGGGATTGTTAGAAGTTGTAGCAGTAGTAGAGGGAATAATAAGAGCAGTGATAGGAGTAGGGACAGTAATAAGAGAAGTGGTTGGAGTAGTGGAAGAATTAGAGGCAGTGGCAGGGCTTCCTCCTGAAAGTGGAAATATTTTTCTAGGAATATATCTTGGACTTGCTGCATCGCGATTAACTTTTAAATCTTGGAGTACTGAAGAGGAAGTGGCAGCCCTAGGGGAAGTGGAAGTAGTAGATGATGTGTTAGGCAAAGTGGCAGTGGGAGAGGCGGTAGCAGGGATAGAATCCGTGGCAGTAACAACGGCAGGGCTAGTGTGAAGGCAGTTTCCTGGAAGTTGGATTATTTTTTTGTTTGATTTGTTGTTTGAATCGTAAATCTGAAATTAATAATTAAATAAATTTCAATTTTAGCTTGGAGAAAAAAACGTATTTTTTTTTTTTCATAACTCAGTGCCATCTTTTTTAAAAATTTGATATTATAGCAAATTTATTTTTTAGAAAGTTGAGAAATTGACACAAAGATGCATTTCATTAATACAAACATGCACCTGGCGAATTTATGCTCAATATATAATAGCTACTATACAACCAGGTATTTGAAATCACAATATTTTGGTGACGTAATAGAAATCAAGTTGCTCTTTGATTTTCAAATTACTACTTGTTATTAGTTCAATTAGAACTCGAGTTATTACTAAAAAAATAAACTACGTGATTTAAAAGAATAATAATTAATAAACATAGATAAAAACATATGGTCTTAGTGTTTTAAGATCGGGAGTCCAGTGACATATGAGTAATGAGAAGCTAGGATAACAAGAAGACCCTCCCCCGGAAGCGTCTATTGACCATGATGACGGCAGAGGAGGGAAAAGTGTAATAGTGATACACCTGTGAAGTGCGCCCGACTAACGGAAGGTTAATATCTAATGGGACTCGAAAATAGGTAAAAAATGGCCTTTTTCAGGCAGTCCAAAAAAGAATAAGATAATTTATACTATCTTTTTATACATAAACCGACGTTTCGGAGGCTATTCGCTCCTTCATCAGCGTTTTGAAAAGTCAGTGAAGGAAATCCAATGGGTCATTCCCTTCTGTCTCCTCTTTCAGTGGCAGTAACATTAATATATTGTATTTCATTCTCAGCAGAATTATAGTGTAACACTACACTGTATAGTACACTATAATTGTGCTGAAAATGAAATACAATATATTATTGTTACTGCCACTGAAAGAGGAGCCAGAGAGGAATGTCGCATTGGATTTCCGACTTTTCAAAATTCTGAAGAAGGAGGGAATAGACTCCGAAACGTCGGTTTATGAATAAAAAGATAGTATAAATTATCTTCTTATTTTTTTGGACTGCCTCATCAATACCTACTCAATATAATAAGATTTATCTATATAAATAAAAATGTACTGTTACGCTTGTGATACGTTGAAGGATCTCCGAAAGTTCTCCACCGATTTCTTTGAAATTTTCACACAACATTCCATTCAAATACACGAGTGTTTTTATAGATTTCACACCTGTGGAATGTAAAAAATTTTTTCAAGGAAACAACACCAGCGCCTCTCTGGAGGGTAAAAACAAACAAACAAACAAGATGGCCGATAATAGCTTTTTGCAAATCTTTCAACTGTCAATATTATTTTTGGTTAAGGGAACAATTTTGACAAGTAATATATAATTCATTTACTGTTTTAATACCTATTCTATAATTATTTCCATTTTCAATTTATTTTCAAAACTATTATTATTTTTTAAATATATTTAAATTTTTGATCAAATCAATTTTGACAGGTAAGCAATATATAATCATTTATCATTTTTTTAATATATTGTTTTATTCTTATTTTATATAGATATATAGATATAGACGCTTCCCGCCAGGGGCTAGGTGACGCCGGGCCGAAGGCCCGGGCCTCAGCTAGCTTATAATATTCTTTATGATTCAATTGGAAAGTTAGGAGGTGCAAAATCTAATCCATCCTTTGTTATAAAAATTCAAAGATTGTGATACAAGAATAATCTTGCTAAGACTTTCCATTTTGGAGCTATCTTGAGTATCGGACTCCAGGTAGACAAGTACACAAGAAAACCGCCGGGCTGACGAAGTATTTAACTCACTCAATTTTTTTTTTCATATTTATAATTTATAAGTGTTCGAAAAGAGTATAAAAAATATTTTCAAGAGGACTTTTACAGTTCCGTTCAAAAATAAAACGGGACCCCATTGTCGCTACAATGTCTCTATGGCATTTCCTCGCTCAAAGGCTAAGATACAAACTTGAAATTCATAAGTTATATGTATTCAAATTGAAAGTTTCTTTTTGCCGAGAGTAGCAGAATTTTTATAAATAAAGGAAACAATAAAAGAGTGTATTTTGCTGCAAAACACTCTCTTTTATTGTCTCATTTAATATATCTATGTATTCATTTTTACGCAAATCAAAAATCGTTTTAAAATTTTAATAGTATGATTATTATTTGAAAGGGTCGAATTTTTGTAGGGTCCAAAATAAAAAAAATATTTTTATCATGGTGTGTGAATTCTAGTAAATATCTCTTCAATTACAATAAGGAAAAATTTATTTAAATTTAATTGATTTTAAAATGACGATTTAAAAAAGAATAATTATTTTTATAATATTTGATAAAATTTCGCAAAAATATTAAATTTCTGATTAATTTCAACCATTGATTTAATTTTATATTTCAATGAATTATTGTCATTTATAATCTAAATATATAAATCAATAAAATTAGATTAATTAATTTATTAGTTATTTTAGCTAAAGGTAGAGTCGACTTCATTAATTAAGATATAAATATTGTCATCTGATTAATTTGTGATGTTATAGATAATTTTGTTTACATGTCAGAAGGACCGTCGTCCCTTCAAGAACCAAACTATCATTAAGTTAATATTTTCGAAAGAAAGTGGAGACAGACTATCTTAAAAAATTATTGAAATATTTGTTCTTGGGAATTAGAAACTCAAAGTTTCTAAATACTTAAAACAAGTTTATTCAGCGACGTTTCGCTTCCAATAAAAGCTAGATCAAGCTTCAAAGCTTCTAAGTAGCGTAGTCAAGCTATAATGAAAGCCTTGCATTCATACGTTCAACTTACAAATAATTCTAATTGGTAATAGATAGTACATATTTTTTATTCTTTATTTTATATAATGACTACTAATAATACCCGATAAAAAATAGATACGTAGGTACTTATGTAGAGTTTAGAGTGTTAGGAACTTCGATTGGAGGCGAAACGTCGCTGAATAATAAAGATACTTTAGTATTTGAAAACCATTTTGTACCTAATTCCCAAGAACCAATATTTCAATTTACACCCGCACAGAACACAATTTAGTTAATAAATTATTAAATTCATTTTAAATAAATAACGATAAATAATTATTGTACTACTATTTTATAAGCTTTTGCAAATTTGAAATATTTTAAAATTTCAGATAAATACTGAGAAATGAAATAATGTGATTTACATTTACATTTCAATGGACTACACAAGGCTGCAACATTTTACTTTTGAAAAGTTGTTGATATTATTGAATAATATTCTGCTATAGCAGAATTTGGTATTTAAAAAATTTCTACCACATCCCAATTTTTTGATACCTACATTTGGTAATTTTCAATTTTTATTTCATTCTTCGAATTTTCATAACTTACTCAAAAATTAAGTATTTTTATTATTTATATGTTTAGTATTTATTATTATTATTATTAATATTCAATGCACCTATATCTAGATAGGATTTTAAAAAATTTTACAAAAATAACAAAGAAATATTTTTACAGGCCAAAATACGAGTATGTTAGAGAGAGAAACAGCCTCTTGTGATAAGAAAAATAATTACATATAATCAATCCGTTTATTCGCCGTTCTTAGAAATGGATTAGTCCAAAGATTCTCGAATCATCTTTATTTGTTTCTTTTTTGTATTATTACTATTTTAATAGTTTCTCATCGAGAAACATTTTTATTCGACTAAAACTCGTCTGGATTTGTCTTTGACATGCTTGAAATGGAAGATATACCAGACAGGGACTTCAAAACTGCTATCCGAAACCCTTTTCGGAAAAATCATTCATTTTAATTGCAATTTTTTTATTTTATTTCGAGAACCAATTAACTTTTCAAAATAAAAAGTGTTTTTTATAAAAATATTTGAAATAACGGATAATTTGAAAATTTAAAAATCCTCCTGAATTTATGAAAATTCTCTAAATGTTTGAAATTTTAGGGATGTGCCGCATCCATAGCATCCATGGACCTCACGCCACTGGCCTAAAGTTACTTAAAAAGATCTTACAGGAAAAGAAAAAAGTATTCACTCCCAATGATAAAAAAATACTTTTTATTTTCGACCCCACAAAAAATTTGGCCCTTCCCGAGATAATAATAATTCGATTAAAATTTTTTACGATTTTTGTGGTGAAAACGAATATCTACATCTAACTTGTAAATCAGAAATTATTGAGGTTGACTTCTATTTGAACAAATACATACATAATTTTTTACAATCAATAAATAGAGTACTATAAGATCCATAACCAATGATCAAACAGAAGACAAAATCGGGGATAATTCTATACCTTTTAAAAGATCTAGGACAAATTTTGCGGACTTATTCTTTAGGAGAGTGAAATTATTTGAACATACATGAACAAGTTTTGGGGTGAAAATACATATAATTTGAGAAATAACAAATTAAATATTTTTAATTAAAATGGCTGAAGATGAAGGTCAAGATTTCGAAACTATAGTCTCTAACAAAGAAATTATTTATATATATTCATCATATATAGCTATATATGTTTATTTGTGTCAACCAAAGAACAACCTTAGTGATTTCTCTTTAAAAATCAACAAGCACCCTATTGGCAAGAAAAAATTATTTTCAATTTTGTAGTAAATTTCAAGTTTGTATTTTATTTAGCTTACAATTTGTCTGTAGGTCAGCCATTGTAGAGACACTAATAGGGACCCGAAACACTTTTTAAACGGAACCCTAAAAAGGATACGATTAATTTATTTATAATAGTTAATAATTTAACTTACATTAATTTGTTGCTCTATTAATAAAACATTTTCGGTTTCCGTCACCTTGAAAAAAAAATATCAATAATAATATTAATTATTATTTATAAATAATTAATTCTTGTAATATTTTTAAGTTACTTATTAGAAATTAAAAAAAAAAATAATAAACGTACCCTTTCAAGCAATTTCTTACATTTCGTAATACTTTCTTCAATTGGTTTAAATTCACCTGCAAACTAAATATAAAAATTAATAAAAGGATTAATAAAAGATTACTTTATTTATAATAATCAACAATTAATTAAACTTACCCATTTTATCATTTCTTCTTGAAACTTTATCTCTTCTTCAAATTGATCATATTTTGTCTTTTTGTATTTCTTTAATTTTTCGGTTTGGTAATTTATTAATTTTTCCGTATAGTATTCAGTCAAAATATTATTAAGTTCTATAGTTGAAATGATATATTCAGCGAAAAATTTGCATAAAAATAATATAAAGAAAGCTAAAATGGCGCTAATCAAAACATATAGAACCTCCATTTTATTCGTTGGAAAGGTACACGTTACGTTCACCTAGATATTCGATTCAGCTTTAAGTTCATAAGATTATAATTATATCACTTATTTATATTTGAATGACCTATGGAGCTCAGGGATACCAATCGTAAAAAAAATGGTATAGACACTAAATAAACAAGTACAAATTTAAAATTAATTATTTAATTAATTCATAATATTATTTAATTAAAAAAATACTTTTAATCATTTTGTAAATTTTTATTTTAGAAATAAATATAAGCCGGACAAATGCAAGTCGAACTCCCACACAAAGGGTTACAAATCTAATGTATACAACTACTTCGGCCTGCTCAGATGACAAGCAGGCAGCAGAAAAATAATAATATCTTGTAAAACACTTGAAAAATTAAGTTGTTTTTGTTTGACGTTCATAAAGAGAAAATAAACTAACTTTAAGAATTTTTTTTTTCAGAATTTTAATTTGAGTACTTGTTTGAAATTTTGCAGGTACAAAAGTCATCTAAAAATATCATTAAATATCGTCATTTTGAAGCAAAATATTTTTGGAACAAAGTTTCTTTACGGGGCTTGCGGTAGGAGCTAACTGGCAGAAATCGTCACGTAACGGAAATGCCCACTCCAGGCGACCTGACTCAATGGAGAGGATATAAGAGAGAGATTTTTTTTCCTCGAGCGTAGGTGGAAATCTTCACAAAAAAAATTTTTTTAATCCAATTTTCACAAGGAACGCATAACAAATTCTTTCAACAAATAAATTTTAAATAATTTATTATATTTAAATGTAGTATTATAGAGCTCTACTTCCTGGATTTTTGTGACTATTCCCCCCCCCCCCCCCCCTTCCAGCTTCTCCCATCATCTGTAAAATTTAAGGAAAGAGTGTAGCTATTCTTGAAAAAGTTTTTACTTTTTCCTCCAATTTATTTCTTTAGAAAAAGTACCTACAAATTAAATTATGCGATTTTAAGAATTGGTAAAAAGAGAGGGTGGAGATTCCTTCAGACCCTTATTTAGAACGAAGACATTTGGTGTCGTAAACCAGAAGCTTAAAATTATTTTAGCATTAATAAAATCAAAAAAACTTTTTGTTTGCATATATGGATTTATCTTAAACGTGGATTTTCATTTTAAATTGACATATTCTAGGAACACTGTGACATGGCTTGTAACCACATACACACGCGCATCTATTCCATGGTAAACTTTAATTCGAAACTTGTGTTGTGGGGTTTTAAGTAGATACATTTCCCCGGTTCATTATGTAAACATTCTGTCACATTCTGTTGCTCCAGCTACATTGTTGTTTACCAATTGCACAAGGTTGGTTTGAACTAATAAACTATCGATCATTTCCGGCAAAATAAATTATCTCAAGGAGAAAATAGAATGTGATTCAGTTTTACTATTGGTACTTATTGAAGATTTTCCCAGTGGGGAATTGGAGTATTAAATTAACTCAAAAATTTCAATTTTTTGTCTAGTCCAGAGGTGTCCAACCTTTTGGCTTACGCGGGCCACATTTGAAGGAAAAATTGTCCCGGGCCGCAGATAAAATATACTGATTCTACCGATTTTATTGATCAAAAAATATAGTTCATAATATTAAAAAAAAAAATTATTGATTGTTAAAATAAATAAAATCTTTTATAAAACAACCTTTAAACAAAAAAAAAAAAAAAAAATTTAAACGTTTAATCAAGCCCGAAAATTTCGGGAGAATTTCTCCCATTCACAATGGAAAATTTTCAACTAAGCCTAGCTAATAAATATGTGTTTATTAATTGAAATTTTATTATTTCATCGGCCCATTATATAATTATATATTTTTACTTTTCAATCAAATATTAAAAAAATAATTATGAAAAATATTACAGTCATGCAAAAAATGTATTTATAATCATGCAGATAAAAAGCTATTTGGTGCATTGTAATGTAAAATATATAGTTGACTACCAATTTTCAGCTCATTAAATAAAACCTTTCAAGATTGGCATTTTGTACTTTCAGAAAACATTTTCAGATAAAAAGCTAAAATTTGGTACATTATTCATTATAAGATATTTGCGTACCAATTTTCAGCTCATTAACTAAAACCTTTCAAGATTGGTATTTCGTAATTTCAGGAAACGTTTTCACTTAAAAGTAAATGAAAATAATATATATCTTATAAATCGATATTTATTTTTTACGAAATTGATTTTTTTTCATCAGAGAAAATAAATAAATCGAAATATTCAAGAAAACATTTTGTTGCTAACTAACTAATCCGCCAACTCGTCTCAACTTGTCCATGCGTGTCTCGACTAGTTTGAAACAGTGTCGTAGTTTTTGTCATTAAAAAATCTATTAAATATTTGTAATTGGAAATACGGGCAATTCTAGAACAATTAAGTACTCATACTATCTAATGTCTAGTCTATGTCTTGAAAGGCGAAGAAAATTCATTTTTAACAATGATTTTTTTTTTGTCTGATTCTATTATACCCACAATAACATGAAGAATAAGCTGACGTGTTCTGATGGGGCCATTCACTTGACTTTACCATACAACCTGGCCCCTAAAATTATTTATAATCATGTAGGAGGGGTTAGTTTTTGCATTTTTATACTTCTGGTGTCCCACTGATTATTTATACAACATTTGGTTGAGTTTGGTAAATGGCCAAGATTTTCATATTTTGACCCCCCTCCCCCCCTCATTTCGGATGGTTAGCATTTTTAGAATTCTGGGGTCCCACTGGTTATGTATACAAAATTTGATTGAGTTTGGTAAATGGCCAAGATTTTCTTTTTTTGACCCTACACCCTCCCCCACCCCCCTTTTCGGGAAGTTAGTTTTTGCATTTTTAGACTTCTGGGGGTCTACTGATTATGTATACAAAATCTGGCTGAGTTTGTTCAAAAGGCCTAGATTTTTAATTTTTAGCCCCCCCCCCCCCTCCATCTCAATTTTGGGTCGATATGCACCAAAATCTAATCAGCTCTTAATCTCAATGGACCAAAACTACCTGTGAAATTTGGTTTCGATATTCAAACTAGTTTTTGAGCTAGCTCGTCCACAAAAATTTGGTAACGCACAGACTAACGGACAACTAGACAACCGGACAACCAGACAACCAGACAACCAGACACACAGACTAACTAACAGACATTTTGACAAAACAATTATTATCTCGAAAAATATAATTTTTTCGATGTTTACTTATTAGAGCTTTTTTGTAGAGCGAAATGCCATGGTTTAGCTCAATTTTTTTAATCAAAATACTTTCAGCCGTTTTTGAGATATTTTGAAAAAAACCTACTTTTTTCATGCACGATTACAAAACTTGACCATACCCTGTATGGTAAAGTAAAAAGTCGTGGAAAGTTCTTTTGGATTTCAAAATGTTTGTATTTTCACAACAAAAAAACTGATTTGATTTTGAGCTCTCCAGCATCGGAACTTCTGAATCAAAAAGAGGAATAATTTTGTTTATGGCTGTTACAAATTTTTTTCAGCACGGTTTGCTTGGAGATCAGAACCAGGAATCCTCTCGAAAATGTTCAATTCTTTTTTTATGTTGCTCTTTAGTGTTGACAATATCTGATACCTGGATAAAAATAATTTTCAAACATAATTTTCTGTATGTCCATCTGTGAGTCTGTTTGTCTGTCTCTGTTTAAATTCAGATACAATAGCTAGAAAAGAGAAGTTTGTAGAACGTTCTTATAGTGTATATTTCCAAAAAAACATATCTTAGATATGCAGATTTTTAGAGCTTCCAGAAGGAAATGGAGACAATCAAAAATAAATAAATAAATAAAGATGTATACTTAGTTCTCTAATGGATGAAGCTAGTGAGCTGATATTTGGTATGTAATTGAGTTCAAAAAGCTGCATCTTTGACCCAATATGATAGAAGATGAAAAAAGTTCATTTCTAGTTCAAAGTATTGGTAGACAAAAAAAATTAAGTATTATAATTAAAATCAAATTCAATTAGAGCATTGATCTTCAAACTTTTTCACCATCGGTGCACCAAATTTTCAGTAAAAGTTCGGCGGAGGAATTCTTTCAAAACGTAGAAAATAACAACTTAACTATATTTACATTTTACATAATACCTGTAATACCTAATTATCTAATAATTTGATTAGATTCTAATGATTTAGCTTTTATTTATTTATTTATTTTGAAGATATAACATTTTTTTAGTAAGTAACCACATCGTCGCGGTGCCCCTGATAGTTCTCCGCCGTGCATAACATAGTTTGAAGACCCCTGAATTAGAGTAAACAGTGCAAACCTTTCCAAGGTATGTTTCCGTAAACTTTGATGAAAATATTATTTTTTTAATTGGTGAATGCTTTTGTTTGATTTGTAAGCAATTTGATCTCAAGGTAGTGTTGAATGTTTCAAAATTACACAATGAAGCTTTAGAAGGATTATTGGCTAATAATCTAGAATCTGATAAAGAAAGAATAGAATGAACTAGATAAGGCTGAATTTCCTATTTATTAGTTTTATTGACAAAAAGATACTATTTTAAATATTGTTATAAATTGTAGTAGAACATTTAATTTAATCCATGTATGTATGTTATCTATTCCAAGCTTTGTTCAATTAATAGGATCCGTGAATTCGATTTGTATTTTTTTATTCGTTTCTAAACATTTTATTATTATCCATTAATCGGCTCTAAAACGCCAATCCGATTTCTCCTCCTCCTCCTACTATCAATTTTACCGGATATTCTAAATTTCCGCCAATCTTTGCTTTTAATTAATTTCTTCATTCGTTTGGTTGGATTAAGAGTGTGAGGGTAGCGGGATGAATTCTACCCCTAGTTCCAATCTATTCCAAAATCCACCCCTCTCACAATATAAAAGCTACACTTTGAGTTCACTGATATGTGAAATGAAAATATCAGCATCGGCGATTTTTTTTCTCTTTCCGTTTTTTTATTTTAATTAAAGATTCAAAACAGAATAAAATGTGACAAAAATTATTGTCTTTATGCTCTTTGGTTGAATGTTATTTTTTCATTTACTTTTGATAAATCAAAAATTAAACAATATTTTTTAATAACAAATTTAAATTTAGGGAACGAAGACAAGATCAATTTTATTACAGACAAAAGGATCAGCCGGGGCTCGAACCCGGGATCTTTGCATGTGTACTGCAATGCTTTGTCATAAGAGTTTTATCTCCCATATCCACTAAGATACTGATCCCTGAACTGAATATTTTTTAATTTTTTAAATTCAATAAGAACATTATTTTAGTATATTAAAATCACTTATTTTATTCGAAAATTAATAAGAAAAAATCAATCGGCAAATTTAATTTTACCATTGTTATTCGTAGGTATACACCTAAGAAAATAAGTCGGTCCAAGTTGGAGGTGGGATCACATACCGAGAGTTCCGTGTTCCAAAATATCTACTTGCGACACCAAATTTGGTAGATATTAATTGTCAAAGATGGTGATAGATATATAACTATGACTATTACAACATATAACATTGACATTAGATTGGGGTCGTCGCTCGAAATTTTATAATGAGATTCCCTCATGAAAAAAATATTTATTTTATTTGTGAAACCTACCTAATAGTCTAATTTTAATCTAATTTGATTTAAATATGTTTTACCTCGAACTAATACCAAACATCCAACAAAAAGGGAAGAAATTTTTAGAAGTTGAAGGGGTTAACTTCTATGAAAGTTAAAATCGGGTGGTTTCAAAATGTCAAGGACCTTGAGCATATATTTAAACATTTAGATAGGTATTATTAAAAAGAAGACTTGAAGAGAGTGATTACCAAAAGCTGACACACTTCAATAGGTATGTTCTAATCGTAGAATCTCAATTCACTTGATACCATAAGAATATTACCAAATCCAATCAGTTTGAAAATAGGTATTTATTTATATAACTTCAAAGAAAAAGAAAAAAACAATTTTAGTTGATTTCTTGTTAATGTGATTGAAATTGAGATTGGGTCAGCGGTGAAACATTACAATTCGCGCTCAGTGAACAGCGACAGAACAATTGCTCTCGATTGACGTGTCTGTGTTTTGGTTAAAGTCAGCGAGCTAGCTCTCTTAGAAATGCAATCTCTCGGTGATTATCTAAGAGATGGTCGAGATTTCCGTTGCCTTCTTGGTCGGTCACGCCAGGGTGGTCGTCAGCCTGGCAAATGGCGTCTTTCTGCCCTGAAAATTTTCTTTCACACTGAATTATATCTGTAAACAACAAAACGACGGTTTCATATCGATTCGGTTCATGTGCCTGTTGCTGCTGTCTAAATACGGAGACAGTTTGTGAATCAATCTCGTTGGCACACAATACAAAAAACATCCATTTCAATTGAAAATTGGAGGAAATAGTGAAAACTTCTTCAAGAGTCAGTAGGTACGCTCTTGGGTTAAAGTCGCACAAGTAACATATTTGAATTTAAAATTAAAAATAACCAAGTTAAAATATATTTTTATTTATCCAAGCTCTTGGAGCTCTGGGCATTATACATATATGTATTTATTCTGTTATCTTCAAGTACCATACTCTATTCCGAGCGTCGGCGATTACTGTGGAGAGTATCCTCTCCGCTATAATTTTTCTGGGGAAATTTTTCAGTGGGGTGGTTTCCCATTGTCTTTCCCTGAAGGGATGAGATTATAGACGGTGAAATATTTGCAGCGAGCCAGGCTTGAACCCGCAACAGCTTGATTAAAAGGTATGCTCTATCAACTCGGCCAACCTGACTCTCTGATTCTGTTATAGGGAAAATAAATATGTAGATATATATAAATATACCAGGGAGGTGTAGGCTCATGTGCTCATGTGTGTTCATTGTTCAAGTCTCACTTATTTATTTTTTTATTTTTTTAATTCATCATCATTGAGTATATAGTCCTAAGACGGTTTGACGCAACCACCCGTCTCCATTCGGCTCTGTCCCATGCCAGCTCTTTGACCTCTCTAAATGTCTCGCATCCCATATCCCCAATTATTTGGTCGACATATTTTGATCTGGGCTTTCTCCTTTTCCCTTATTGAACTTTCCCCCGTGTCTCAGTGTGTGCCCCATCATCTGACCTCTTCTCTTCCTCAGACTCTTCCACTTTTTCCCTTTTAATTAAATAAATTTAATAGGTATATATAGAGAGGATTCTCAAATATTTGTATCTGCTATCTAATTCTTTCATTATTGAACTTGACATTAGTTTTTAGGTTTGTATTAACCTAAGTGGAATGAACTGCAACCAATCAGAAGAGCTGACTCAACATTTTTTTTTTGTTGAAAATGTTCACATCCTTTTGTTTCTTTTATAGGGACATATGTTCCTCTTTCTCTTCTCTATATCTATTTATGATTATCGATACGAGGATACTTTGTCCCTTTTGCTTACCCCCTCCCCGTCGATATCATTTGGACTGAATTCAACCGAAAAAGAAGGAAAAAGTTTTCAATTATTGTATTGTGAAGTAACAGCCTCATCGTATTGGTATCTATGTCAGCAGAAAATATCTCAATTTTCGAGAGCACAGCATCCGATATCTCAGAAGCAGAAAAGCTTATCGCTCTCCCCTGATAAATAGACCCCGAACACCCCTCACTCTTATTTTATCCTGTTTGCTTTTTTATTCTTTGAAGTGATTGAATTGAAAAATTCACTGGCTCTTATTAAGTCAACTCTCCTCTAAAGTACTAATTCCAAGCAGTTTATTTTATTTATTTCTCGGTAAGTACAGTCAAAATTTTTTGCCTATTCGTGCATAGAAATGTTTGAGAAATAATTTTCAAGCATGAGTTTTTTCTTTCTTTCTGATTAAATGTCTGTAACATAAGCACATAATGAAGTAGGAAGTTCGTTCTGGTGTCAAAACCTCTGTAATTCTAAAAGAAAGAATTGATTAAATTTTGAATTTTCTACCTTATGAGATCCTGATTCGAAAAATCAGAAAGTTTGAAAAACAGTCGAAATGTTACCAAACAGGCCAAGATCCCGGGTTCGAGTCCCGAATGGTCCTTTTGTCAAAAATTAGATTTTCCTTGTCTAATTTTAATTAAAAAAACAACAACATTTTGATCTGCTCTGCCCATCATCGGGACAGTAAGTTCACCAAATTGGACAATTACTTAGTTTTATTTCAAATTAAAAAAATAACTTTTTGTTTTAATTAAAATTGAAAAATAATGTTTCGACTTGATTTGACCATTATCAGAGCATTACTGCTCACATATTTCAAATAAAATTTAGTCAGAATCTAACTTGGTGAGGAGAATACACTGATAATGGCCTTGTCAGGCCGAAACGTTGTATCAAAAGAAAAAGTAAATTGATAATTAACTTCATTAAAACTGGCCACAAAAGAAGATTATTTATCTTTTATTTTAAATTGATTTGAATTATTTTTGTCATGTAAGTTTGTTTTTAATGCAAGTTAGTTAAAGTCGAGGTGTGATCCGCGATTGGAAGTAGGTGTACACCTCTTTGGAAGTATTTTGGAAGTACTTGGAAATATTTAGAAGTATCGAAATATCAGTACTTGGAAATATTTGGAAGTACTTGGAAATATTGAAGTACTGGAAATATTTGGAAGTACTTGTATATATTTGAAAGTACTTGAAATATTTAGTACTTTCTGAAAATATTTGGAATTACTCTGAAATATTTGGAAGTACTTGGAAATATCTGGAAGTGCTTGGGAATATTTGGAATTACAAGTGGAAGTAGGTGTACAGCATATTAGGTCTCGGTTCACCCCTCGGCTAAAGTCATGTGATGGGTAATTTTTAAGGAGTTAGGTGTTGGTTCTAGGTGAAACATTTTGATATAATAATAAAACTTGAGCAAGATTTTTTTTTTGTGCAACCTACCTCGCATCTTGCTCAAGTTTTATTATTATATCATGTGATGGGCAGTAAACCCGGCAAAATATTTTGTTATAATAGTAAGGAAAATAAAATAAAATCTTTCGAGTTGAATTGTAACGATAAACACCTCAACAGCTGTTAGTGGAAAAGTGAAAAGAGAAAGTAAAATAAAAAGTGTAAAAGTAGAAAGAATCCACTCTGTTTATGAATATTTTGATTTTTAGATTTGTGTATAAAGCCTCTTAAAATAAAATGAACAAACAAAAGTTTTTGTTTCAAAAATACGTGATTCTACTATAATCATGACAATCGGATGACTATAGGCACACTACTTAAAACAATTCAATGAGTTGACATTCAGCCTTTTGTAATTTATCGGCTTACGGCCCCGAGGCAATACTCTTTTCCAATTGTAGCAATTAAATATTTATTTAAAAAGTAATCTCTTCGTCTCATTATCTCGTCTTTTAACTGCGAGAAAGAGAGGGGGCGTTTTTGTTTCCTCTAACACAAACGAGTCTTGTTCAGGTCAATTAATCTGCCTGCAAAATTGTCGTCTAATTGTTCTAATTTTAAAGACAAAAAACAAACTTTTGGATTTTCTAATTGTTTTTCACTAAGAGTGATCGAAATTTAGTACAACTTAAAACAAGCATTTGAAATACAGTAGAACCTCCTTTATCCGGACTAACTGGAACCAAAGGCAAACCGGATAATCCGGATATATGGGTAATAAAAACAAAACAAATCCTCAAATAAGCGAATTTGAATTTATTACGATAAAAAAACAAGTTTATGTCCAAATTACATAGAATTGTTTAAAAAAATACTATGTTTAAAAAAGTGTGAAATTATAATTACATTCTTGCTATAAGAGTTAAAAATTATTATCCATATGAACATTAAAATAAAAATGTCTACAAATCCGATCCGGATAAATGAGGGCCGGATAAACGAGATTTTACTGTACGTATTTTAAATAAAGCAATGATTCTTAACCTATGGGCCCCGACCCAATTTTGGATCGCGAAGCATATTCTTTGGGTCGCGTAGTGTCGTTAACCAAATATTTTACCTACCATATTTATTTTCAATAAATTTAAAAATATATTTTGATTTATTCAATAGGTACTATTAAAAATGAAAATATGAAAAACATGTACTTTTTAATTAAATTTTCCTTCTACCGAAAAGTACCCTTGTTTATCTTAATAATTAAAAAAAAAAGTTATAACAGGTATGTTAGTTAAAAAAGGTCATCATTGTAAAATTGAAGAAAATTGATTAAATGTGGTCTAAAAAATGTAATTAAAAAAATTTATCTTTTTTTTCGGTGGGGGGGGGGGTCGCAACATGAACATATTGCTCAAATTTGGGTCGCATCCTTAAAAAGGTTAAGAACTATTGTATTAAAGTATTTTTCCCAGTTCTGCCCATAAATAATCATATATTTATGGTGTTTTTTTTTGGTTTTCCTCCAATACACTTTAACTATTATATATATTATTTAAATGTATGTGTTTATCTCAAATTATATGTTCATTAATGTGTAGATATCAGCGGCACGACAATGTCACAACGAAGTTTGATTTGATTCGAGGATTCAAGAACTGCCGGATTACCCTTTATTGGGGGGGAGGGGGGGGGGGGACTCACGCAAATTTAGCTCCTCTGTATCTTTGTGATAGAAAGGGTTATATGTCTGAAAATTAATTTCCAGCCAAAGCCTACCTAGCTGTACCGAGTAAATATGAAAAAAAAAATTATAATTTCGTCGACACCGAGTTTATTCTGAAACTTTATACCGTATCATTTAGGAATGACCAGAATTCGATTAAATAACCAAAACAACCTCACTTCACTCGTCCATTAAGTAAGCCGACACGTTTATTTATGTATTCGTCTAACTCCTTCCTCTTTCCCTTTCTCTGATATTACATGAAAAACACATTTTTAAAATAACCACGAAAAGAAGAAAATAAGCGAAAAGAATTGTCGAATCGGAGGCGATGTTAGATCTCGGTTCGACTATATTATAAAGGTGGCAATGGAAAAAAGTTTGGCTAGAAGCTCCGTTCATTCGCGCATTGACAATTCAACAAGAATTTTTTATCCTTTCGTTAAAAAGAGCTTACGTTAGGCAAAACGCTTTATAAATGGCGACAGCCAATTGAATCAATTCGTTTGGAGAATTTTAAGCCGCTTTTGAGTGACTACTGTATTTGTGTAAATATGTGTGTTTGTGTGAGTGTTTGAAATCTAATCTAATTAAAATTTGATTTTTTTTTTTTTTTTGTAATTTTTGAAACTTCATTTGGGTCCTTGAAAACTCGGACTATACAAATTTATATCTTAGACAGCTGATTCCAACCTTTGTTCTACTACGCCTCCCTGAAAAAAAAATTCCGTGCCTCCTCACATTTTATTTTTTTTAATAGATATAATCATATAGAAATTAAATGTATGTATAAAAATGTAAAAAAAAAAAAAATATTCATCACTGAATTTTTACGGTTAAGTTACGATATGAAGTTTTATTCATTTGTATATATTTATGGCATTAAAATTAATTTTTCATTAAAAAATTCTCGATCCTCCCCTGACATTAGTCCGCACCTCCCAGGAAGGCTTGACTCCATGGTTGAAGAACACTGGCTTAAGCAATTAAGAAAGCTAAGTAAATGTAAGGAAGGACGGGTTAATCGTACAGAGATCGGCTGCAGAGATGGTTAAGTTACAAGTGTGTGAGTAACGGTTAGGGGGGTGCCCCCTACAAAACTCATTGACCCCCTTAGGAAAATCTAGTCTCCATTATTACGAGGCATCATTTAAATTATTTCCTTATTTACAAAGTTTGTCAATTCTACAAAAAAGTTAGTTGATCTCTAATCGGATTACCGAATGAAACTTTGTAGTAGCTAATCAGCCCAAGAAAATTCCCTAACTACGCCAAAGGTAACGAGATACAAAATAACAATTACTTACATCGAGAAGAATTTAAATACAGGATGGGCCATAAAGATCTACCACATTTTGAAGAGGTATAAAAAATTGAAAGAATTTAACTATAAAAATACTGAATATATTTTTGAAAAGAACATAAAATACTTTTTTTTTAATGTGTTTTAAACATTAGAAAAAAAAGGGGGGGGGGTCAAAAATGAAAATTCTAGCTCTTTCGACCAAACTATGTATACAAAATTTGGTTGAGTTTGGTCGAAAGGGTTAGAATTTTCATTTTTTGCCCCCCCCCCCCCATTTTGGGTGGTTAGTTTTTGTATTTCTAGCCTTCCGGGGTCCACAGAACATGTATACAAAATTTGGTTGAGTTTGGTCGAAAGGACTAGAATTTTCATTTTTGACCCCCCTTTTTTGTCTGATATAATGCTTAAAACACATTTAAAAAAAAAATATATTTTATGTTCTTTTCAAAAATATATTCAGTTTTTTTTTCTAGTTAAATTTTTTTATTTTTTATACCTACCTCTTCAAAATGTGGAAGATCTTTATGCCCCACCCTGTATATCCTCTAGGTTTAAATAAATTCTAAATTACAAGTGTAATCTGGAAGGAAATAAAAATCTATTTCAAACAGTCCTAAGATTGGTTTGATGCAAACACACGCCTCCATTCGATTTTATCACACTCTAAAATGAGTCATTAAAGGATAAATGATTTTTGTTCGATTAGGGTAAAAATGGCGTATTTTTTTTTTTCTTTTTTTTAATGCGGATTTACATGGGATTATTGATTTGAACTTGTAAGAATAAACGTCATGATACTATCTAAAATTTTGTATTTTTAGGTAGAAATGGATGTGTGGAAATATAAATTAAATTTACATAACGGAATTCATTGAAAAACTATTCTTATTCATTTTATTTGATTAATCTTTGGTACATATGTGTAATATGGATGAATAAGAAAGCAAAGATTTCTTGGGATAGCAAATGCTCTATAAATAGACTAATCATACGTCACACATTTACATATCTCTATTGATTTAATTATAAATAGCAGAAATCTACAATTGCATTATCAGATAAAAATTGTTAAAAGTAATGAAAAAAATGACACAGAAATTAGGTACCTAAAGTTAAATTATTGTTCTACACGTCACGTTTCATTTCTCATTAAAATACGGGAATTAAGTTCTTCTCAAGTCGAATTACTAAAAAAAAAAAAAAAACAATCAAATGCAGCATTCACGTAATGCATTTTATTATTTTTTTTTTTAGTAATGGAGTTTGAAACAATCATAATGTCGAAATTAAAAGTTTTTATACATTTTTAGACCCAAATCATCGTAAAGTATATCTTATTTTTACTTTATTCGTAGTATCTTAGCTAGAGTTGCCAACGTTCTGTTTCTATGGCCCTGGAACTGTGCGTGCGGGACGCTAATTCTAATTGTCCCGTTTTACTCAAATATGATGGCGAAAATTTAATTTGGTACTTGCAATTCGGTCATTAAATAAAGATTTATAAATCTACACCAAAACAAATGTGCTTTATTTTAATAACTGTACTAATCCGTCCACTGTTTCACTCCTTCTTCATAATTCATGCCTTCTTATAAGTTAAAATTTTGCTGGGTCCCGTATTTTTTAGCTACGTCCCGGATTTGAATTTTCATTTTTCCACAAATCTGAGCTCTGAAGTTGGTAGCTCTAGTCGTAGTATTGCGAAGGTTTTTGGAACAAAATATTGTTTTCCGTCAGTGCTCAATGGCAAATTCAAAAGATCAATAATTGTAGAGTATTCATTTACTTTAAATTTTAGCAAGTGATGATTTTGCCAGAAATATAATTCAGGGTCTCGCCCAGAACCCCAAAATGTCATTTTTCGATTGTTTGATGATTCTTGGGCATATTTAATATTCCATTTAGGCGCCTTGAGGATCCCAAAAAAGATTATCTAATTAGGTATATATTTATAAAGTTCCTTTGTAAAATTGCATTTTAAAGTCTTTTAATCTTGTAAGCTACTCTCTTTGATTGATTTAACTTAAAAGCATTTAAATATAGGTATTAATTTTAAACCTTCAAAGAAATTCGAGATAACAGATAGTATATTTCTAATTAAAAAGACTTATCAGGTTTCTCTGTATAATGCGAACGAAATCTCAAAGTATAGAGAAAGATTTTTAAATAAGCATAGGAACTACGATAATCAAATCAGTTTCCTAATTCTGAAAACAGGATGGACTTATCAAATCAGCCATTGAAACTATAGTCTAATAATAATGAGAAGGAATTAACATTTTACACAGGTTTTATGTGGGGTTATAAGGAGATCATACTTTTTCTTATCTAAATAAAATAAACTATTAAATAAATGTAGTAGTAAAATTTTTGAGGAAATGGAATTTTATTTTCCGACCGAACTAAAATAATTTTACTAGGAGTGCACCATTTGTATATTTTAACAAAATAATATTTTTTCATTTCTATTAAAAAAAAAAAAAAAAAAAAAAAGTAAAATTTTCATGGAAATAAAATTTTATTTTCCTATCAAAATTGAAAAATTGATCCTAAGAGTGTACACGTGTACGTATGTAACTTCGTAGGTTTTTCTTGGTGCAAATAGAGATTTTTTTCGTGAGATTTCAATGAATCATATTTTTTAGTTATTAAAAAAAATACTCTACTAAATAAATGTAAAGTTTTTATGGAAATGAAATTTTCTTTTCCTATCAAAATTGAACAAAATTCTCTAAAAGAAGAAAGAACCTTGTTAGAGTTTGTGGCTGTGGTGAAACTGTATTAGATGAAGGAGGAGGTATCAGCCAAAGTTGGATGCGCTGGGTTCAATAAAACACCCTTAATAAAACGTTTCGGCCTGAATTTATTTGGCCATCTTCAGTTAATTGGGAGTTAAACACAAAATGCGGTACACATACGTGATCGAACCAAGCCTTGTCAAAAATAAAAATTGTAGCCACATTCAAATTTATTACGTGCCTGTGCTCAAAGGTTAATTACATTCATTCTGAACCTTTGAGCACAGGAAAGTTATTAATTTACATGAAGCTACAATTTTTATTTTTGACAAGGCTTGTTTCGATCACATATGTGTACCGCATTTTGTGTATAACTCCCAATTATCTGAAAACGCCCAAATAAATTCAGACCGAAACGTTTTATTCAGGGTGTTTATGTGAACCCAGCCCATCCAACATTGGCTGATAGCTCGTCCTTCATCTAATACAGAAGAATGAAATTTCCTCTCTCTTGCCAAAGGTTGCAAAAAGTTTTTTTTTATAGATATTATAAATAAATAAAGTAAATAAATTAATCATATTTTTCAATTGAAAAATACCTTATTAATCTTCTCAATAATGATTTTTTTTAGATATATACGGTAAATTCGCATCAACCAATTACTTTTATTCAAAAATTTAAAAAAATAATCAAAAAGTTGAGTTGATCTATTTGTCCCGGGTATGGTTCATTTCTTAATAAATAAATAATTCGTTTTTTTCTGTTTTTTTTTTAATATTCTATTTAGATTTTTATGTATGAAATGATTTAAGAGTTTTTAAAGTTTTCATTTCGTCTTTAACTTCATTAAAATGAAAAAAATGAAGCTAAAACGTTCTTGACAGGCACTTCATTTTTTTTTTTGCTAAATCCAGGCTAAAAATACGAGGCATTAATAAAAGAGAGAACGAAAGAGAATTTATTGTAATCTGACGTCAGCCGAGCCGAGCTCTTATCTCTTTGATATTGAAATGACAAGCCAGGTGGTCGAGTGAAATCAGTTGAGCATTTAATCGGAGCTGCTCAGGTATTCAAGAGACAATCGATTAATGAGAGGCGAAGTGGCCTAAACACGCCTTCTGACTCACTTCAGCATCCGCGCTCTGAATCACGCACAGAGACAGAGCCGCAGAGAAATGTACCACTGGGGCCCGGGAAATTAATTACTTATTAAAACTTTTAATTGAAAATATTTTGTTTTGACGAGTGTAGCAGAGTTGTTGATTCATAAAGAGATATCAATGAAGATCTCTGCTCTATGCAAATAAAGATATATATATATATAAATAATGTTTTGTCTGTACATTGCTTCAAATCACGCCAAATTTTGGTACCACATGTTTCAAGCAAAGTTATGAACGAAAACACCCTCAACAAAATCCCTGTCTGTCTGTCTCTATGTCTGTATGTTTCCGTCATTTCCGAAAAGTTCCTCACGATTCAAAAACTGCTGAAATTTCATATTTACATCAGATGTCTTCTAACTACGTTTTTAGCTATATAACGTTTTGATAATTTGAAATGAGGGGATTGGGGGGGGTGCACGAATGGAAATTATCAAATAACTCCTAAACTATTAACTCTACGGCAAATTTTATTATGAGCAAAGTTGTAGGGGATATGACTTTTGTTTGAAAAAATTCCCCCAAAAAACCACCCAAAAGGGGGGATGGTCAAAATATGAAAATTCTTTCTCTTTGAACAAGCTCAACCAAATTTTGTATACATAATCTGTGGGTAACTAGAAGGCTAGAAATGCAAAAACTAACCATAAAATAGGGGGAGGGGATCAAAAAAAGAAAATTCTTACCCTTAGACCCATCTTAACCAAATTTTGAATACATAATTTGTGGGTCACTAGAAGGCTAGAAATGAAAAAACTGGGTGCGGGGGTGGACTGATGGTGCGGGGGGTGGAGAGCACGGGGTGGGATCTGGGTGGTGCAGGATGGAGTAAAGGGTTTAGGCGAGGGTCCAGAGGCGTAGCGGGGTGGGGTCTGAGGTGGGTGGGTGCAGGGTGGTGGTGTGGGGCGGTGGAGTGAGGAGTGAGGGTTCAGGTGAGGATCCAGAGGCTTAGTGGGGTGGGGGTCCTGGAGATAGGGGGGTGCAAAGGGGGGGGGGGTCAGGTGAGGGTCCATAGGCGTTACGGGTGGTGCAGGGGCGGTGGTTCGTCACGGGTGCATGGTGCGGGGTGTGGGAGGTGTTGGGTGGGATTCGGGGGGAGGAGCGGGGTATGAGGGTGGGGTTCGTGAGTTGGGGGTCCAGGGGGCGCGCCTTGCAGCTAGTAACGAATATAAATCTGAATATGTCAATAGCGGTTGGTGACTTTTCGACCAGGGGATGCTTTCCAAAAAAGTACCCTTCATTTTTTGAAATTTTATTTTAATTTCCGCTTTTTTTTTGCAAATTTCATCAAATACGGCATCATTTCTGTTATTTTTCAAATTTAACATTAGATTTTTTAAAAATATATTTTAGGACCTTTGCCCCAAACGGCTTTATGTGAGTGGGCGTATGAGTCAGAAATTAAATCTTATAACTCCGCAGTCCCTTAGATGAAAATCGACCATCTTCCACGATGAATCAGCCTGCCCTACAAGAAAATCTTAAAATCTTCAAATTCTATTGCTATAAGCAAGCTATGACTTGTCCATAGCGCTCTTAGTTATAATCTTTAAAGAGTTTGGTGTCGGTTCTAGGTGAAACATTTTAATAGATAATAAGTAAAAATATATTTTTACTTATTATCGCCCTTATTTCCGATCTTATATAGTGAAAGTTTTGTTAAGGGAGAATGGTGTGGGTTCTTGGTGATACATTTTAAATAAAGTAAAGAAAATTTTGAAAAAGTATTTAAAATTTTTCAAAATTTTCTTTACTTTATAGTGAAAGTTCTTAGAAATGGATAAGTCCAGAGGTTCTCAAAACATCTTTATTTATTTATTTTTTGTATTATTACTATTTTAAGAGTTCCTCAGCGAGAACAATTTCTATTCGACTAAAATTCGTCTGTATTTGTCTTTGACATGCTTGAACTAGAAAATAGAGTATACCAGGCAGAGACGTAAAATCTTCTATCCGCATCCTTTTCGGAAAAATCATTCATTTTAATCGCCCCTTGAAATTATGCAACAATTTTATTTCATTTTGAGAACCAATATATACTTTACAAAAAATGTTTTTAATAGAAATATTTGAAATATCGGATAATAATTTGAAAATTTAAATATTCTCCTCAAATGTTGAAGTTAACCTTATATATTTATGTAAATACTCTAAATGTTTGAAATTTTAGGGATGCGCCGTATCCATAGCACCCATGGACCGCCACTGGTATATATACATATATATAATTTATTTATTAGGAACTTTAGTTTCGAAGGCTTGACCGTCATCAATGTTGGATATAGATAAATTTTGTTTGATGATATAGTAAGCAACAAAAGAAATTTACCTATTTAATTGGGTATTTTAACCCATGGGAGATAACAGATAGAATATTTGTAATTAGGTACAATAAAAAGACTGATGATGACGGTCATTCGAAACTATAGTCTCTAACAAACCTCCTGGACCCCCCCCCCCCCCCTTCGGGGGCTATTGTCATATCATGCGCCAATTTTTTCACATACGATTTGAGATACATCATACAACTCAAAACCTTTTCAAGCTTCTTACAGCAAGGTCGGTGTTGTTAAATAGGGACAAGGTAGGATCTGCTTTGAATTGGGGAGTAAGAAAAATAACTGATGAAATGCGCCAACTGTAAACTTCTAATGCTCTGCGCTATAGGTTGAGAATCTCTGGCCAAAAGGGAGATGAGAATATATACAGTGAAACCCCTCAAATCCGAACTAATTGCGGCCGTAGCGTGTTCGGATTTCAATTTGTTCGGATTAGCCGAAAGCATCTTCGACAATTGAAGATAACTGATATCAAATGAAAGATTAAGTGATATTTTGTATGTTTCTATTATTATTTCATTGTTTTTGCAAAGTGATTAACCTAAAGAATTTCAATAACTAACTTTTACCGTTTTTCAATCCTTGGATGACTTAAGTATGTAGACACATTTAAACTTTGTTTGTTATGCTAAGTGTACTTCTTTGTTAATTTTTCAACTAAAATAAGGTTTTATTGTAGAATATATACATAATTGTTTTATGACTAAATAAATAAGTTACTCTTTTTTGCGTTCGGATTTCCGGGGTTCGGATTCGAGGGGTTTCACTGTATATATAAAATGCCAAAATATAAAAGATGAGTTATGATTTAAAAAAATAGCAATTGATACCAAATAAAGAATCTATTTCTGGACCAATGTACAATTCAGGGGCTAGCTGGATGGATGATGTCATCCGTTAAGAATATTGAAACGCAATTGCTGAAATTAACTCTATTTCAGTGGTCAATATTTATAATAGGATGATTCATAGAATGTCAAGTAGCAAATGAATGAAGGGCCGAGCAAGTTAGGAGACTACTTACAAAATGATTCATAAAAAACAATAAAAATTAAAATTATTGTAGATTATCACATTAAACTATTAAACTACTTAATTAAATTCAATACAGTGACTAGACAAAACAAACAATCAAACAAAGTATTCCATTGTAACAGCATCATCGAGCAGCAAATATGTGCAACAAATAATCTTTCAAAGTTGTTTGTTGTTGTTAAAAATATATTTTAAAAATAAATAGAGATATATTTGTGATTTGAGTGCAAAGTATTAAAGTGTGAGTGAGTCAAGAGTGAAATATTTCACATATAAATATTGAAATGACATTTCGGATTATTTTAGCCTTGAACTTGAGTTTGTTTGTTAATCGAAATGAATCATAATGGATTGCTATGGTTGGTAATTTGTATTTTTTCTCAACTTAAATATAACCCTTCGACTCTAACGAGTAAAAATTCCAATGATTTTTTGTAAATAAACTTCTTTTTAAATTTGTCCGGAGACTAGGTATATCGTCGCCTTAGAACCCCGGTCGGGAAACCAGGGTAAATTATCCCAAATGGGGTAACAATGAAAATATCGGGGGTAATAAGGACATTTTTAAATTTTCTATTTTACAAACTATTATAGTATTTTTACTTTAAAATCAGAGGACTGTATTCAAATTGGACTCACGTCAAAAAGTCCTAATTTTGAAGTTATTTTAGAGAAAATGAAACAACATGATTTTTCTAAAAAGTAAAATCGTTTGAATTATGTTATTGTTTACAATTTTTATTTAGTTACAGATAGTTTTCATGTAAATTCCAATTAATTCAATAAATAATAAATAATATACATTTACCTTGCTATTTTTTTGTTTTCAAAATATAGGGGTAACAGCGACCTACGCAAAAATATTTTGGGGTAATTGATAAAAAAAGTTCCTCTAATGCGAAGATATGGTATTTGACTTTCCCTTAGCCCAAGTGCATGTCAGTCCACATACCGAGGGCTACTACTATATCATGATCTTATATCTGCCAAATTAGACACTTTTGAGATATAGAATGAGGAAATTTGTAGAATTCTTTTATAATTTTAAGTTCCGCCAATTTTGAATGTCGACAAGTACAAATATCTCCTAAAAATATTCACTTTGGGGCCCGAACACAAAGACATTTTAAAGCGAAATAATTTTGAGCTTAATTCTACTTAGGGAGAACTTTTCAAATAGCTCACAAGCTATCATAAAAAATATTTTTTATTTGCGATCCCACAAAAATTACTCATTCGATTAAAATTTTTTTACAAATTTTTAATTTCAGGGAAAATTAATACCTACATATAAATTCAATTCGTCTCCACGGCTAAGACTGGTGAATGAGTTATGGTGATCCGAGATGAACCCCAGGCTATTGTGCTGTGGTTGTATGAATATTGTCCCAAAGTGGCCATTTTTAGATGATTTTTGTACCAGTTCAATTTCAATCAAATTGAAGGAGACAATAAAAGAGTGTGTCTTCTGCTGGAATTATACATTTTTAATTTATTTATAACGAGACTATAGTTTCGAGAGCTTTGCCCTCTTCATTAATCTATTACAATTGATTCATAGGAATTAATGTATGTAAGTGAGACCACGTGTAAATCTCACTTACATACATTAATTCCTGTGAATCAATTGTAATAGATTGATGAAGAGGGTAAAGCTCTCGAAACTATAGTCTCGTTATAAATAAATAAAAAATTTATAATTCCAGCAGAAGACACTATTTTATTGTCTCCTTCAATATATAAACATTCTACTACTCCTGGCAAAAAGAAACTTTCAATTTAATTCAATCATATTCTTAAATTAAAATTCTGAAAAAAAAAAATGATTTGAAATTAGTTAATTCTCTGCTTGTGAATGACAAATAAGAACGATATCTCAAGTATTTTGGAAGATATAATAATTTGTGTGCCTGCCTTCTGGGCGGGCCGAAATAGCGAATTCAGGGAGCGACCGGATATTGTATATTAGTTACAGAACCTTTGGTATGCAAGTCCGACTCTCACTTGGCTGGCTTAGTCTACATTGCAATGAATGCAATTTCTACAATTAGATAATGCAATGATCAAATAGATTGGTTGAATATTACACATCTCACCTTAAATTGAATTCAACGACATCTTTTTATGATGTATAGCAGTATTTAATAGAAATGTTGGTTTCTAATTAAAGGGGTTGCATATACCATTTTATTTACTTATTTTGATGATATTTTATAACGAAATGAGTTCTTGAATTTCTCTCAAGCTCATTTTCTTTTTAAATATAATTCCGTTTCAATTTTAATAATTCAATTTATTTTCCAGAGTGAAAATTTACTTATTTATTTTTTCAGGAACGTAAGTAAGTTAATTTTTTCCCGTGGCCCTTCTTCAATTAGTTAATCCGGATTAGAAAAAAAAATATGATAATCCTCCCTTCTTTTTCACCCGAGCAACTTACTTTGATGGTAAATTTCAATTACAATCAAAATTCAATTATAGAAGTTTATAATTTTTTTTTTTTTATGTTTGTTTTGTCCTCGAAAAGTTATGCAAATGTTCAATTTATTGTCTCCATAAACAAATTTAATTTTCAATCGAAGAAATTGAGATGCTAATATGTTGTTCTGTGAAGTGTTGAGGGGCTGAAGCCCCCGCGGGGCCATTGTTCCCTTTCTCTTGCTAATTGGATTTATGTTAATCTCTCACCGAGGAAAGAAAGGGCTCACTTAAGTGTCTCACTTACCGCCCCTACAACCCTCTCCGCTTACCAAACGACCCTCGTAATCCAGGTGGGGAATTTATATCTAAATATTTTCGTTTGTAGGTTAAGCTATGAATGGCTGGAAAATTTATCTTATTATTATTATTATTATTATTATTATTATTCTAAATGTATATGAAAAGAAAAATCTGGAGTGAGATATCATATAACTTTCACTTACCATCATCTGTGTAATAGTATTGCTTTAAAATAAAAATATTACCAACAAGAAGTTCGCAGTCCCCGAGGGGTGATCCGTGATTGGAAGTAGGTGTACACCTCTTTGGAAGTACTTGGAAATATTTGGAAGTACTTGGAAATATTTAGAAGTACTTGGAAATATTTGGAATTAGGTACTTGGAAATTTTTGGAATTACTTGAAAATATTTGGAAGTACTTGCAAATATTTGCAATTACTTGGAAATATTTAGAAGTACTTGTAGGAAAAGATCCGCTTGGTCAGTCTCTGCGAACTCCTACTCAATTTAATTAATTTATCTTTTATATTTTTGCTTATTTACCTTATTCCCGAGGTAATGATTGGTGGTTGCCATTATGAAAAATTAACAGGGCGTTAACAAATTTTATCATGGGAAAAACCGTATTAAACCGTATACATATGTTGTTAATGATCACCTATTTTTTACATAAGTACAGCGATTTAATCAAAATAGTTTGAGCAGTTTTCGAGAAAATCGTAAAAAAGTTTATAGCCACTTCCGGTAGGTCGAATTAATCCAAAACATCTAAATTATATCATTAAAAATTTGATTGTTTCCAGTAATTTTATTTAATTGAGTGATTATTAGATCCACATACATATTAAATATCGAGGGCGTGCAGCACATCAGTGGATACCACTAGCTCTCCAATGTACCACAATTATAATTAAAAACATCCAGTACGCAGTAAGCTAGTAAAAAGACAATGATGATATAAAATTTTAGTTTGGCAAGATTTTTCGTTAGTGAGTTATGCTGACATCACACACCCACTCACACAAATATATATAGAGTATTTTGAGAAAGCGATTTTTTCTGACTCAGGAACCTTAAAACCTGGATTTATGTTGAAAATGCCTATTCAAATTTTTGATCCTCTTACTATACGCGTATTCCATATTTAGGGGAAAGTAAAAAGGAACAAAACACTGAAAAGAGTTTGTCGATGTTCCTTTTTCAAATGTTCTAGGTTTACGGACGAGGTATTTTTCATTTCATTATTCATGATTAGTATTTCTTCATAAAATAGCTTTTATAGTGTAAATTTTTCGATTTTCGAGATGTAATTTAGGATAACTTTTAGAAATGATAAAATGTATGTAACTTTTAAAACCAGTTAGAGAAAGCCTCAAAATATCAAGGTCTAAGTAGAGGTATCCATACTACTTGCATGTTTATCTATAATATCATATTATAATATAGATATGAGTAAAAGTAAAAATATATAGTTATGTACCTATAATTTTTCTTTCTATTCAATTTTGTTAAGGGAGAATGATGTAGGTTCTTAGTGAAACATATTTTAATAAAGTACTTAATGAAAATGAAGTTTTTTGGAAGTACTTGGAAATATTTGAAAGTGCTTGGAAACATTTGGAAGTACTTGGAAATATTTGAAAGTGCTTGGAAACATTTGGAAGTACTTGGAAATATTTGGAAGTTCTTGGAAATATTTGGAATTACTTGGAAGTATTTGGAATTGCTTGGAAATATTTGGTAGTACTTGGAAATATTTGGAAGGACTTGGAAATATTTGGAAGTACTTGGAAATATATGGAAGTACAAGTGGAAGTAGGTGTAGAGCATATTAGGTCGCGGTTCACCCCTCGATTAAAACTAACATATGAGCAAATTATAAGCTTTTAAACCTGGTCTAATTAAATAGTGTTAGAAAAAAAAATATTGAAAAAAATAAAACTAATATCTATGATAGGGATTATAAAATTTATTTTTCCTATTCAGAGAACGATAAATGAATTAAAATCACCAGAAAGATTGAAAATTGTATAATATATTGAAAAATATTCTAGAGAGATTTCCTAGTTGAAAAAGGAAACGCAAGCGTGTTAGTCACACCACATGGGAATGCAGGTAAACGCATACTCAGCTTGGCCGTCACCCACGTATCATTTCAACTGGCCCCTAGGGGCAATTCTTATCTATTATAAGATGCACTCAACAACCACCAGTAGGTTTACCTATCAATTTGGTGATAATGTAGATTTTTCTTTCTCTTTAAACAAAATGTGTTTTCTAAATATTTATATATACAGTCGACTCTCGATAATTCGAATTTTTCGATAATTCGGACTCTTCAGCTGTTAATTTCGGTAAATCGAAAAATTGCTGTGTATTTTGATACGCTCGATAACTCGAAATCCTTTTCCTAACAAGAGGGGAAGACAACGTTCTATAATTCGAACTAGGCCACATCCCCTCTTTATAATTCGAATTTTTCCTAGCAAAAAACTATTCTTGATTTTTTTAATTTGGTATGTTATTATCTATTGCAAAGTTAATACATATGTAATTTTTTGTTCTTTTTTGTCGTTTTCATTATTTTTACTTTTTTACTTGAGTCGGTATAAAAAATTTATGTACCATAAGCTCATACATATTTTCAAAAATATAATAAAAACTCTTAATAAGTCGATTTTTTTCTTTCCTCTTGATAATTCGAAGTCTCGATAATTCGCATTTTTCTTGTAGTCCCTTGGATTTTGAATTATCGAGAGTCGACTGTATTTAATTAAAAAATATCATTGACGAAATCAATCTAGTAGTTTTAAGTATGGAAATCAAACTATTTATATTTTATAAACAAGTGGTCTTCAAATTTTGTCCACTCACGGAACGCTTTAAGGTTTTTTTCATCCCACACTTAGAAAAATATATCTTAAAATAATATTTAAAGTAAGTCAATATGCTATAAGTACTTTATTTAAAGACAATTAAAGAAAAGTTTTTGTATTTTTTATTATAAAATTTGAACATAAAATCAACTTACTCATTAATAGCATTAACTTGTGCTCCAGGTGTCACCTACCCACGGTACGTCCAGAGATGTACCGCTGAACCCCGGGGTTTCGCGGAACACAGTTAGAAGAGGAGTTATCTATGGTAAACTAAACAAAAGTGTATAGGTATCTAAACCAGTGGCGCAATCAGGGGTCTAATACACACACACAGTTTCCAAATATTTTTTTCATTTGTTAATTTTTACTTTTACTTTCATTTTTTTCTTGTTTCCTTGTCCTTGGGGGGATTTCAGCCCCTTTAGGGCCGGTTGTATGTCGCAAAGAAAATGCTTTTTACCACTAATACAGGGTAGATGGTAAATGGAGGGATTGGGATGGCTAATCAGATGCCAGGCACTGACAGTGGTTTTAGTGGTAAAAAACATTTACTTTGCGACATATAACCGGCCCTAAGCCACCCGTGGTTGAGCAAGGTTTTCAAGAGGTCGTTCAGGACCAGTGTTCCCATATGGGAACATTATGGTTTAAATCGAGGGGTGAACCGCGATTGGAATTAGGTGTACATGTCTTTGGAATTATGTGGAATTATTTTAGAATTCATTAGATAATGGCCCTACATCTGTTGATCCTTCAATTGGATATGAAAGTGAAAGTGGAAGTAGGCGTACATGATATTAGGTCACGGTTCACCCCTCGGTGTAAATACTGATAGTGAATAAATAAATAAAATTTGAACTCTAAATATGATATATAAAATTCAAAAAAGTGTTTTAATATATAACAAATAATCAAAATTTTATATTGAAATTGTCGAACAACGGCGGGTCTGAGCTTAGCTGGTTCTGATAACCCTAAACATCTGTAAAATCTGCCAAGAAAAATTTTCCACTTTTTTCTACAATTTTCAATTATATAAAAAATTTGTGATAAATATGCATGACAGAATCGATCTGACTCATAATAAAATGTGAAAAATTTCAATTGAATAAAATAAAAAAATGAGAGAAAATGCTTTTATTTTATATTCTATACATTTTTGCATATCAGCTTTATGATATAGTCATTCCTTTTCATATTAAATATTACAGTGCAAAGTTTTTTTTATTTAATTAGAAATTTATCTATTAAATTGCCAGTTCACCTTTGAAAGAAATTGGGTGATATTAAAAATTAAAACTCAATCTCTTAAAATAAACAGCTTGGTGGAAAGTTTTAGAAATATTGGTAAATCCGCTTGTAATATACGAAGAAGTCATTCTAACAAAGTTAAGTAAAAATATACTATGTAACAATAATAATTTAGAAACATTTTGGAAACAATTGATGACTGACTGAATGAAGAGCAATCATTTCTTTAACTTCTTTTGAATTTGAACAAAAAAATGATACGGTTCTTTTATAAGATCTAAAATAAAGAAATTCAATGAAAATTTGTTTAAAATTTAAAATAGTTATCCCGATTTTGATCAAAAATTAAATGTTAAACTGAGATTGAAAAACAACCCATAGAATTAGTCAATGAGATTATGTATACATATTTCTAATGAACATTTTCGATTTTTTTTTGACAATTAACTTTTTAAATAATTTATCCCTATTTTCTTTTTACTTTATTCAGGGGGACTCGGGTTGGCTCAGACGGCTAACGCACTGGCCTCGCTTCGGCATCAATCGATTATGACGATGTTGGAGTGGAAGGCCGGGGTTCGATCCTGGCTGGCAAATAAAAATTTCTACCCGCTAAAAACTCGGCTCCCTCACTAACCCTACTAACACTTTACTTATGTGCTGTCTAAATGGGCTTTGTTCCGGGTGACATTAAATAAATAATTAAAAAAAAATACTTTATTCAGGAGAAGCAGATAAAGTATTGTAATCGGTCTAGCGCAAATTCAAAGAGCCCTCAGGTAAAGACTATGGAACCCAAAATCACAAATTGTAGTATTCATTCAGGTTGAATTTTAGGGCCTGACGGTTTTATCAAAAACTTCATGGGGTCTCTTCCAGAGCCCCAAAAGTGCGATTTTTTCATTTACTCTGTGTATAAGTATGTAGGTATATGTTACCCTTTTTTTCGTCGACGATTTTTTCCACTTAATATTCGATTTATTATTAATATTTAGTTAGAGGATCCAAAAAAGGTTATATAAAGTTTTTTAGGAAAATTACATTTTAAAGTACTTTACTCTCAATAAGATAAGTAGGTACTATTGTTTTTTTTTAAATCTTTCAAATTTATTTATTTGGCTGGCTTATTATAATATTCGAATAAACATATTAATATTTTAACTATGGGTAAATTATAGCAACGATCCGTTGCAGTTTATTTCGATTTCATCTGTTGAGGTTTGTTCTGAACCTGAACTTGTTGAATCACTTGAAATTTTATATTACGTTTAGTATTTTTTTTTTTGACAATTAACTTTTTAAACGATTTGTATTTAATTTTTCAATTTCGATTTTAATTATAAAGAGCAGATATATGTAGTATATTATAAGCTCACTGATCTCGTTATCAGTATAATAGATGGGTCAATTCTTGAGGGGGTGATATCAACCCCTCTATCATTCAGCAAATAATAATAAACCCTAACACTTCGAATTCGGTAGTTAAGAGAATTCCATGTTTTTTTTTTGTTTTTTTTGTTTTTTAAATCCTATCTCTGCTGATAGCTGCAATGTAAAATTTAATTAATTAAAAGATTTAAGTATCTTTTTTTGAGTTTCTTTTTTTGGAGAAAGATGTAATTTTTTAAAAAATCAACCCAGTTTCGGGATATAATCATTATAAAATTAAGAAGTGAATTTAATTTCATTTAGGAACGAATCAAAGATTTTTGTAGAAATATTTTTACATTGCATATCAGAGAGCTTTGTCCCCTCGGGAATCGAACCCAAGCGCTAACTAACTTACCTGGCCGTTAGCCAAACGCTTAGGACGAATCTCTCTCCGATATGCAACATATATAAGAAATAAATATAAGAGTAAAAAAAAAATAGTAAAATTTAATATTTATAAAAAAATATATATATATTTTTAATTTATTTATTGTCACCGTGAACAAAGCCCATTTAGGCAGCACATAAATAAAGTGTTAGTAGGGTTAGTGAGGGAGCCGAGTTTTAGCCGGGAGAAATTTTATATGCAAGCCAGGATCGAACCCCGGCCTTCCGATCCAACATCGTCATCATCGATCGATGCCGAAGCGGGCCCAGCGCGTTAGCCGGCTCGGCTAACCCGACTCCCAAAAAAATAGTTAACACAAAATATTTTTAATATTGTTGTACAGGGTTAGGGTCAGACTGATAGTAGTAGGTAAGGAGCCCAAATAGTTTAGACCTGTTTCAGACTAGTAGAGATTAATTATTCTAGGAACGGCCTTTTGACTCTAGGTAAGAAAATATTAAATCGAAATTAATATCAGATTTAGATATGTATCATTTAAAATTAATAATTCACTGAAACTGTAAGTTTCAGTTTTTCTTCCAATTGAAAATTACAATCAAATAACTATTAAAAAAAAATGAATTTTTCGAGAGAATTCGATTATTTCCAGACCGCCCGGCAAGTAGAGAGTAAAATCAAAATATTTAACTGACTTTTGACAGTACTGTCAATTTTTATAAAAGCACAAGCTAAATGAAGAGGATTAGTGGAAGAAATTAAAAATAAATACCAACTGTCAAATATATAATCCCGGCTCTCCGACATAACATCCCTGATGACGTGACGGTCAGTTTATATGAGATTAGAAATTTCAAAAATTAGATATCTAAAAATCCTCACTTTTTGACATTTCCCTCTAAATAATAAAATTATTTTTATATTTGTGAAAAATTTCCCCAGGAAAATTACAATTGGGGGAATACTCTCCATAGCAATTGCAGACGCTCAGATTCGAGTATACAGTACGATTGAAGAAGAAGAAATTTAATTAATTTATTAAGAAAGATTCTAAATTTAAGGTCAAAATTTCAAAGGGTTTAGTAGAAATAATTTTATATGCTTATCAGAGGGTGTTCATCTCAAGGGTTTGACTAACTGCCCGGAAAGCATGTTGATGCTCGGGTTCAACTCCTGAGGGGATGAACCCCCTCGGATAAGTAATTTAAAATAATTTCTACTAAAGTCTTTGGAATGTTGACCTTAAATTTCGAATCTTTCTTAATAATATATTCTGGTTTCAGCTATATATTTAAGTAGTTAATTTTTGCAAAAATTTACCATCAAATTTTCAAAAAAAGATACTTAATTCTTTCGATTTATTACACTACAAGTTGGTTTGAGATTAATTTAATCGCTTTCTTAGTTTAAGTTTGCTTGATGAAATCAGGCGTTAACTGTTTATTATTATCAAATATGTAACCGGAATAGCAGGGAATTGGGCAAAAATTAAAAACACAGAGTTTTTATTAAATGGGCCAGACGTTTCGTCAATTTATTTTGACTTTCTCAGTGGCCCGTTTTATCACACTTTGTCAAAAAACAATTTCACTATACCACAAAACATCATTAAATATTTTTTTTTTTTAATACATTCCTGGCTCCATTAATCTACAATCTTGGACTTTTCTTTAACAAGACCAGGATTGTTGATTAATTGGAGCCAGGAATGTATTTAAAAAAAGATTAATGATGTTTTGTCATATAATTGGTGAAATTGGTTTTTTACAAAGAGTGATAAAATGGGCCACTAAGGAAGTCAAAATAAATTGACGAAACGTCAGGCTCATTTAAATAAAAACTCTGTTTTAATAATTTTTGACCAATTCCCTGCTATTCCTGTTACAAATTTATTATGGATACGAATGATACAACATTATTAAATGTATTTGCAAAAAATTTCTCTGTAGGGAGACGGACTGGTAGAACTTTTAATTAAAAGTAATGGAAGGCAGCCCAGGGGTAGTGAGGAAAGAAAAAATCAACACATATCCAAATAAGGTGTAATTTATTGGAATCCTTCTTCCTTTACCTTCAAACCGACGTTTCGGAGGGTTCTTCCCTCCTTCAGGGTTTCAAGGAGTCAAAGAAGGAAATTTTTTTTCTATTCTTCTGCTAAGGAAGAAAAAAGTTTTAAACACTGCTGTGGAGAGAGGAAGGAAGCATTTTATTTGTTTCCTTCATTGACCCCTTGAAAGAAGGAAGGAAAAATCCTCCGAAAGGTCGGCTTGAAAGGAAAGGAGGAAGGATTACAATAAATTACACCTTATTTGGATATGTGTTATTTTTTTCTTTCCTCACTACCCCTGAGCTGCCTTCCATTGCTTTCAATTAATTATTAAATATTTTTTCTTTTAAAAAATTATTGTAGATGTTGAAATTAGAGGCATTGGAAGACATTTTACAAAATATATTTGTTGAGAAATGAAAACGAAATTATATATATATCCAAGGGGAGGAAGGTGTATGATAAAGTCACGTGGTGGACTTAAATCACGCCAGATTGATATTATCATTATTATTATTTTTGTAATTTAATAAATTTCTTGTCTGATTTGAACGTTTTCTTCTCGGTGGTTGGAGAACTTACCACTTCATTATGAGAAAAATATGAATTATCTTTTTTCGAGAGCTCTTTCTAAAGCTGAACATGAATTTCATTTCTGTACGATTGCTGAGGGAGGTTGCGGGTTGCCTCCCTTTCCGGTGGCCCTTACTAACCCTCCCTCTGCATGATGCAGCTCCTTACGAATTTATCACCTTGATAAAGCTTTGGGTGGAAAACCATTGATTAAAATCTTAAGACACCTCTTTAAATCATAGAAAAAGAAAGATGTTCCAACTACACGAAATGTTCTGCTGCTTTTTTCTTGGTTTTCATTTTAAATGTTAATGTTGTTGTTGTAGTTGTTTTTATATACGTACAATTGAATCCATTCAAAGAGAGAGATTAATTAAATGAATTTTCTTAAGATTAATTGGAATCGTTGGCTATTAAAATTATCCACGTCTCGGGGTTTATCTTTAGAAATCATGATGAATGATTTTAATTTATTTCACTTTACATAAAGAGAAATCAATGAGGTTGTCCTCTGTTTTATACAAATAAACATATACATACACACACAATATATATGGCACAAACGTCTACGAGTCCACCATTTTACTTGATCAACTTTCCTTCTTCTTCGGTAATCCAAGGGTTTTTCAAGATCCATAGGGGTTGCATCTTACTGGTGCTTCTTGCATTCGATTGCATTAAAATAAATAAATAAATAAAAAAAATATAAATTTGTTAGAGACTATAGTTTCGAAGGTTTGACCCTCATCATCAGTTTTTTATCTATTATTTCTTATGTGGGGCAAGTCAATCGTTTGTTTTGTCCAGCTTGCTATAACAATAAAATGGATTATATATTATTTATATGCAATATCCATGGGGTGTTAGAACCCATGGAAAATAGCAGATAAAATACAGGGTGTTTCAGGATAGTAAATATTTTAGGAGGCGGTAGTATAGACGAATTGCAATAAAAAATGCCATATAACATGTGTCCAATTTTTATTATTTTTATTTTTTTTTTCAACTTTGAACGTCCTCATTTGCCTTTGCTTTAAGTTTGTTTGGGTTACATACTAACACCTGTATCTCTATACTCAATAAAAATTGGACACATGATATATGGCATTTTTTATTGCAATTCGTCTATACTATCACCTCCTAAAATATTTACTATTCCTCCTGAAACACCCTGTATTTATAATTTAAAAGACTGATAATGAAGGTCAAACCTTCGAAACTATAGTCCCTTACAAATAGGTTTTATCATAATAAGGGCTTAAATATTGATAATTAATTTTAAAATCTCGTATCAACCTTATTTAAAACTATTTTGATTATTTATGTCCATCGATTAAATTAATAAATTGTTTTAGGGAAATAAGTACAATAGATTATGCAAATAATTTTTATTTTTTCCCAACAAGGAAAATATTTTCAATCTGTTCGATTACTGGCCTTATCTGTTTGCTAAGAATGAATATTAATAGAATGACAAATATGCAAAGAAGTTAATTTGTTTGAGCCTTGAGGAAGTCAACAAAGTTGACGAAACGTTGGATAAAAATAAAAATTATTTGCATTAGCTATTGTCTTATTTCCCTACAACTTATTTAAAACTACCTGAGTATGTAATATTTAAGCAGAAAATGTCTTGATTAACTAGAAAATCATAAGATGGTGTCATCTATTAAATCCGTTGAAATGGAATATTTTTAATTATATGTCAGAGGGGTTGTTTTTCACCCCCTCGGGAATCGAACCCGTTATTCCATTTCAACGGATTTAATAGATGACACCATCTTATGATTTTCTAGTAAATTTGAATCTATTACCATCGGCAAATTAATATCTTTCATGTCTTGATTAAATTTAACGTGAAATTTAAGAGCTTGATAAAGTATTTTTAAAGACAAGAAACGTTGCTTTCAAATTAATTATTGTTTTTAATTAGACGATTAATTATTGTTTACGATTTTTCCCGAAGTCTAATTTCTTAAATACTCTTATTTAAAATTAAACTTTAATAATCACACAAAGATATTATGTTTAATTCTGGTGTTGGGGCCACTCTGGGACCCTCCCAAACCGTTGATTTAATTAGAATTAAATTAAACAAAAAGTCTTCTTAATTCTACTTAATGCGATCTTTACAGGGAAGGCCCACAGTACAAGATTAATATTTTTTATTTATTTTTTATTTTTGAAAAAACGACCCTCAATAATCATTCAATTAAAATTTTAAAATCAAATATTTTTAATTCTAGGGAAAATGAATAACTTGTATACTTCAACTTTGTTTATTATTAGTATAATGTTCTGTAGCAACACTATAAATTGGGTAACGTTATACTTTTGAACGAAACCTTAAACATCAAATTTCAAATTAATTTAGGAAATTCCAAAACTTGTATTAACAGATTGTTTTTTCACACTGTATACAATGTTGACAGTTGAAATTTTGCCTTTTAAATGAAACTATATGCAAAAAGTTATTTATCAATATATATAATATTAAGGTTTTGTCTGTACATTGCTCCAATTCACGCCAAATTTTGGTTGCACACGTTTCAAGCAAAGTTATGAACGAAAACACCCTCAACAAAATTCCTGTCTGTATGTTTCCGCCGTTTTCGAAAAGCTGCTCGCGATTCACGTAAAAACGGCTGAAGGGATTATTATGAAATTTCATATTTACATCAGATGCCTTCTAATTTACGTTTTTCGCTATATAAAGTTTTGATATTTTGACCCCAGAAGGGGGTTTGGGGGGCGGACGAATGAAAATTATCAAATAACTCCTAAACTACTAACTCTACGGCAAATTTTATAATGAGCAAATTTGTAGGGGATGTAATTTATGAGAACATTTGTTTAAAAAAATTCCCCCAAAAAACCACAAAAAAAAGGGAGGGAGGGTCAAAATATGAAAATTCTTGCTCTTTGACCAAACTCAACCAAATTTTGTATACATAATCTGTGGGCCACTAGAAGGCTAGAAATGCAAAAACTAATCACCCAAAATGGGGGGGAGGATCAAAAAATGAAAATTCTTACCCATAGATCCAACTTAACCAAATTTTGTATACATAATCTGTGGGTCACTAGAAGGCTAGAAATGAAAAAAACTGGGTGTGGGGGTGGAGTGATGGTGCAGGGGTGGAATGGAGTGGGGATGGGTTAGAATATGTGGTGCGTGGGGTGGAATGGGGGTGGGGTGAGGGAGTGAGGCGGAGTAGGGTGGGGGTGCAGAGGGTGGTGCGGGGTGTATTCCAGGGGCTAGGCCGGGTCTTGTGCGCGGGGGTGGAGGGCACGGGTTGGGGTCCGGGGTGGATGAGGTGCGGGGGTGCTGGTGCAGTGTTGGTGGAGTGTGGGGTTCAGGTGAGGGTCCAGAGACGTAATGGGGTGATATGGAGGTGGGGGTCCGAGGTGGGTGGTGTGTAAGGTGGGTTTCGGGGTGTGTGGTGGGTGAGAGTGGGGTGTGAGGGTGGGGTTCGTGGGTTGAGGGTCCAGGGGGTGTGCCTCCTGGCTAGCATGAGGGCCGCCGAAGGCGGGCCTTGCAGCTAGTCTATATTATTATTTGACAACCAAAATAGTTGTTAAAGAAATGTTTCTGGGTAACTGATTTTATCACCTCTATTTACTAATAATATGTGATGTACATGTATAGCTTGATAGTATACTTAGAGTAAATAAATTAATCTTATCTAAATGATATCAATTATCATGCTAGTTCGATTTCAATTCCAATTTTTGATGATGACGTTTTTAATGAGATAAAATAGATATGTATCAATCTCTTCCCAATCTAAGATAATCTTTCAATTAACAAAGATTAAACATTGATTAGTTTTTTGTTTTAGAAGCGAAGGTAATCACGCAGAATCAATATTTAATTAGGGAATTTGAAAATGGTTTAATATAGAAAGATTTCGCTTGGTAACAGACGGAAGGTGAAATTGAGAGCTTTTCGCTCATCTGTTCTATTTGACGGGGCATTTACAATTGAATAAATAATAATGCGGGCGGTGAGAGTGAAAAAATAAAAAAATAAATAATGTATAAGTTGATATATTGAAAATGGATAAATTCGAAACTTTCTTTCTATCTTTCTAATTTCTAATGGACTGTTTGTAGACATTTCTTTATAAGAGCAATAATTATAATCACTTTTCTAGATCATTTGAATGGCATTGAAAAAAAACTTGTCGACTAAGGTTGATGGAATGTTTTATTGCGGAAATTTGTAAGTAATAAAATTAAATAAATTAAATATAAAAGGAAAAGAAATTAATGTAGTAAATAAGTTCCATCTCTACTATTAGAAATTAATGTATTTAATTATTTTTTTATCCTAGACTTTCTGAAAATTGAATTGTTATTTATTAAATTTGTTTGTAGGGAAGCATTTGTCAATTAAAAATGGTCAAAGTTTAGTAGTGTTTCACATAAGTTTGAAAAACTTAATATATATTGGACTTTTTATCCATCTTCAGGAGTAGATTTTATAGTAAGCTCCCGAAGATGGGCGAATTGTTCAAAATATATTGAATTTTTCAAACTTTATGTGAAACACCAAAAAACTTTGACCATATTTAATTGATAAATGTTTAATCATAAACGAGCACAGGGTTCTTTTAGTTTAATAAATATTTATTATAAAAAATTTATGGATTGGTAAGTTGCTTAATTATTATTTAATTTAAGGCAATTTTTTTTTCAAATAGTTTTGATGAGAATTTTATTTATTTATGTTAAATTAATTTATGAATAAAAGTTTGATAAATTATTATTGGAAAAAGAAATAAACTATGTACTTTCTTAGTGTCAGAAAACGAATATTATCCATTTTAATTTTTAATATGAATGACGACTAATAATATTCATATTTTCACTCGTATTTATCCCACACTATGTGTCTAAGGACAAATAAAAATTAAAAATATTATTCGAAAAAAAAAAAAATGATTTGTATACAAATTAAAAATATTTAAATAAATACCATACAAATTATATTCGTCTTCGAGTTTGTGGATATACGAATATGCCTAAATTATTTCAATTTTGTTACTGAAGATTACTTTACCACTCTCGTATATAAATCAAATATAAATTGATTTTCGAGTCCAACCCCCAATTTTGGGTCAATATTAACTTCGTAAACATGTATTTCGATGAGGTCGTAAAGGATACATATGCGAAACTTACCCCAGATCAAAGGAGTGAGGGGGTAATTTTATTTTTTCGAAAACCTCTCCCTCTCCATTTCGGACCCCATTTGCAATATTCATCTCTTTTTTAAACACACACCCTTTAATAATAAATTTCAACTTTCTTGATTTGAAAATTTATAATTTTAATATTTTAAGAATCCTCCCTTCCTTAATTTCGGGTCCTATTTCAATTAAAATATAAAACAATTTTAATTTAAATATAAAAAAAGAGAAATGTGGAATTTTGTTTTGATATATTTATTAGTTTTTGAGGTAATAGAATTCGGTAACTCAATCTTACAGGTATTCTGACGAAATAATTAATATCTCCTAAAATAAAAAAATAAAAAACATTTTTTCCTACACGATAATAATACTTCGACATAATAAGTTCTATTAAAAAAAAGTTGACATTATGACAATAGAACCTCTATTAAGCAGTTGTTTATTGTCTATCGAGTCCTGAAAAATTGCTTTGAATAAAAACTAGCCTTAGAATATAAGGAAATAAAGCAAGACTCACGAATTGCGTAGAGAGAATTAGAAGTGAAGAAATGCAGAATAGAACATTGTAGTTCGGAATTAATGAAATCCCATACCTGAAACAAACAATAAAACAAACATTAGTTAAATAATGATGAAACAAATGAATGAATGAATGATAAATGACTAATTGCAAATGAATGCGAAATAAATATTAAACGAGCTGAAAATCAAGCAAAACTTTGGAACGTTCATTAGGAACCGTCAACGTCGCAACAAAATTCGGATTAATTCATAAGACAAAGAATCCACTGGAATAATAAACAGCGAGGCAGCCTAAATTTATAATTATAAATTATCTAGAAGTTTCGACATTACTATCTTCCTTCAAAATTTAAATAAATATCTAAAATTAAATTTTAGTCCATTTTGTTCTTTATTATTTAATTATTTTTGTCATTTGTTATCGAACAGTTTGAGCTAGAAAGTGGAAACTTGGCACTGAGGTTGTTTATCCCTTTATTTACTGACGGGACTTATAAATGTTTCGCCAGTTTTCTCATGTCACTGTATAAATTTAACCCTTTATTTACTGAATTATTTAAAACCTTCGAACAATTGAAGAACGAACTTCATAGAAGTGTTTTAAAAACGCCCAATGAGTCTCAAAGTGTTTAAATTTATACAGTGCCATGAGAAAACTGGCGGGACTTATAAGTCCCGTCAGTAAATAAAGGGTTATTAGTATATATACATATGTATGTAAGTTGAAAATATTTTTTTATCGAGAGTAGTAGCAGGAGTTGTTGATATTTAATAGGAAATCATTGAAAGTATCATCTGGTTGATGCTTATTGCTGCTTGTTAAGGAGTTTCTTTCGCAATAATTTACACAAAAAGTTTTAGACTCGTAACCACTCTATAAATAGGAACGGTGCTAAAATTTTAGGTTATGTTTTTTAATGTGAATGTACTTTTTACACTACTGTATTCTCTTTATAAATGTATCGTTTCCTAGCCATTGATATTATATATCCTCCACTAAAAATAATCGCCCAAATATGTTTTATTTTTTTTTTTTTTATCAAAACTACGAGGTAAGTAATTTCAATTTTTTTTAAGTTACTTCGAATATATTATTCTAACAAATATTAGTTTTCATCAAGATGGTGAAAATCCTTCAATGAAAAAAAATAAAATAATGATCATTTTCCTACCATTTCCTAATTTACCATATGTAAAAAATTTCATTTTTAATTGCAATTATTTAATGTTTGGCGTGATAAATAGTCTTCAAATTTTAACAGTGTGTTTATTATGATTTTAATGACTTATATTCCAAGTTTTTTCCATTTGTGAAAGAACTACCTTAAAAGGTGAATGATCGAGTTTATTCGATGAGCTCATGCACACAAAAAGCAAATATACGGAGAGGATCCCTAAGTCTCTCACCACCCTGGATGCAATTCAGAAGAAAACAATTAAACTAATAGGAGGGAGATCCGGCGGTATCACAATTAACTGAATTCTCTGACTCACCTTAGAACCATTTCTGTCCTTTCCCTATACTCTACAATGATGTTTTTTGGTAGTCAATAATCCCCCCTCCCTAAAGCCTTATTTGTAAAAAACTCGGAGTTGTATAAGAATAGAAGCAACACTTTCGCTAAATTGTTTATCACTATGGCCTCTAGCTACAGAAACTTCTTGCCACCGATATTCTCGTGAGGTATGACTTTCAACTGTTCAAAATTCTCATCCAGGGGTACCTTCGACTCCAACCTAGATTACTCTTATTCTTTTGAGGACTAAAGGACTAATTCAGGTATATAGGAGATGGATCTTCTTGGTGTAACTCCTCAATATAATAAAAAAGAAAATATAATATTTATAAGAAAGACTGAATATAAAGACCAAGCCTTCGAAACTATAGTGTTTATCAAATAAAATTAAACATTTATATAGAAAACACTCTCATTGATTTAGTTTTTAACGAATGCCAGATTTCAGATAATTAATCAAAACTATTGGATAATGATCTCCATATAATATAACAAATTTCATTTATTTTTTTGATTTTCTTCATTTTTGAACCAAAGATTTAGAAACTAAAAAAAGCCAAAATGTAATAGGTAATTCATATAGGAAAGACAGAAGTTTTGCACCAGAACAAGCTTTCCAGGATTTTAGATTTTTATCATGGGTGAAAATCAAATGAATCCAATACTTCAGCCTTGACAGAGAGAACATAATTTTTATATAAACTACTCAAATAATTAGTATTTGGGTTTTAATAAAATTTTCCTTTCTTGACTAGACTGTTGGGACATTAATTATTTGTTAGAATAAGCGAAAGTAAAACAGTTAAAATTCATATTTTCTAAATATAATTCACAAGTACCTGTAGAAGCCTTGCTAAGCTTCAAGCAAGATGTTTAGTTGCATAGTATGCTGTAGTTGTAATTAGCAGAAGGTATACGCTAAATGGACCGTAAAAATCAAAGGGTATACGCTATAAACCGGGAAGGGTGTATTACTGTAATTTAAAATAAATTGTACAACCTTACACAGGGCATACGCTATTTGCTCAGATCAAAACGCCGTATACCGCAAAATACCCCCCCGCAACAGCCCTGGTTGCATACCCATCAGGCACTATTGCAGAAATATCAACTGATTTTCTGGAAAACAATATATTATTTTACTCTTTAATATTCGAAATAATCATGTAAATTTTAATCGAGTTCCATTAGCAAAAATATTAAATTGGATTAATAATATTTTAAAATAATAAATATTTTTTATTTTTTTCTAATATCTCGATTATAAAGTCCAATTGAATTGAATTCTATTAAATGAATCAAGAGATTGATGGTGGGAGGAAAGGCAAATCATTAAAATTAAGCCGCGATTTTATGTCGTTTAATCCAAATTTAATTAAAATTACTAACTAATGCAAAAAATCAAATTGTAATTTATATGGATACAAGCTGTCAAGCCCTTTGGAGTTTAGGGGAAAGCCAAACGGACTCTAGAAACATGTTTCTACGTTATCTATATTTAATTAAACTAATTTATTTAATAACGAACTTAAAAATTCTATGCTTATATATAGGTATATAGTATATATATGGCGGTTGGTGACTTTTCAGCCTGGGGATGCTGTCAAAAAAAGTACCCTTCATTTTTTGAAATATTATTTTAATCTTCGCTTTTTTTTGAAAATTTCATCGAATACGGTATCATTTTCGTTATTTTTCAAATTTAACATTAGATTTTTTAAAAACATATTTAGGACTTTCGCCCCAAACGGTTACTTCTTTGGGCGAGTGAGGGTAGGAGTCCGAAATTTAATCTTGAGACTAAAACTCCGCAGTCCCTGAGATGGAAATCGACCATCTTCCACAATGAATCAGCCTATCCTATAAGAAAATCTTAATTTTCTCCTAATTCTATTGCTATAAGCTATGACTTGTCTATAGAACTCTTTGATATTTCAGATCTTATATATTGAGAATTCTTAGAAATGGATAAGTCCAAAAATTCTCGAATCATCTTTATTTATTCCTTTTTTGTATTATTACTATTTTAATAGTTCCTCAGCGAGAACAATTTTTATTCGACTAAAACTCGTCTGAACTTGTCTTTGACACGGTTGAACTAGAAGATACACCAGACAGGGACTTGAAACCTTCTAACCGCACCCTTTTCTGAAAAATCATTCATTTTAATTGCTCCTTGAAACTATGCAACAATTTCATTTCATTTTGAAAACCAATATACATATTTTTATGTTTTTTATAGAAATATTTGATTAATTTGAAAATTTAAAGTTTCTGTTGAAATTTTGAAGTCGACATAATATATTTGATATTTAAGCAGAAATTAAATGCTATTTCTTGAAGATTATTTTAAAATTATTTCAAGAATATATTTTTTCTTTATTTAAAAATAGTGGCTGCTAAAATATTTACATCCCTTTTTTTATATAAAATCATTTATTTATATATTTATTTATTAAGGAACATTGTATATGTAGAGCCATCTAGCCCCTTTAATGTACAATTTTAGACAAATTTATTTACACAAAAATTAATTAACATGATACAAAAACAAAATAAGAAAAAGTAAAAAGTTAATAAAACAGGCGAAAAAAAACTATTTATTTTTATTTAATAGACATGGGAGTTGTATGAAAAAGTTATGAGATGCTGTATCGATTTTTTTTTTTCAAATAAAATTTATTATTTATGAGAGGTGCCCACAGTTGGCGGGGAGGGGGAGGGTGTTAAATCGCAGAGTGAACAATTAAATTTCTGGAGGGTGGTTAAAAATTGTTGCTTTTTAGCTTTATATGCTAAAAATAAAAACGGTCAAGTCTTATAACTTCAACAAAAGGTAATAAAAAGCTCTTCTAATTCTTTAGAAGTTAATCCTTCATGAACACGACGCCCCTCACATCTACCGAAACTGTGGGGGGGGGGGAGTTATGAAGCTAGGGGCAGTGGTGGGGGGACCCCTGATTGATTTCAAATAAATTACAAGAAAATAGGGAAAACTTTTTTCCCAAGAATCAATTCGTTCTCTGCAAAAATTTTAATAATTAAAAATTTTTGCCTGCAAACGATTTGAGATAGAAATTTTAAACTTGATATAAAAGCGAATCAAAATAATAAAATAATTAAAACTGTTGAGTTAAATTTCATCTCATAACCGTTTAAGAACTTTCTAAATAAAGATTAGATGTTTTTTAATTTTCTGCATTTTTTTAGAATTATAATAAATATATTTTAACAGTGCATAATGTGGTTTATATCTAAAAGTTCTCTTTTTTCAGAAAATATTTTCTTCAAGTTTTTATATTTTTAAACTCGAATAATAATAATAATAATAATAAGGCAAATAATTTTCGAGTGAGTTTAAGGGTTGGATTTTGCCCGACAGATACGAGTATTTTTATATAAATAAACCCTCTAAACAAACCCCCCCCCAGAAAAAAAAAATAATAATAAATAAAATATTGTCCAGATATCTCTCTCTTATCGTCACGTTTTAGATATTTTTCAACTCGAATAATGATAATAATTTTAGAGATTTAATGGTGGATGAAAGATTTTTTATTTAATTTTTAATTTTATATAATTATTATAACGAAGAACAATCACAATTGTTTTTTTATATGTTTTATATTGTTTTGATAACAAATTTATGATTTGGTGAAGACATACTCTTTAGAATGTTTTTTTTTTTTGTAGTTAGAACTCCTGACAAATAAGTTTATAAAAAGAGCCACTGAGGAAGTAGCTAATGAAATGTTTGGCCTATTCAATTAAGAAACTTTGCGTTTGATTTAAATTCTTGACCAGCTCCCTAAGATCCTTTTAAATAATAATAATAATAATAATAATAAAGAATATTTTCGAGTTTAATGATCGAATTTTGTCAGCTCAAAGTAGCTAATTTTATCAAAATTCGAAAATTTTAAAAAGTTAATCTCTGAAAATCCTTCCATTTAATCTAAGTAATTGAAAGTAAAAACTAAGGTGTCCTCATTAATATGCTATTTCCTTAGTCATCGTCCTTTAAAACAAGGACCACGACGCTACAGTAATAAGGTAAAACGACCGAGCATAAGAAAAATAATAAAGATAACGTCGCCTGGTCCTTGAACTGGCTCCTAAAGGTGCCTATCAATAATTTGATCCTTTTCCTAAAAGAAAGATAAATTTAGAGAAGGGTGTAGAACGGGAGGGCATCTCGCTATTTTCCTTTTATAGAGGCACTCGGATGGAAAATATCAATAACCACATGCTTTGAAAATTCTTCCGGATTGTAGGCACATGCTTTGTAACGGGATTCAGCCCAATTTGGATGCAATCCACCCTCTCTTAAAAAAATAGATTCAACCCCTATGACACACACACGGTGGTGCATCCATTGTTCACAGCACACTAAATATCACACAAGCAAGAGTGGAACAAAAACTAAAAAAGATTCATTGAATTGTTTCCAGTCAAAAGAGATGATTTTTTATTGCGAGTGACAAATCAGCTCATTTCAATTCTGTCCGTCCAAGCAAATTCATTTTTAACTAGAATTAGTGAATCGGATTGGTGAATATAGATATACTACATAGAACTAGATAGATAGATGGAATAGCCGTGTGCACATTCATTTGATTAATTTGGTTTGAATTTGTGATTCAAATCAGGACAAAATGAGTTCTCAAAAGTCTTTTTATTGCCAATCGGAGAGAGTCAACCAACATAAAGTGGTTCAATTATTCAAATACTCCCCTCCTCTTATTACCATCCAGTTAGAATAAACACTGAAATTAATTTGATTAGCTACTTTTCTCATTCTATTTTTCATCCTTATATTTAGAGCAAAATGAGCAAATTTAATTTTTCATTTATGTACAAGTTGTTTTACACAATAGGGGCCGCCCATAAATTAAGTCACACGAATTTCAAGATTTTTAGACCCTCTCGCTGTGTCACATTCTGTCACATTTTCATTGAGCCTCCCTGTATTGTCCCACACTGTCACTTTTATACACTTATTGCTTGCTTACAATTTTTTGTCTAGATTTATTTTATCAACATTTTCAGGATGGAATAATAGTAATAACCTAAAATCTAAAAATATATTTGAAAATTTTTTAAATTTATTAATTTTACCAACCCGTCTTAAAGAAAATACTTCTAATATAAATCACTATAAAATTGCCTGAAAGCTTATCGATTTTGAAAAAGTTTTACTTTTTAATATTAAAATATTTTTAAATGCACTTGAAAACAACTTTAAGATAAGGTGTTGAAAAGTTTTAATTTTAATTGATAGCGTTTTTCTTTAGGAGACGGACTGGTATAAATATGTAATTGGATGTTGATGAAGCCATTTATGTATATCTCATTAACACATAATCATCAATTGCTTTTTTCTATTCGAGATGAAAAAATTTTATAATGTTTTTTTGGCATTGTCAAAGGAGACAGTAAGTAATTATGATTTGAACTACTTTCATTGACTTTTTGTTACCCTGAAGAAGGAGAGAATAAATCTACGAAACGTCGGTTTTAACAAATAAATGTAAAACAATAAAAGCATTATAGTCTTATTTTTTACAACTACCGTGGACTGCCTTCATCAACATCCAATTACATTTAATTTTAATTATATTATCTCATTGAAAATGTCAAATCTAGTTGTTTTCAGCTGATGGTTTTCAAGGATTAATTCATTTTGTTAATATTTATTAATTTCTAACGTTATTTAGACGGATGAATAAAAATTTAATTCAAAGTGATAAAGTCATTTTGCAGTAAACACTACCATTATTTTTTATTTAATTCAATTTATAAAAATCATTTAAAAGTTTTCCATTGAATTCATTTAGCTTCTTTTTCATTTTATTGACTTATCCATTTAAAAATCCAGCGAATGAATTCATTAGATTTGATCTCTCGAAACACAGTGAGTGATATATAAAAACAGAATTTCAATAAAACGTTGAATAAACACGATAAAATGCATTGACCTACAATGTTTAATTATCCTGTTTAATAATAATAAAATTGACAATTTTTTTTTATGGGAAAGTCAAGGCGAAATGAAATTCTCGGCTGGTCAAACAAGCAAGAGATCCATAAACTATTATGTTCATTGCTTAGTCACTTGGAATCATCATTAAGCATCATGACATTTATTACTTCAACTATTTAAGAAATTAAAAAAATATATTTTACTTTAGTGATTAACAATTCAATTTATGTGGTTTTTCAGTTCACTGCTTTTGGTTTGCTCTAAAAGATATTGAAGAAAATAGCGAAACATTTTTCCACGACCCATTGGTACGCCGTCTGTAAATGTTGGACATTTGGCAATTGTTTTTTGTTAGCAAACGATTTTAACTAGAAAATAAAACTTAAAAGATAATTTCAGCTTATTAATATAAAATTTGTTCCAAATTTCTGCTCAAAAGCTCTCTAAATTACAAATATATTAATTTGAAGATGCACTAATTCCAAGTAATTCTTCGACTCTAAATCTTCACCAAGAAAACTAATTTATGAAATGAATATCAAATTTATTTAAAATTATAGGTATTCATAATTGAACAGCCCTATATGAATCACAACACTCAATACTGGAAAATCATTTTTTTTTTCAAGTACTAGGAAGAGTTGAGAAATACAAAATTCCATTTTCTTAGACATTTAGGATTAGGTAATTTAGTTTCGGGGATTAGTATCTCAACTGGTACGAGCTCCGCGTTGGGTACAAGAGACTCGAACCAATTTTTCAGGTACTTTAAATCCAAAAAATTGAAAATCTCTTTCTCTCTCTCTCTGTGTGTGTGTGTGTGTGATCAAATAAAATACACATTTTTGGCACTAGAATGAACTGAACGATTCTGCTTTCTTGACTAGTGACAAACATTTTTTTTTTATGACTTTACGTTTTTTAATTATCGTGGATTATGGGAATCCCCCGGGAGACGTGGCGAACAGTTTGGGAACCACTGCATTAGCCATTATACTTTAATGAATAATGATCAAGCTACTTTCGATCTTTTGTCGGTTTGAAAAAAATAACAACCATAAAATAATATAAATTTCGCTCATTAATTGCCGTTCTGTTGTTAAAATAATCGATCAATAAAGAATCCCTAGAAAATGAATCCATGGAGAATATTAAGCTCTCGATGCCAAACAAACTTTATAGATTATATTATACTTTTTTCTTCTTTTTATCTAAATATATATTGGCGGAGAAAAGTTTTCCAGAGGATCAACTATTTCCGAAACAGCGAAAGCGGAACAAACAAAGCCATCGATCTTGTTTGTGAAAACGAGCTGAGTTGGCAATCTGTTGATCTGCAAATCGAATAAGAAAATTACACGCGTACACAGAGAGGATTAATTGACCTCGTCAAAGGAAGGGCTTCTTCTTGCTTGCAAGTTTACACAAAGAGACGCTAAAGCATTGAACAACGACAAGTCGAAACAAACAAATGGGAAGAAAACGATTAATCTTATTGGGACTAAGACTTTCCATCCTTGCTCTTTTCTGAATTGTCTAATCTTAAATTATTCAAGACCCGGGTCAATATGTTCTTCTCCATCCATAGTACATAGTATACTTGATCTAGAAGTTGTTTTTTAGACATCATATCTTTTATACATGGCAAAATGGGTTTTTGTACCGTGGTCATTAGTTGGTGTGCCGAGGAAAAATGTCAAGTTTTGTGAAGTTAATGCACCTACACATAGCTGAGAGTTATGCGAGCAGCCTTCTCAACGATTTCTCCAAATTTTGATCCCATGTGCTCAGTTAATCAGGGTCACATTTCTCATTAAACATTTTTTCATATTATATTGATTTTAATAATAAATAAACATTGTTTTTTTTTTCTTTGGTGTACCTCTAAAATTTCTTGATTTGGTAGGTGTACCTTGAACACAAACAGTTTGCGGAACACTGTTCTAGAGCGAGTGTGCTATCAGGGATATCAGGTTCAGAAGAGTCTCTTTTTCACAGGAATGAATGCTCTATCGTGAATTATAGGTATTGCAATTAATCTAACTTCCTGAATACTCTCTTCCATAAAAATAAAGATATAATTTTAAAATTTGGGTGTTAAACCCCCCCCCCCCGTTCAATACAAATTTAATAAAAATAATAGTAGGATAAAAAAAAGCAATCAGGACATCAGTGAGGTCATATCTCCTACTCCTAGGAGTGTATCCATACTCCCCTAATGCCCAGTGGGAAGCTAACTTCCCTCTCCCAAATTTTTTTCTGGCTACGGCCTTGTAGCAGCGTTGTTATATTTTCAAGAGGAATCACTAAGGGTTTGCTATTATAATTGATACAAATCTTTTATTATAAAGTGCTTATGCTATCCGTCGTGAGACACTCATTTAAAACCGACAAATAGTTTATTTCAAATTTATTAAAATTATTATTTTAAAAATAATTTTTATAAAAAAAAAGCGACTTCAAAAAAATTAAATTCAACAAAATAAGAATAAAATACACTAAAAGGTATAAAATAATTATCTAATTTAGTTACAACTAAACGACGAAATATTAACATGAAATTACTTTTTGAAGTCGGTGCCAAACAATCTATATAAGCGAGCGTACCCGCCAAACGTACTAAGTAAGATCCGTCGATTGCGATTCATATAATGTATATTTTTGGCGCCGACTTCAAAAAGTGATTTCATGTTAATATTTCGTCGTTTAGTTGTAACTAAATTAAATAATTAGAGAAAGCGTAGGGCGAATGAATCAGAAAATGATAATAAAATTCAATTCATAAATATACCTATAAATTCTCTCGAAACGTTTGCGGGTTTTAAATGAATGTTTTAAGATTTTTTTATAAAAGACTTTATTTATTATAATTTCGATTATTTGATCGTAAGAATTGGAGACTTACGTTATTTCGTCATTGATCATATCTTCAGAACTTGACCAAATAGAATCATTAAAATCAGTTCATAAACAAAGAAGTTATGCCTGAACAAACATATCAAAAAAGGTCCAATACCAATGAAAAAAACGGGACCAATCGGAAACTAGACTGAACCCAATACAAAAAATCATCAAAATCGGTTGATAATTGACGAAGATATGAGGCAACATAGACACACACACAAAAAAAAAATCAGTCGAATTGAGAACCTCCTCCTTTTTTGAAGTCGGTTAAAACCTACGAATGTTCAGGGTCAAAAAATCAAGAAGCCTCCTGGGTCCTGAACAGCAAGATGAAGCAGGTAACAAATATCAATAGAATTATAATATTTTATCCGAGGCCCTAAACATTTGGTTTTTTTTCAAATGTGGCCCGTGTAAGCCAAAAGATTGGAGACCCTTTCTTTAGAACATTAGAATATTAAATATATTTATCAATCGCACAAAAGCAACAAAAAATTTCCTTCAGGATCATTTTTCTGAAATGCATTAATCATCTAAAAATCCTCGAACAAATATTTGCCTTTCCTTTCGTCTTCGCCTAAGAATAGATATTTTGATGAGTTACTTTGTTATCCTATCCTATACGATCTAAAAAGGCTATGGCGGTCGCCAGCAGAATTGATTTGACTCATCATTTTACTATGAAGAATTCGCCTGGCCACTCTGACTGTGCTCTGTCACACCATCAGCACCTCCTCTAAATGAATCAGACATTGCTATATTTACATAGAGAAAAACAAGAAAGACATTCAAGATGTTTTATTTAAGTCAATATTTAACAAGAAAAATTGCGATATCAAGAAAAAAAGGAAGAAATTCAATGAATAAAAAGGAACATTGAACAATCTTTATATCAGAGGTAGCATTTTTAAACAGGAATTTATCTATTCAGTCTTTTCCCACTTAAATGTATCTTTATTTGCTTTGTCTAAACTTCAGCATGGAGCTTTGGAATAAAATCTTTTTTCCCTTGCCTAAATTTTGAATTCATTTGATAATTAATTTTTTATTAAAAAATGTCTGAAACCTAAGGAAAATAACACTGGCTGAACCTTATTTGGTTGCCTAATATTTTAGTCCTGTTTCTGGGTATATTAGAGATGTTAATTTCAAAAATATCAACTAGATTTCCTCTATAGCTCTAGTTTTTTAGATAGATTACGTCAAAATTAAAAAAAAATAAACAAATAAATAAAAACGATTTTTGCCTATATTTAAGGGGTATTGATTCAGAACAATAATACTTGAAATCAAAAAATATTTAGTTTTATTAATTGAATAATTTTTAAGAAAAAATAAAACCGACTTCAAAAAATTAAATGCAACAAATAAAATACATTAAAATGTATAAAATAATTATTATCTTATTCAGTTACAACTAAACTACGAAATATTAACATGAAATTACTTTTTGAAGTTGGTGCCAAACATATACCTTTTATGAATCGCACTCGACGGATCTTACTTAGTACGTTTGGCGGCTACGCTCGCTTAAAGGTATTGTTTGTTTGGCACCGACTTCAAAAAGTAATTTCATGTTAATATTTCGTCGTTTAGTTGTAACTAAATAAGATAATAATTATTTTATACCTTTTAGTGTATTTTATTTGTTGCATTTAATTTTTTTGAAGTCGGTTTTATTTTTTTCTTAAAAATTATTTTTATTTTTCTCTTTTTAGTGATGTTATTAATAGTGATCATATCAACAGAGCTTGACCAAATTAATATGGCACCATCCCTAAGATACCCCCTTTCCAATAAAAAAAGAATCGTCGAATTCGGTTCATAAACAAAGAAGTTAGGCCTGAACAAACCTAACAAAAAAGGTCTAATACCAATGAAAAAAAAACGGGACCAATCGGAAGCTAGACTCAACCCAATGCTATTGTTTTTTTCAAAATCAGTTCACAATTGGCGGAGATATGAGGTAACAGAGAGAGAATCTCCTCCTTTTTCGAAGTCGGTTAAAAAAGCTTAATTTTACATTTCCAATTTGACGCGTCTTTTTTAGCTCGATGAGAGAGTTCGATTTATAATAAAAAACAAACTAAAAACTACTGCCGCTTTTTTCATTCAAAAAATATAGTTTTAGTTTCTTTCCCAGGTAACCACAATATCCTAAGAATATTCTAAGGATATTCTAAGCACATTTAAATCTTCTTAGAATATTCTGAGGATATTGTGTGTTACCTGGGTTACTACAATATATATTCTCATGAAACTAAAAATATTAGGTAAATTGGAAATAATAGATGAACGTTTTTTAATTAATACAACTAAAAATGTTAATTTCATGTATTTTTATTCTGAATCAATACGCCTTAAAAACGGACAAAAATAGTCTATTTTGGAGATTTGAACAAATATATCTTAAAACCCAGAGCTGATGCGCAATATGACAGGGGTGGCCACTAACCTTAACTTTGGGAGCCTCAAATTTATAAAACTGGTTCAAAGCGATCCACATTGTTTGGAGATTAATTAATGGTTTATTAAAAAAAACACGTTTTTTATTTTATAAAATATAAATGAAGTAACATTTATTTTTTGCTCTATTTACTTATAACATTAGTGTTCAATTACAATAAAAAAAAGAAATAACATTTTAGTTTTGAGAAGTGCTTTTACGAGATTTAATTTTTTTTTTATTAGTTAGTTATTATTTTTTACTTTACCATATAGGGTATGGTCAAGTATTGTAATCGTGCATGAAGGTGTAGGGTCAAAAAAATGAAAATATAGGCCCTTGTACCAAACTCAACCAAATTTTGAATAAATAATCAGTGAGCCCCCAGAAGTCTAAAAATGCAAAAACTAACCCCCCCTACATGAATATATAATAAATAATTTTATTAAATATTAAATATAAGTGAGGGGCCAGCTTGTATGGTAAAGTCAAGTGGATGGCTACATCAGAACTTGTCAGTTTATTTAATTTAATTATTATAGTGAAAACAAAGTTTTAAGTATCTTTTTGGGTGTCTTTTTTTGAAAAAAGATGGAAATTATTTACAAAAATCAACCCAGTATATAATATTATTAAATGAATTTAACTTTAGAGGACATCATAGATATTAGAGAAATATTTTTACATTGCATATCAGAGAGGTTCGTCCCCTTAGGAATCGAACCCAAGCGCTAACTAAGCTTGCCGGGCCAGTAGCCAAACCCTTAAGACAAATCTCTCTCTGACATGCAACATATATAAAAAAAGACACCCAAAAAGATACTTAAATCTTTGTTTTCACTGTAAAATCCATGGGTCCGTCACTGAAATCTTTTTTCAGTTTAGCAGGAATTTTCACTATTCCCTTTGAGTTGAAGGGAGTGAAATATCTAGCTATAATACTTATATATGTTGCATGTCAGAGAGAGATTTGTCTTAAGGGTTTGGCTACTGGCCCGGCAAGCTTAGTTAGCGCTTGGGTTCGATTCCTAAGGGGACGAACCTCTCTGATATGCAATGTAAAAATATTTCAACTAATATCTATGATGTCCTTTAAAGTTAAATTCATTTAATTATTATACTTTTTAAAATCAGTAATATTTAAGATGGTTCAAGAGCCGCACGGGATTGAGTGAAGAGCCGCATGCGGCTCGCGAGCCACGTTGTGGCCACCCCTGCAATATAATTTTTAGAACTAGCGCACAAACTAGCTCCAACAAAAAGTCTAAAAACCAAGAAAGCAAAAAATTTTTATTTTCTTTGAGTTATGTAATTTTCATGAATAATTTTTTCATTTTGAATGTCTGGATTTAGAGATTCGTTTCTAAAAAAAATAAAAAAGTTATAGAAATTTTTTTTAATATTTCAAAACGAAGAAGTGATCAGATTTTAGGTATTATAGCTTCAGAATTTCTTTTTGCAAATGGAGTAAAATATGTTCGGGACACACAGTAGAAGTGAAACGAAATAAACATGTGTGAATTACAAATACTTACACATTTTATTCGTGAATTAGTAGTTAGTAATTTAGAAATCTTTCGAGTGATTTACAATTAATATTTCATAAACCACCCTTTCGAATGTATCAAGGAGTCCCATAATACTACCTATAGTTAATCTGACACATCAACATCGCTTCGACCATCTTCCATTTCAAAAGGTAAAACGTCGTTTAGAGTATGTATGTATGAAAAAGTAAAAAGTTTATTTTATTTTTAAAAAACCAACGATTAGGTATAGAAAAGTTGTATTATTATTTTTATTTTATAGATAAAAGTTAATTCTACATATTACCTATTTTAATTCAAATTATGAGGTTTCATTACTTATTTATCGATGACTAATAATATATTATATTGACTAATAATATATTATATATATTATAATAATTGATTAGGAGGTGTTGTGAAAAAAAAACTATATATTGTCTAATAATATATTATATATATTATAATAATTGATTAGGAGGTGTTGTGAAAAAAAAAATTAATATTAGAAAACCTGCGTCATTGGAAAAGATCCTCTGCAAATATAATTAACAAGAAATGCCAAGGGAATGAATGAAATTTGAAACTGAGTATCAGCTGTAGAGGCCCAGCAAGGTTAAAGGAGTTGAATCGAGCTACCGAAAATATTCTTATGTGCTTTATGGTTAAAAAAAATGCTTCATAATGGTTGTCCTTTGCTTGATGAAAATAAACAAATACCCGTATACAATTTATTTGTTAGAGACCATAGTTTCGAACGTTTTAATTTTATAATCACTCGTTCTAAGTACAGGGTGGGCCATAAAGATGTACCACATTTTGAAGAGGTATAAAAAAATAAAAAAAATTAACTAGAAAAAACTGAATATATTTTTGAAAAGAACATAAAATATTTTTTTTTTTATGTGTTTTAAAGATTATCCGACAAAAAAAATGGATTTGACCCACCCCTTTTTTTGTCTGTTATATACCTATATATAATGTTTAAAACACATTAAAAAAAATAAGCTGACGTGTTCTGATGTGGCCATCCACTTGACTTTACCATACAACCTGGCCCATAAAATTATTTATAATCATGTAAGGGGGTTGAGGTTAGTTTTTTCATTTTTATACTTTTGGGGTCCCACTGATTACGTATACAAAATTTGGCTGAAACATACAATGTTAACATCACAAAAATAACAATATACAATGATAATATCACAAAAACAAGAGAAAACAATACAACACAATACAATTTAACAATACAATGCAATAATGACGCAATCACAATACAACATTATAATTTTCGAGGAGATTCCACAAGAAGATTATCTTTTCGAAATTACGAATTCCAACAATATACAAAATTTGGTTGAGTTTGGTAAATGGCAAAGATTTTCATTTTTTGACCCCCCCCCCCCCATTTTGGGCGATTAGTTTTTGCATTTTTATACTTCTGGGGGTCCACTGATTATGTATACAAAATTTGGTTGAGTTTGCTCAAACGGCCTAGATTTTAAAATTTTAACCCCCCCTCCACCCCCCTTAATTTTGGGTCGATGTGCACCAAAGTCTAATCAGCTCTTAATTTCAATGGACCAAAACTACGCGTGAAATTTGGTTTCGATATTCACAGTAGTTTTGAGCTAGCTCGTCCACAAAATTTGGTAACGCACAGACTAACTAACAGACATTTTGTCAAAACAATTATTATCTCAAAAAATATAATTTTTTTGATGTTCACTTATTAGAGCTTTTATGTAGAGCGAAATGCCATGGTTTCGCTCAATTTTTTAATCAAAATAGTTTTAGCGTTTTTTAGATATTTCGAAAAAAAGAAGGAAAAAAACCACTTTTTTATGCACGATTACAATACTTGACCATACCCTGTATGGTAAAGTAAAAAAATTTATGTTCTTTTGAAAAATATATTCAGTTTCTCGTTAAATTTTTTCATTTTTTTATACCTCTTCAAAATTTGGTAGATCTTTATGCCCCACCCTGTATAAATATTTTATCTGTTATTTCTCAGGGATTCAAATATCCAATTGGAAATAAATAAATTCGTTTTGTTGTTATGTGAGCAGCTGGACGATTGTAGTTTTGTTAAGTGACCAGCTTGCTATAACAACAAAACGAATTTATCTATATCCAATCTTGTAGGTATTTGAATCCATGAAAAATAAAAACGGACAATCTAATTAATTTCTCTTTATGAATCAACAAATCTGCTATTCTAGGCAAAAATTTTAATTCAATTTAAAAATGTTCTTTGAATATCCGGGAAGGACCACGAATTTTTTAATTTTTTCTTAATTGACTTATTAAAAAGATTGTTATTAGTGGCGAAGGGAATTGAAGCTTTTTCTAATATTCCTACGCCCCTGTGCTAGATTAAGAAGATGGGATGATAGGAGTGTTTCCCAAGCTGATTGTGTTGTCATCCGATTGAAATCCTAAATTGTCTTCAGCTGTTGATTATAATCCCAAAGCAAGAGGCCTAAAGGTTGGAACAATCACCTATTAAGATTAGCAAGTAAATGATTCAGTGTACAGTGATGTCATCGGCGACGGAGACCAGCCCAGACCCCAGGACTCTTCAAGTCGACGACGTGACGCAAACAAGCAAGACACACCAATCGGAAATTGATGCAATCGGAATTGCAATCCGAATAATAGTGAAGGCAATTTTAGCAGCAGCACTGTCTATGTGTATGTGTCTGAGAGAGAGAGAGAGGGAGAGAGAGAGATAATACTACAACTAATTGAGTACATAGTAGATTATTTCTTGGTAGAGCGGACTTCCCCCTTGGTGAAATGTAAAAAGACAGTGGAAGAGGAAGAGCTGGGGGAGATAAGAAGATTGCTGATTGTCACCGCACAGAATCCAAATTAACATTGTAAAAAAGTGCTAATGGAATTTTGAACAAGAATTTAAATACTGATGCAATGAAACAAAAAAGAACCGACGAACATTAAGTAATGAGAAAACAGAGAAACAGGGAGAAGAAATTTAGGGGGACAAAACTTTGAATTGTAATTATTATAATCCTTTTTGGTTTAGAACAGTGAGGTGAAAAAAAAACGAAGGTTCTATTTTTTTTAGGTCTTTGGGAGAAAGATAGATCGTCAACCAAAGCGACGTGAGAATATAATTATTCTAAAGAAGATTTTTGACCGAATCAAAATTTTGAATTTAAAAGTCAAAGAAGTTCAAAAAAGCTGAAGTTTAAAAGATACACCCTTACTTACTTAAAAGTACACGCATATTATTCATGGGGATTTACTATTAGCTGCATAATTGGGATTTTCAAAGTAATTCTTGGAAAAGAATGGCAAATATAAATAGGTTCAATTGAGGGGTTTTTGTTTTGCCGAGAGTAACAGAGTTGTTGATTTATAAAGAGAAACAAAGAGGTTGTCCTCTGCTTGATAATAAACATACACACATATAACAAATATATATAATGTATATATATTATTTATTTGTTTGAGACTATAGTTTCGAAGGCTTGGCCTTCATCATCAGTCTTTTTATTGTAAGAGTTCGTGGCTGTGATGAAACTGTACTAGATGAAGGAGGAGGTATCAGCCAAAGATGGGTTCAATAAAACACCTTTAATGAGACGTTTCGGCCTGAATTTTATTTGGCCATCTTCAGTCAATTAGGAGTTATACACAAAATGCGGTACACATATGTGATCGAACCAAGCCTTGTCAAAAATAAAAATTTCTTTTAGCTTCATGCGAATTTATAACGTGCCTGGAACCAAAAGTTTCAGAATGATGACATATGTGTACCGCATTTTGTATATAACTCCTAATTGACTGAAGATGGCCAAATAAAATTCAGGCCGAAACGTCTCATTAAAGGTGTTTTATTGAACCCAGTGATTCCATCTTTGGCTGATACCTCCTCCTTCATCTAGTATCAGTCTTTTTAATTATAAATATTATTTTTCATGGGGTCAGTATAGCGTGGATATTGAAAGGATAAGTGTGTGAATAATTTTGTTTATTAATATTTCTGTTTCAGTTTGCAAGAGACGGTTTTGTTTCTAGTAGTACTCAGTTAAAGCGCATTTGCATCTTCTCTCTCTCTCTCTCTCTCTCTCTCTCTCGAAGCTTATCTCTTCCTATTTCCCCTTTCCTTTTTGATTTAATAGAAATTTTTTAACAACTGCTACTGTGCATTTTCTTCTAACATATCACGGTTTCGATTTAATGTTTAAAATATAATAGAGTAGAAATTGAAAAAAAATAAGCTGACGATTTCTGTGGTCATCCACTTGACTTTACCATACAACATGGCCCCTCACTTATATTTAATAAAATTATTTTTAATCATGTAGAGGTGGGGGGTTAGTTTTTGTATTTTTAGACTCCTGGGGGCCTACTGATTATGAATATAAAATTTAGTTGAGTTTGGTACAAGGGCCTATATTTTCATTTTTTGACACCCCCCCACCCATTTTAGACGGTTAGTTTTTGCATTTTTAGATTTCTGGGTTGCCACTGATTATGTATTGGTTGAGTTGAATTGGTATTTATGAATTGGTATTATGGTATATTGGTTGAGTTTTCTGAAATGGCCTAGATTTTTAGTTTTTAACCCCCCCTTCACCCCCCTTAATTTTGGGTCGATATGCACCAAAATCTAATCAGCTCTTAATCTCACTGGACCAAAACTAAGTGTGAAATTTGGTTTCGATTTTAAGACTAGTTTTTGAGCTAGCTCGTCCACAAAAATTTGGTAACGCACAGACTAACGGACAACCAGACAACCGGACAACCGGACCACCGGACCACCGTACAACCAGACAACCATACTATGTATGGTAAAGAAGAAAAAATATTAGAACAGGAGGGATCTCGATATTCTGTAATTAAGAAGTAAGAACGAATTTTATTGAAATAAATTAAAAAAAAAGCTTGACATAAATATGCACACCGCAATCACTTATAATAAAAAACTATTATTGAAATAAAATAAATAAATAAACCCTGAATATTTTAAAATTTCTAAAAAAATTTCAAATTTCAAACTCTTATCTCAAGTAAATAAGATTTTCATAAAGAAAAATCAATGAGGTTGTCATCTCATCGATACAAATAATTATACATTTGTTAGAGGCTTTATTTTCGAAAATTTGACTTTCATTATCATTTTCAATTAAAAAGACTGTTGATGAAGGCAAATCCTTGGAAACTTTAGTCTCTAACGAATAAATTATATATTTATATTCATTATATAATATATGTACCTATATGTTAATTTGAATCAAACAGAGGACAACCTCAGAGAGTTTTCTCTTTATGAATCAACAATTATACTATTCTGGGCAAAAACAAAATATTTTTATTTAAATATAGTTTCCTGAAGATTTGCTATTTTCGAGATATTGTGACAATCTGAAGATGTTCTTAATGGACAATAGAATCATTAAAACATACCAATAATTGGGGAAAGTTATAATTTAGTATACAATTTAACAATTCTGAATACTTTTTTAAGACTTAGTTTTGAAATTATTTTGTCACAAATTTAATAATTTCAATTACTTAATTATTTTTTATTTTTTAAATATTTTTTATATTTTTATTTAAATTTAAATTTACTAAACAGTTTTGGTCCCCACTGTTTGGTAATCTAGCTTTAGTTGTGAATAGCATTTTTTTTAAATTAATGAAATTTCGGGGACAAAGAATAAGTTAAAATGTCAAACTTTTCTCGATTACATATAATATCTACAGATCTACACACGAACAAAGATGTATGTATTCAACGTTGAAATTCATTAAAATTCCAAAATAAACCGTTAACCAGACGCTTAACGAAAGATTTTTCGGGGGGGGGGGGGGGGAGTCAAAATTTTTAATTGGAAAAAAAATCAGAATTTTTTTTTAAACTAATGAGGACAGATTTTAATTTAAAAATTGAAATAAAAGTAATATTAATTAAAAGTTTAGAGGGTTTAATGCATTTTCGTGGATTTTAATTTAAATAATATTATATTGTAAGCAAGAGGATTTATTAGGAAGGATGATCACATGTTTGCCCTCAATACCCACGCATAGAACATTTACCAAATAAATAATTAAATGAAATAAACTAGAGGAAAAAAATACCAAATTTTATTTCTCCTATAAAATTTCCCTGCAAAGAATCAAATAACTGGCAAGAGCAGTGTGGAATGCAAGCAAGTATTTAGAATATTATATTATTATTAAATTCCACAACTTTACTACAGCATCAAACAGTCGTATTGAAATTATTATGTAGAAAAAGATTTCCTAGAGTGACGGTATATATGTGTGTGTGTATGGTGGGGGGAGGAGGAGGGATGAAAAATTCTTATCATATAAAACCAGTTGGGAGGGGAGGGGAGGGAATGAAGATTATGTTCCTCCAGGGAAAAGATATAATTATTACACCCCCTTGAAAGACCTAATGCTTTACTTATTAATTAGCACAGAGAACATAAATTCATTTCATTTGCATTTATGTAAATATATATCATTCAATAAAGTAGCAATTTAAATAGCATGGAAGGAAGTTCTTCTATTGGAATGATAACCGACAACGAGAGGAAAAAAGAGAAACGGAGATAGAGAGAGGATTTATTTTTGGGGGACAGGGAATAACGAATCATTTTCAGAATGGAAAATCAAATGCGATATTCATCGAGCAATTATTCAGTTTGCATTTTCAATTAGGATTTTTTAACAGAATTCAAACCTCAGTTAGCCTATGTAAGTAAAAAAATGGAGATTATTCAAGAAAAATTCATTCTACGCTAAATAAAAAATATTTTATGATGTTTATTGTAAACCATACGACTTTTACTTACTCGTCAATATAATTACAAACTAACATAAAAAATAATAATTAAAATTAATTAAGGTAGTTGTTTCGCGACAATACTAGCAAAAAGTTAATGCTAGAGTATATAGAACACACAATAAGGATTCATAATTCATTAGCCCAAAACTTTTTGCTGTTTATGTACCACTACTAGTCAATCCCGTACTCGTTTGACAAATCTGGCAACACTGTCCGAGCTTGTATATATTTTCCAGTATGGAAATAAATAGATTTTCGAAATATGTTTTTTATATATTTTTAGAAAGGGAGCAGCCTGTCATATCATACAAACAACACCTGATCTCTTTTAAATATTTGGAGCCTTTTATATACATTATCGAATTTTAAAAAAATGATATAATATAATTCTCCTCCTCACACAATCCCACTTATTTAAATAAATCTATTTCCACACAAAAATATCACAATGCTGTAGATTATAGAGAGAAAAAAATACTTCCAGATTCATATCTAGAGCCTCATTTCTGTAGCTGTGTCAGAACGAAAATGAGGCGAAACTTTTAAGAGACTATGTATTTTCGGGAGTTTACAGGTATACATTTGGAGTGTGGTGTTTTAAGAGGAATAAAATTTTTGGACCGAGACGCCGCCCGCCAGGGCACCAGCCCGGAGGGCCGAGTTTCGAGGGCGTGCCGAAGGCACGCACGAAAAGCTCGTAATTAAATATGTAAGTAAGCTTTCCGGTATAGTACAATGTATAAGAGTCTGAAAAACTCTATCTTTGAAATTTAATATCTCCGAAACTATATTGTTCATAAATTTCGTTTTGCCACCAATCGATCCAGAAGAATTTAAATAATAATCTGTCTAAATTTCAAAAAAAATCCTAAGAAAACCCATATAGTGAAACAACTACCTTATAGGTAAAATGTGAGAAAAATTGAGAGCTTTTTGAAAACCCGGTACGCTCTCAGGTTAGAGCTACCCTATTAATAGATTTAAATATAATTAAATATAATAATTAAGATTTTTTTATTTTATTAGCTAGGGATTATTTCTATTTCGTAATTAATTAGAGGCGCTTGATTTCGGATCGAATCTCGCCTTAGTTCGAACAATTCTCTCTCATCTTTATCAAAAATGCAAGGCGCCTCTCTTATCTAGATGAAAGCAACAGGAAACCACCCCGGCGGAAATATAATATTTCTCCATGGAAATTACATTGAAATAGATAGTCTTCATAGAAATCACAACGCTCTCAATCTACTATGGCGTTTGATAAATTAATTTTAAAGCAAAATTTGTAGTAAAATATTAGTGGATTTTAAAATAAATAAATTGACTAATTCAATGAAAATACACCTGTTTCTTTGTTTATTACTTTAACATGTCAACGCCTTAAAGTCTCAATAAAATCATACAAAAAAGTTTCTTTGTTACTGAGCATAAAATTCAATAACTTGTTCGAATTGGAGATACAAACCTTTTGCCAGCAAATATCTTTCAAAGTCGAAATTTCCAATTTAGCCTTTTTCGAAGTACATGCCAAAAATGGAATAAAAGTTCATTAAGCACAGATAATTTTGGAAAATAATGACATAAGTCCGTATAGATATATTAGGGAATCTCGAAGTCCCAATTAAACGTGTTAAAAAAATATACTACAATTTTCAGCTAATTTTTTGTTATAAAGATCGAGTAGATATCCTAAGTATATCTCATTTTTACTAAACCAATTTTTTGGTCAATATTTATAGATGAAATCTTCAATTTTTTTATGATATTGATTCAAGAAGGAATTAGATCAAGAAGGTGCAGCCCCTAATGGCCTGAATTGGACTCTCGATCTTAAAAAGAAGAGGAAAAAAGAAGAGATTTTATGGACCGGGTAATTGTCGAAGGTATGCGTGTCTTAAATAGCTGAAGGTTATAGGTCCTGGGGAAGACGACGGCAAGAAGTAAGTCCCAGCTTCTAGAGGCCATAGAGATAAACAATTTGACAAAAGGGAAAGGGCAGAAATCGAGTGGGTTAGATATGGTAGGGTTACATATTAGTTTAAAATATGACAGTACCTATACTCATTTTAATCAGATAATTTTAATAAAATGAGGGGAATTAAAAAGTAGTTAAAATAAATAATTAGAAGAAAGAAAAACTTACGGAAAATACGAAGCGAAGCAAATGCTGAATGAAATTGCTACTCGATTAAGGAAATTCCATACCTGAAACAAACAATAAAATGGTTAGCTAAATGATGCCGAAACAAATGAATAATAATAAATGGCTAATAACAAATGAATGAGAATTTTATTTAAAAAAATGAATAGAAATAGGTACAAGATCAAGTGGATGGGATTTTTATTAAAAAGCATAGATAATAGAGGATAAAAAAAGGCTATTTAAATAGAAATTTGGATTCTAACGCGGCGAAGCTATTGTTTTCTGGGCAGAAATAAAAAAAAAAAAAAAAACCGAGACCGAATATACTTAATCTTACAGTTTTTTTAAAAATATTTTATATGGAAGAAAGAAATTGAAAAAACACTAATTAAAAGACAGCATAACTTTTGGTGACTGAGATGTTCTGGGTACGAATCTTTTTCATCTCAAGATTTTTACTTTACCATAAAAAGTATGGGAAATTATTGTAACCGGACATGAAAAAATTGACATTTTTTGAGAAATTTCTCAATAAATACTCATTCTATTTTCACAAAAACAATTTAGTATATACATGGCATCAAAACTTTCAAAAAAAGTATTATATAAAAAACTACGTTAAAGTAAAATTTTCATGGATATTGATTATTATATGAAAATGATCGTTATCGAGGGATTCGGAGATAAAATTTAGTACGCGCACTACCTCAAAATCTAAAAAGAATTTCATAACCAAATTTTATATTAAGTTATTATATACTAAGATGAAGAGCTTTTTTCGGTTGAAAGTAGAGTTTACCCTTGACCCTTTCAAAGCAAAAATCATAAAAATAATTTTTGCCCGATATGGACCAAATTTTGCACTGTTTCTTTTTAGCAAAATTTTGTATAGATAATTTTTAGGATCATAAGAAATAAATTAAATAAAAATTATATGTTCTACGGTAAATCGGGGGGGGGGGGGGGGGATTAAAACAAAATAATTAAATATTTACCTGATTTATGTCCAAGAATATTTTGCATAAGTACACTATAGGATACTGCGTGAGATAAATTGGAAAAAATAAGTTAGCCAAAATGGATAAGGGTAAAAAAAAAATTAAGCATCTCTTTTCGAAAATAAGATAGAATTTTTTCAAAAATATTATACAACTCGTGGTGACAACCGATTATTTATAGAAAGAATCTAATATTTTTTAGGTCTCGATTTCTTTGATATTATTAAAATATTTGATAAAAAAAATTTTAAGAAAAAAATAAAAACCGACTTCAAAAAATTAAATGCAACAAATATAAAAATACACTAAAAGGTATAAAATAATTATTATCTTATTTAGTTACAACTAAACGA